>CM077162.1:136267114-136795342 GCA_039583875.1 Platanthera guangdongensis | reverse complement strand
AAATCTAGTACACTACTAGATAGGCGAAGGGGGAAAGTGGATGTACCCAGACCTTGGGGAACCACTATAAAAACTTTGTGTACTTTGTGTGTGTGATTGATTCTGTGTTTGCTGTTTAAAGTTCTGTGAATTCTGTGATTAATTGCCTAAAAGTTTAAAAAGATTAAGGTCACCTATTCACCCCCCCCTCTAGGTGATTAGGTACAATTTCTTTCAAGTGGTATCAAAGCGAGGTTATCAAAAAGGACATAACGTCTGAGTAAAAGATACTGTTGGTAGATTCAGTATAATCAAGAATCAAGAAAATGAGTTCAACTGAGAATCACAAAGAGCTAGGATCCATGAAGTTGCCAATCTGTAGAAAGGAAATTTTTGGCATTTGGAAAGAAAGGGTTTGACTTTTTATGGAAGCCTCTGACCCTAGAATCTATATCACAGTCAAAGAAGGGCCATATGTGCCAATAAAAGTATCAGTTCTGGATGCAAATCAGAGAACTCCAAAAGACTATTCTGAAATGACCAAGGATGAAATTATTCTGGCCACTATGGACAAGAGGGCCATAATATTATGTAAGTGCAATTGATGATGCCACATTTCAAAATCTGATTCATTGTAAAACATCAAAGGAAATGTGGGACACACTGATAGTCTATATGGAGGGTTCAGAAGAAGTTAGACAGGACAGGAAGTCTTTGTTAACCCAAGAGTATGAAAGTTTCAGACAAGGCAGGTCTGATAGCATAAATGAGTGCTACAAGAAATTCTATAAGATTGTCAATGAGTTGATGTCTTATGGAAGAGAATTCAGCAACTATGAATTGAATGATAAGTTCTTGAGATCCTTGATAAAAGAATGAGATACTAAGATTTGTGCCATAAGGAAATGGCCAAATTAGCAGACATTCCTCCTCCAACATTGTTTGACAAACTATTGTCCTATGAGATGCAGTTAATGGTAAGGAAGGATGAAGAAAAAGTCTAAGAGTGGAGCACAAAGAAAGAGCTGTGGCTTTCAAGACAGAAGCCACTAGGAAATATAAAAGTAAGTCTCCATCTCCACCTCCAAAAGTTGCTGAGACTGAGACAGATGAGTCAGAAAGCAAGAATTCTGAAAGCAGTGAGAGTGATGAAGATTTTGCAGCTTTCACTAGACATTTTCAGAAGTTTCTAAGAAAAAACAGTGGAGGTCTAAGCCATCCACTTCACAGAAGTCATCAAAGAATGAAAGAAGAAAGTCCAGGCAAAGTAAAACTACATCCTCAAAGATAGTTTGCTATTGTTGTAACAGACAGGGACATGTTGTTGCTGACTGTCCAGAGAAGAGGAAAGAGTCAACTGATAAGAAGAAGACTCAAATCAAGGGCAAAAAGGAAAGGTCCTTTGTTGCTAAGAAGGACAAAAGTCTGTCTGATATGTCATCTTCAGAATCAGGTTCAGAAGCTGAAGCTTATATTGGACTGTTTGCTGAAGAAGAGGAAGATGAGTTCATACAATTAATGAACTCAATATATGAGCATGAGGACAATCAGTGCCAGGGACTGATGGCCTTATCAGAAGGAGACAAAATCCAGGATCAGCCTGGACCTAGTCAGGTACAAAATTGTTCTGTTAGTTCAATTTCTAGTACTGAGTCAGATTCAGATACATCAGCATCAAGTGATGTTAGTGGATCTGAATCTGAAGGAGATATTCATCAGTTGATTGATGAATATAGAGTAGTGTTGCAAGCTTTGAAGAAAAGTAAATCCTTGGCCAAGAGTCAGGCTAAGGAGATTGCCAGTCTTAAAGTTGCTGCAACAGATTTTGCAAGTTGCTTGATCAGAAACTTAAATGAAATTAGCCAGACTAAAGCACTTTACTGTTATTCAGATGGGGACTATAATATTTAAAAATGATCAAATCAGAAGTCTGGAGATTAGTCTTCAGAAAGAGAGAGATATAGTAGCAAGTTTCTATAAACCAAAATCTGTTCTACCTTTGATAGATGAGTTTGTACCTCATAAGGGTAAAACTGGATTGGGGTTTACTAATCCTGCCAGGACAGTACAGTCCAAGTCTAAGGGCAAAGCCCCAGTACTCAACAAGGAGCCTGCTGTAGACAAAATAGCCAGGGTTGTACCTAAACAAAGGTACAACAGATTTGAGTGCTGGTTGTTGTGGCAAGGTAGGCCACTTTGCCATAGACTGTTGGCACAATTCAAGTGCCAAGGTGAGTAGCAATTTGCCTGCTAGAAAAGCTACAGGTAGTTTTGTTAAGATTCAGACTAACTTGCACCAAGGACCCAAGAAGGTTTTGGGTTCTAAGGTTAAGTAATCTGTTTTGCAGGTGAGTCAAGTGGCCATGCCCCAATATGGTACTTGGACAGTGGATGTTCCAGGCACATGACTGGAACTAGGGGATTGCTGAAGGACTATACACCAATCAAGGATGGTCCTAAAGTCACCTTTGGTGGTTCTGAAAAAGGAATCATCAAAGGCTTTGGTAATATTTCTAGCAACCTTATTACAATTACTCAAGTGGCTTATGTTAAAGGTTTGAAACACAACCTCATTAGTATAAGTCAGCTGAGTGATTTAGGATATGACATCTCATTTGTCAAAGATGGTTGTCATATCAGGAGGTCAAATGATCATTCTGACAGGTTATAGGAAGAGAAATGTCTATTGTCTAGACATTATGTGTGAGAACAATGTTTCTCCTGTATTTCTTGTAGCTGATGAGAAGTCTCACATTGTGTCAAATGGCACAAGAGGCTAGCCCATCTTAACTATAAGACAATTGGTCAACTCTATAGTAAAGAGTTAGTGAGGAATGGTCCTCAGGTTAAGTGTATTAAGAATGGGATATGCTCAGCTTGTCAAAAGGGCAAGCAGACTAGATCCACCTTTAATAGCATTGAGAACAAAGATGCTGTGAGGTGCTTATACCTCTTGCATATGGATCTCTTTGGTCCTATGCCAGTTCACAGCCTAGGTAGGAAGGTCTACACATTTGTGGTTGTAGATGACTACTCAAGGTTTTCCTGGGTGTTCTTCCTTAGACAAAATCTGAAACTCCAAGTATCTTATACAGCTTTGTTAAACAAATTCAGAATGAATTGGACAGTACAGTGGTCAAAATCAGAAGTGACCATGGTACTGAATTTCAGTCTGACAGTATGACAAAACTGTGTGAAGAATTTGGAATTTTTCAGGAATTTTCTTCACCAAGAACACCTCAGCAAAATGGCATTGCTGAAAGGAAAAATAGAACCTTGATTGAGGCGTGGTAGAACCCTATTAAGTGACACATCTCTCCCTGAATATTTCTGGGCTGAGGCAGTAAACACTGCATGTCATGTAATTAATAGGGCTACTATCACCAAGAGCCATAATAAGACCCCCTATGAGATTGTGAAAGGCAGAAAACCAAATCTATCCTATTTCAGGATCTTTGGTTGTAAATGTTATATACTTAACAATGGTAAGTCTTACTTAACCAAGTTTGCTGCCAAATCCCAAGAGGGGATCTTTGTTGGGTACAACAACAACAGTAAGGCTTATAGGGTCTACAACTTGACTACTCAAGTTGTATAAGAGTCAGTTCATGTAGTTTTTGATGAAGCTAGACTCATTAACAATGAATTGCCTAGAAGTGTTTGCAGCTCCACAGGTGTGACTGAGAAGATGGACAAGCTTACTATTGAAGAAGGTTCTACAACAAGTCAGCAAGTGGATGATAGTGGCTGTTGTCTAGGGGGAGTACTAGATACACCTGATGCAGAAGAAGACCAAGGGGTGCAGCAAGTTGAAGAGAATGAATGTGTACAACCTGAAGACAGGCTGCCTCCAGCAAATAGATATCTAAAAGATCATCCAGCCAATCAAATTATTGGTGATCTCAGACAAGGGGTGCAAACAAGGAGCAGAAATCTAAGTTCAGTACTCTACTCTAGCTTTCTATCCCAGGTAGAGCCAAAGAAATTTGAAGAAGCCATCCTAGACACTCATTGGATTGAGGCTATGCAAGAGGAGTTGAACCAATTCAAAAGATGCAAAGTCTGGGAGCTAGTTCCTAAACCAAAAGACCATAACATTATAGGAACTAAGTGGATCTTTAGGAACAAGATGGATGAACATGGAGTTATTGTGAAGAACAAAGCTAGACTAGTTGCTAAAGGATATAGGCAGAAACAAGGTATTGATTTTGATCAAACCTTTGCTCCAGTAGCTAGACTGGAAGCAATAAGGATGTTCCTTGCCTATGCAACATTCCAAGGGTTCAAGGTATACCAAATGGATGTCAAGTCAGCTTTTCTGAATGGAAATCTGAAGGAAGAAGTCAATGTGGAACAGCCATCAGGTTTTGTTGATTCTACTAAACCTAATTATGTTTATAGACTTAGGAAAGATTTGTATGGGTTAAAACAAGCCCCTAGGGCTTGGTATGAAACCCTGTCTAGTTTTCTCATTGAGAATAAATTCACAAGGGGGAAAATAGAGAAGACTCTATTCCTTAGGGAATCCGGAGGCAAGATCATCTTAGTCCAAATATATGTAGATGACATAATATTTGGGTCTACAGAAAGTAGTCTTTGCAGGAAGTTTGCAAAACTTATGCAAGGACAATTTGAAATGAGCAGTATAGGGGAACTTAAGTTCTTCTTGGGTCTCCAAGTTAGACAGACCGAGGATGGTTTATCCATATGCCAGTCTAAGTTCACCCTAGAGTTGATAAGGAAGTATGGTATGGAATGATCTAGTACCATGAAAACTCCTATGGGGTCAAGCATGTCTCTAAGCAAAGATGATGCAGTGAAACCTGTAGATGAGACTTTGTATAGAGGGATAGTTGGCTCCCTACTATATTTGACTGCAAGTAGACCAGATATCATGTATGCTACATGTGTCTGTGCTAGGTACCAAGCTTGCCCTAAAGAATCTCATTTGACAGCAGTCAAAAGAATTTTGAGATATCTTAAGGGCACTCCTTATCTAGGCCTTTGGTACCCTAGGAATAGAGACTTTGAACTGACAGGTTATTCAGATGCAGATTTTACAGGCTACAAGGAAGATAGGAAAAGTACAACAGGTACCTGTCAATTCCTAGGTGGAAGGATAATATCATGGAGTAGCAAGAAACAAATAAGTATGGCTATCTCCACAGCAGAATCAGAGTATGTTGCTGCAGGAAGTTGCTGTGCTCAACTTCTATGGATACAACATCAATTAGAAGATTATGGTATTCAAGTAAGTAGAACACCTCTATTTTGTGATTCTACTAGTGCTATTTCTATTGCAAACAATCCTGTCTCCCATAGTAGGACTAAGCACATAGAAATAAAATACCATTTTCTAAGAGAACATGTGGAAAAAGGAGATATTTCACTAGAGTATATTTGTACAGATAATCAGCTAGCTGACATGTATACTAAGCTCTTAGATAAAGCCAAATTCAATAAATTCAAAATTGAATTAGGGATGATAAACTTAGAATAGTTTACAAAAATTGGCTAAGTAAAAAGGTGTCAACACACAGAGTTGTCTGTGTCGACACATAGAAGTGGTGTCGACATTTCAGAGAAATGGTGTCGACACATCTAGAAAGTCTGTGTCGACACATCTAGAAAGTCTGTGTCGATACTTCAGAGAATTAGTGTCGACACATGCAGTGTAGGTGTCGACACATCCAGAGTGGTGTTGACACTTAGGATCTACACTAAATTAGACTAGTATAGTCTCGACTAAGTGTCGAGCTGAGTGGTGTCGACACATATATAAGTCGACACATATATTCTGTCGACTATACTTGTGTCGACACATTGTTGTCGAGACATTCGCAGTAAGTGTCGACACTTTTCAACAGTGTCGACACAATTTAAGTATTTTGACGCGCCCTTTCATCTTCGATTCTAGAAAAGGTATAGATAGGTTTTCGCCATTGTTTGTCAACACGCTCACCAAAGTTTCGAGACCAAACTTGTGTGTCGACATCTCTCTTCTCTAAATTCAAATTTCTTCAAACCCTAATGGCTCCCAAGCTAGAAGAGAATGTGAATGAAGGATATGAACTCGTGCGACACGCATTTGATGACGCGAAACCCGAGATCAAAGGCGTGATAACCCTAATAGAAGAGACTGGGTTAGAATTTCTTGTATCAGAACCGATCAAGATATGAAAGAAGGAAGTCCTCGAATTTTTGAATGGAGCAACTCTAGATGAATCAGGACTCAAGATTAAGTCCAGAGTTCATGGGGCAAAGGTGAAGGTCTCTCCTAAAAGTCTAAGAAAAGTTCTTCAACTACCAAGGACAAAGGAAGAGGAAGATGTGTCTGCTTCTAAGACTAGAGAAGCATTGAGATGGTGTGGACTGGATTCAAATCTGAAAATTGGTTCTGTATTCAACAGAAAAGGAATGAACATGCAGGGCAAGTTCTTATCTGAGATAGTGGGCAAAGTCATCCTGAGCAAGCCTGGAGGCCATGACAGAATCTCAGCTTATATGTTCAGTTTGATGACAAGGTTAATCTTCAAACTAAATATTGACTAGTCTACAGTTATGTTTAATAAAATTAAAGAAAGTATGAAGAAGCCAAATTTGGGTAGAATACTGAGTTTATACCTAGCTGGAAGTATTCTAGAGGTGATGAATCAAGCAGCAGGTTCCAAGATTAACCACATGAGGAAGATGGATATGAGAATTTTCTCTAGGTGGGAAAGAGTGTTGACTAAGGACCTGCCATCTCCAGTAAAGGACACACCCCAGAAGAAGAAGAAAACAACCACTGTGGCTCAAGAATCCTCTAGGAGCTCTGAAGAGCAAATAGTCTTCACTCCTGATGATGAAGAGACTGAAAATGCTGGTCAGTCTCCAACAAGACATGAAGAAGCATAGAGGCAGGGGGAGCTACCCTCAGCTAGCCCAGTTCACCTGGATCCACTCCAGGGGGAGCCTCTACTGGTGGATGAGCCAACTCCCTTAGAGAGTGAAAGGGCTACCCAAACTATACTTGAGGTAATAACTGAAATCAACCAATTAGATTTCCCTATTGAGAATGAAGTTATGACTGACACATTATCTGATGTTAATCAGCAACCTCAGATTCTTAGTCAACCTCAGGATGTTATCATGGAAGACACATCTGTTGTTGATCAAGTGGTTGATGAGATAAGAGATTCACCAGTCCATCCTCAACAGGAATTTACCTTAGAGGAGTTATTACCTGATCTTCTACAAACAGATTTTGAGAAAGAGAAAGCTGCTGCTGAGGGGGAGAAAGTAATTATTGAGGGGGAGCATGTGGAGATTGAAGAAGAAACTGCAGGCAAAGATACTGAGAAGCCCAAGGATGCTGAGCAACCACCAAGGATTGAGAAGGATTCACATCCTAGTCCTAAGGACAGAGTGGATATTGCTAGCACATCTGCTTCAGAAGATGAAGAGGCTACAAGAGCTAAGAAGAGGAAGTTCCAGGTCTTCAAAAGATGAAGCCAGAACTATAAGAAAGCCCTAAAGACAGTTGCCCCACAGCCAGCCATCACTACTGATTACAGCTCACTGATGGTGGCTTTACAAATTAAGCTGGATGAGCAAAGACAAGCTCTAAAAAAGTATATAGATGAATGACAAAAATCCCTGCAATTTGATCTGGCCCAAGACATCAAGTCAATCAGATTTGAAGTGAATCTGAACAAGAAAGAAATGACTGACTGCTTCCATAAGGGAGGAAATGCAGTAGTCTATCTGTCCACTCATCAAGAGAAGATTAAAACACAAGTAGATGATATGGGAGTGAAGCAAGGCTATGTCTTGGAGAACCAGCTAAGGATGAATGATAATTTGACAGCTTCACATAATGCCATAGTAACTGAAATGAAGAATATAGCTTCTGGTCAAATTGCAGCAAGTGCTACTGCCAAGGCTGAATTTGACAAACAATTGCAAGAGAGCCTAACTGCTGTTAAAACTGCTATAGAAGACTCTCAAAAAGCTATCACTAACAAGCTCCAAAGGTTAAAACCTTTTTATAAAGATGGAGTAAACTATCTGAATGCCCAGATAAGATTTCAGAAAGATGATCTCAGGGATCACATTGAGAGAGAAGTCATAAAGGGGGAGAGGGTATTAGTCAAGGCAGGCTCTGATCATGCCAAGTGGATTTCAAATTCCATCAGAGCCACCCTTGGATATCCACCCTTATGTGATGATGACAATGTTGCAGAGTCTAGTATTAATCCTGCATATCTTGGGGGAGAGCAAGCTGAAGTAGCTCAGGTAATATACCCTCCAGCCGACTTTGACATGATACATCAAGAGATCCAGACTATGTACAGTCCTCCTGAGGGAAATCAGAATGTTATCATAGAGAAAGTAGTTCAGCCTGTGCCAGAGGCAATACTGAAAGAACAAGAGGCCTTATTAAAAGAACAAGAGACTCAATTGTCTAAGAAAAGATTCAGAGAGCAAGCTGAACTAAGGCCTAATTTTGAACAATGGAGCCCCACTTCCAGTAATATCATCTTGACTGCATGGAAGGCTGCTAAAGACAATATCCTGGATAGAGGCAAATGGTATTCTTATCTGGAGTGGAGGAAGCATGAGAATAGACAAGAGGCCATTGTGTAATATAGAAGAAAGGCTAAACTGGGAAAGCTACCTCCTAATGCACAGGAGCCTAGCAAGTATTTTCCCAAGCCTTATCATTATTTTGAAAGACAAAAGATAAAGGCTGAAGAATTGAAAAAGAAAGATCTTAAAGGGAAGAAGCTTACTGCTGCTGATGATACTGAAGCCCCAGTTCAAGCAAAGATTCAATCTGTAAAAGGGATTGTAATCAAGGAACCTGAGCAGCAATAGGATATCATTTTCTTTAGTTTACAAATTGTAATCATTTGTATTGAAAATTCTATGTAAACTTTTGACTAATGAAAATATTGGAATTTGTAAGAACAATATCATATGTTCCATCTATATACATTAATTGTTCTGAGATAATTGTTATACATGTTTTGTTTATACATGTTTAAGTTCTTACCCTGTCATATTTTACTGTTTTACATCATATTGTGAATTTGTTATGTATGGTGTATATTATTGACTAAGTGTTATGACTTCTCAAAATAGGGGGAGATTGTTGGGTACATTGGAATATATGTACCTGATTTGAAGAAGCCTCACCCTACTCAATGATATACATCAAGATGTATTTGATGTGTTTTGAGTTTCTTTGTGCAGGTTAAGGGAAAGCAAAAAAGTTTCTAAGTCCATGTGTCGACACCTAGAAGAAAAGTGCCGACACTTAAGAAGGCTTGTGTCGACACCCAGAGAAGCTGTGTCGACACTTGGAGTAATTGTGTTGACACCAGGAATGCAGAGTCGACACCAGAAGAAAAGTGTCGACACATACAGACAGTATCGACACACAATGAAGAAATGTCTAAAGTACTTGTGTCGACACTTAGAAGCAGTGTCGACACTCAGAGGAACTTTGTCGACATCAAAAGTGTCGACACTAGGAGGCTGTGTCGATACTCAGCAAAACATCAACAAAGTTCAAGTACAAGTGTCGACACTAGGGGCTGTGTCGACACTCAGCAAATTTCTACAAAGTCTAAGTACAAGTGTCGACACAAAGGAGATGTGTCGACACTCAACAAAAGTCTCAACACAAGAAGAATGTGTCGACACAAAGGAGATGTGTCGACACTCAGCAAAAGCTTCAACACAGAAAGAATGTTTCGACACAAAGAAGATGTGTCGACACTTAGCAAGTATCAACACAAGAAGGTGTGTCGACACAAAGGAGTTGTGTCGACACTTAGCAGAAATTAACTAAGTATCAAAGAAGAAGGACTTGTGTCGACACACAGGATCTGTGCCGACACATTCTGAAGAAGCAGTGTCGAGAAGCAGATTCTACAACACAAGGAGTTGTGTCGACACCATGAAGGCTAGTGTCGACACTTAGTCTACTTGTGTCGACACTTAGTCTATCAGTGTAGACACTTAAAGACTGACTGTCTCGACACTTTCAGACAGTTACAGAAAATTCAAGAAGTGACTGGATGACTTGACAGCTGCCATTCCAGCCGGTCTACTGCAACTGTCAGAACTGTCAGAAAGTTGTTAGAAACCGGAACAGCCGGTTACCTTGGAGAAAGTCTATATAAAGACCCTTCTCCTTCGACAGGAAAAATGAATTAAAGATTGAGCAATGAATCATTAAAGTACAACACAACAAGAAGAAGACCTTCAAGTGAAGATCTAAGAAGTTGGAGAGAGAGAGCTCCTTCTAAGAAGACAACTGTTGAACCAGGCTGTGAAGAAAGTTTCAGATTGAGATCTGATTCTTAAGTCAGCAGTGATTGAAGATCATCTGCATAGAGTTTCAACCCTACTGTGTTCTAATTCAAGAAGCTTTGAATAAAGCCAAGGGAGGTTGATCTCAGCAAAGTTCTTCCAAGAACTCATCAAGAAACCAGTCAACTCTTCTTTCTCATTCTGAGTTGTGGTTATATACTCTGTAATTTTAATTTCTTGTAGGATCCTAAGGGATCTGAGTTGTAAGCCTGAAATTATAAAGACTGAGTGGTAGGGCCTGTGTGCCTGAGTGTAGGAGATTCATTTCTCTGAGTGTAGGCCTTATGGAGGGCTGAGTGTAGGCCTTGTTGAAGGCTGAGTGTAGGTCTTTGTGAAGACTGAGTGGTAGGGCTGTGTGCCTGAGTTGTAGGAGTGGGATCACTCTGAGTTGTAGGAACCTGTTTGGGGTTCTGAGCTGTAAGATCTGAGGATCTGAGGAGTAGTGGAGAAGTTTGGCCGAATCTAGTACACTACTAGATAGGCGAAGGGGGACAGTGGATGTACCCAGACCTTGGGGAACCACTATAAAAACAGTGTGTACTCTGTGTGTGACTGATTCTGTGTTTGCTGTTTAAAGTTCTGTGAATTCTGTGATTAATTCTGCCTAAAAGTTTAAAAAGATTAAGGTCACCTATTCACCCCCCCTCTAGGTGATTAGGTACAATTTCTTTCATTTGTCGACATCAAAAGTGTCGACACCAGGAGGCTATGTCAACACTCAGCAAACTTCAACAAAGTTTAAGTATATGTGTCGACACAAAGGAGATGTGTCGACACTCAGCAAAGTTTCAACACATGAAGACAAGTGTCGACACAAAGGAGATGTGTCGACACTCAGCAAGATTTCAACACATGAAGGCATGTGTCGACACAAAGGAGGTGTGTCGACACTCAGCAAGTTTCAACATAAGAAGTTGTGTCGACACAAAGGAGCTATGTCGACACACAGCAGAAATCAACTAAGTATTGAAGATTAAGTATTTGTGTCGACACACTCAATCAGCGTCGACACATTCTACAGAAGGCTTGTGTCGACACGCAGAATCAGTGTCGACACATTTTGAAGAAGCAGTGTCGAGAAGCTGTTACAACAACACAAGGAGTTGTGTCGACACCATCAAGGCTAGTGTCGACACTTAGTCTACTTGTGTCGACACTTGGTCTATTTGTGTCGACACATAATGAATATCTGTCTCGACACTTTCAGACAGTGACAGAGTTTTCAAGAAGTGACTGGATGACTTGACAGCTGTCATTTCAACCTGTCAACTGCAACTGTCAGAGCTGTCAGAAGGTTGTTAGAAACCAGATCAGCCGGTTACCTTGGAGGAAGACTATTTAAAGACCTTTCTCCTTCGACAGAGAATGAAGTGATCAATGAATTGAAAAACAACACAACAAAGAAGAAGACCTTCAAGAGAAGATCTAAGAAGTTGGAGAGAGAGAGCTCCTTCTAAGAAGAACAGCTGTTGAACCAGGCTGATAAGTAGGATTCAGATTGAGATCTGATTCACAAGACAACAGTTGATTGAAGATCATCTGCACAGGAGATTCAACCCTAATGTGTTCTAATTCAAGAAGCTTTGAAGAAAACCAAGAGTGGTTGATCTCTGCCTAGTTCTTCCAAGAACTCATCAAGAAGCCAGTCAATTCATCTCTCTCTTTCTGAATTGTGGTTATTTACTTTGTAAACTTTATTTTCTGTAGGATCCTAAGGGATCTGAGCTGTAAGCCTATCTTATAAAGGCTGAGGTAGGGATTTTGTGTCGGAGTGTAGGAGATTATATTCTCTGAGTGTAGGCCTTGATTGAAGGCTGAGGTAGGGTGGTTTAGCCTGAGTGTAGGTCTTCGCGAAGACTGAGTGGTAAGGCTTTGTGCCTGAGTTGTAGGAGTGGAGTCACTCTGAGCTGTAGGAACCTATTTGTGGTTCTGAGTTGTAAGATCTGAGGATCTGAGAAGAAGTGGAGAAGTTAGGCTGAATCTAGTACACTACTAGATAGGCGAAGGTGGAAAGTAGATGTACCCAGACCTTGGGGAACCACTATAAAAATCTGTGTGTACTCTGTGTGTGATTAATTCTATGATTGCTGTATTATCTGTGCTGAATTGCTGTAGAGAATTGCAAATACAGGTCTTATTATTCAGTGTTTCTGCCTGTAAGTTTAAAAAGATTAAATTCACCTATTCACCCCCCTCTATGTGATTAGGTACTATTTCTTTCAGGAATCATGGGCGAGAGGAGCACACCTGGGAGCCTCAGGACCTGATGCAACAAAGGTACCCGAACCTCTTTAGTCAGGTACTACTCACATCCTCTCGGGATGTTACAATTTACCTTTAATATTCGAAACCCCGTAGGCCTAACTAGAATTCTGAGGACTAAATTTTTTGTGTATATATTGGGATTTGTAACATCCCTCAAACAACTAGACCCTTAGAAGTGGTTTTGTCATGACTAGGTCATGACAAAACCCTTGGAAGCCCAAGAGGGCCAAGTGAACCTAGGAATGTAAGTGAGACCACTATGGTTTGCAAATAGTAAATTTTTGAACCCTAGTTTAAGAGGACGATGGGGCTTCTCCAAGACTTCAACACCCCACCATGGTCTTATCAACCCATTGTAAGGTCCATTAGAGCCCTAAGGGTCCATTGAAGTCGACCCAGGGTGGCCATGTTGACCTAGAAACACTCTAGGCCTAAATTGGGCAAGGTGCCCTAACTAAGAGCAGTGTGCCCTAGTAAAGCCCAACTAACCCTACCAGGGCCTTCCTAGACCTAAAGTGGGGTCAATGGGTCACTAAGGACCCATGGAGGGCAGTCGAAGTGGTTAAGTTGACCAAAGTCAACTCTAACCCTAAATGGGTCAACCCGACCTACATAGGTTCAACTGACCTTCCCTTAGCCAAGTGGATCCCACTCATGTCCTCCTAACCCTATAGTAAGGTCAATGGGTCACCTAGGACTCATTGGGGTCAATCCAAGAGGTTAAGTTGACCAAAGTCAACTCTAACCCTAAATGGGTCAAACTGACCTACAATGGGTCAAACTAACCTGCACAAGGCCAATTGAAGTTCCCTTAGCCAAGTGGATCGCACACAAACCTTACTAACCCTAGTGAGAGGCCAATGGGTCACTAAGGACCCATTGGGGTCAAACAAAAAGGCTAAGTTGACCCAAGTCAACTCTAGCCCTAATGTGGTCAAAGTGCCCTGCTTAAGTGTCAAGTGACCTCCAAAGGGCCAAGTCAACCCTACCTAGACCTTAGGGGAGGCCAATGGGTCACCAAGGACCCATTAGGGGCAACCTCAAAGACCAAATTGACCAAGGTCAACCCTAGTCAAGGTTTAGGTCAAGCTAGCCCAAATGGGCTAACTCAAGCTCAAGCCCAATTCACTTGGGCTAACCTTGTATTGGTGGATGAAATGGACTTGTGGGCTGCCATTAGGTTAAGTAGGAGTCAAAATTTTAGTTTGGTGAGTAGGAGAGAGAAAAATCTTCAAAGGAAAGAGAGAGAAAGAGAAGGGAGTAATGGGGAAGACTTTGGGGCTCATCCTACCCCTTCCCCAACCCCCATTCAATTCACTAGGACAAGGAATGCAGCCCCATTCCAACCAGTTGGACCTTGACTGGTTTGAGCCATGCTTCATCCCCCACCTACCATGGCATAAAACTTTGACTGAGGACCACTAATGGTAATGAAGCCTACACCCAGCTAACACCCCAACTCTCCTTCTTAAAAGCTTCACTGGACTCCAGGGATTGAGTTCCACCCAATACCTGAAGGAGCCAAGGAGTTTCACTGTGCTGTTGCAGAAATCTGACCACCACCACCACTGTAATGACCTAGGGAGGACCCCTAGCACCGCCCGACCCACCAGCAGCCCATGGAGGACCCATGACACCACGGTGGTACATTCAGAATATACAAGGCCTACAGGCCGTACACCCCAAAGCATCTCCGACCTATTTATCAGCATGGTGCATTGTTGCCACGCGTTCTCAAACATGCAACCTTGACAAGTAGCCTTTAGTACCAGTACTCATCACCAATTGAGCCTTTAGTACCACCACCATGACAATCCGGTGATCGGCAAGGCTACAGCCACCCACACAGGTCCTCCTCCACTCCTTCCATGGGTAGTTCATAACAATCTTTAGGGCCAAGGTTCGGGCTCAATTGAGCATGATAAAATTCGAAAAATTCCTAGTTTTTTCGTTATTTTGCACTTGTCGAGATCGCAGGAAAAGGCTCTCTTGCGGTTGTGCCGCTGCCTGGCGACAGCCACCACCTCAACGGAGGTGGTGGTGGCGGTGGCCGGTCGGGGAGGTGGCCGGATGGCCGGCGGCAACGCGTGGAAGATGCTCCAGGAAAATCCAATCCAGGCCATCGGCTGGAGGTTGAAGACAACCAGATGCCGTCCAAGGCGCGCCAGGATTCGTGTTGTATAGAAATTAAACTATAGGTTTATGATTTACATTTTAATGATTCTGTCAAATATAATGTAATTAATGTTTTTAATTTTTAAAAATACTTAGATGCTATTTTAGAGGAAATGGTCAACACATAAATTGTAGTCCTGTGTGTCTACTTTAATTCAAAATTGGTTTGAACCAATATGGTTGCATGGTTTGACTAGATCACTCATTTTGGTAGGGTCTATACCTAGGGCTAGGCAGAAAGTAAAATGGATGCCCACCCTTCAACTCTAGTCCAAATGACTTGAAATTTGGACAGGGAGTCATCCTAGTCTATAATTAGGTCTTGCCCAAAAATGAGAATTTTTGGGCACAATGTTTACATAGTTTTTGAAATTATTTAATTTATCTAGGGTAAATTAATTTAGGGACCAAATGACCTCCAAAGTCACCCAAATGTTGATGTGAGATGCTTGGTGTCATTAAAAAGCTCTGGTTAAAATTTGATTGCATTTGGAGGTGTTCTGAACTAAAATCATGCAACCCTAGCCTTGCCCTAAAAAGGCTATTTTTGTCAAAAAGTGCACTTTGGGTTTTTAGTTGCCAAGTTAACTCAGCAGAGGTTGCAATTGGGGTCCTTGAATGAACTTAAAATTTGGTAGGGAGGGTGCTAGGGTAGCTAAAACCCTCTGGTAAAAATCTTAGGGGATTTGGAAAAGTGTAGGCCCCACAAAACCCTAACCCTAATTTAGGGCACAAACATTGTAGTGCTAGAATAGGTTAGTAAAACTCTTTGAACAATAATGAAATTTAGGTAGTATGGTAATAATGATAGATTGAACCTTTGATAATTTAATTGGGAATTTTGGATCAATAATCTTAGCACTTCCTTTGTAACTCATGTGATTTCCCTAATTAATCATTTGGTCATTATGATCCCACCGCTCATTGGAAGTTCATAAAAATTTGGCAGAGGGAGTTTTGGACCTTATTTCTTATGTATGAATTTTATTAGAATTTTTAAATGCATATTTGTAATACCTACTTCACAGCTCATCATCTTGGAAAATTGTTCAATATTTTGTTTAGAGCTCATTACTTGATAATAAATTATGAAACTTGATCTAGAGCATATATATATCCTTATAATCATCTCTGAAATTTCTCAGAATTTATGGAAGTATTGTTTCTGCACTTGTCTCTTAAAATTGATTTAAATAGGTTATACTCAAAATTATATTTAGAGGCTTTAAACTTGCTGGAAAATTGGGATACTTTGAATTCTATGTTTAATAACCGTCTTGAATTTATCATATATTTGGTGGAGCATTTACTTGTCTGAAATTGGTACTTCATGTTCAAACTTGGGATTTTTGGATGACTAGAATAATTAAATAAAATATCAGATAAATAGGGAAAATTATGAAATTCTGCTGTTAAGCTAAAAAGGTCATGACAGTCCTCTAATATTTATTATAGGGGTACTGGATGAATATTTTGAGTACCTCTCATGTTACACATCATATGACTTAAGTGGTCTACATTTAGTAAAACTGCAGGAATTAAGTTGGAGTATGATTTTGGGCACATGAGTTAGGGTTAGTTGTTTGCTGGGTTGGATGAATAGAAATGAGTTCATCATTGGAAGTGGGGATGAGTAGATTGTTGAATCTGCTAGTGTTAAGTGTACTCGGGGTCGACGAAACATCGTCTTCCCCGTAGGAGAGGAAGTGTCAAATGCACTAGGGTTATATCCAGTATAACATTTAAGGGGTGGGAGATGAGTAGAAACCAATAAAAGTAAGTGTCTTGCGAAAGGGATCTTTGAGCGTAATCCCATCGTAGCTCCTAGTACCCTCGAGAGCCCTTCACGGGGAATACCTTGGGCAGTCCTAGGCTAAACCTAAATTGTAGGCAAAACTGGAATGCAAGAGTAACTAGTAAATCTTGGGTTTCATCTTCACACACCTCGATATCTCAGGGGGATAGGTTGGGACACTCAGGCAATAGGCCCAGTGGTTTTGGTGATAGGCAGGTTAGCCTGACGAGCTTTGGCTCGGTAATGGTTTGTGATGGGCAGGTTGGCCCGACGAGCTTTGGGTCGGTTGTAGTTTATGACGGACGGTATTGTCCGGGGAGCTTTGGCTCGGTAGCTGATACATAAGGTTGCATGTGCATAAGGTATATAGTGGTGGGTCTTTGGTATTGGAGGGTCGATGCACCGACGCCAACACGTTGACTCGGCAAGTGTGGTTTAGCACTTGGCCAAATAAAATCCGGTGCGCCAGCCGGTAAGAGTACGCAGGATCTTCGCTTAGTACACCAGTGTTGAGGGATACGATAGGTCTAACTGGTAGTGCTATAATCGATTTAGAGGTGGGCGAGGCCCAACCCATCGCTTCTGTTTGCCACTACGGAGGTATCCTGGGAGGTTCGACTCCAGAAAGGGGGAACTAAAGGTCTGTGTACACAGAGTCTGGTGGGTGAGTTATACTTGCATGATCACATCATGGCATAATTATATTTCATAGCATAACCATTGCATATAACCCCGACATCTATTGTATAAGTGATATGGGACGCTTTATACAATAGGCCCTGCAAAACGACCCCTTGATTTATAAGTTCGTGTGTGCGAGCTTAAAAGTTAAGGTTTTTATTCAGAATTATATATATGTGCTTGCTAGAAAAGCGACACCCTATCGTATAAATTGGTATGAGACTTTTTATACGATTGGAGCCCTACAAAAGATCCCTTGGCTTATGTGTTCTCATATAAGTTAAGGTTATTTTCTTGTTCAGTTTTTCATACCTTATTTGTTGGCATATATACTCTAGAACTGATGGATTAGTACCTCCTCCATCTGTTTATTTGTTATTCTCCACTTTCATGTCCTGTCCTTTACTTCTCCCCGCTCGGTGCCTAGGATCCATGGGGGAAGGGGCGGGGATGATATGCCTTAGGCTCTACTTGTTTGGGCGTTTCGGTGCTCCGTTTTGGGCAAATGCCGCCAGAAGGCGGGTAAACAAATGAACCTCCAGCGCTGTTTGCTCCATTTCCACCCACCCGACTTGAGAAACACCCCAAAAAGCTCTGTTTGGAGCATCCACCTCACCCCTCCGTTTCGAACACTTCGTTTCCACCCGTCGGATCGACCCGCCAACGCCGAAACAAATGATGTCTTAGTCTTTTAGACTAACGGTTTTCAAACCACATCATTTTAGGGGACCGTGGAGCCTAACATGGAGGAGCAGCCTCGGAGGTCGGCAAGCTTAGAGATGGGGCAGTCTAGTACCAGAGATCAGATGGCAGGGACTGTGAGTCCTATTCGCTACTAGTTGTTTTAGTTTTGCATCCGCGATGAGAGATTTGTAGTGAGACATTGATGTACTGGGCACGAGCCTAAGATTTTAGTATTTCATAATATCTGTGGACACTCCCATCGTGGATTTTATTTACTATTAATGTGATTTCTGTGGACTTGCCTTTATTATTTTCCTACAGTTGTGATCGATTTGGCCGGCAGGATCAGCGTTTTGTAGTGATGACCTTCCCGGGCACGAAGGTGTCACCTCAAAGAGGTGGTTCTGGGCCTAAGACCCCAGTGTTTTGAAAAGAAAAAAAAAGGGTCTTACAGTCCTTGCTGCTTAAAGGCCCTTGAAGGCCGTGCGAAGTCTTGGATTTCATGTGTGGCCGGCCTGCATGCCGATGTATGAAGCTATATATTTGTAAAGAGAAACTTGTAAGACCTTAAGGCCATAAGTGTTGTGTCATTGTATACATTCCTGGTGACACATATAAATGTGTGGTTAATATATTTAGTGGACATTCATTCTGTTGACAACTTAAAATGCTTTCGCTAGAATGCTCTGAGCTAGGATACGAGTACAACGTTATTTTGATATTCATACGTAATTCCACCGTTTGTTTGTGAAATATGATGTGGGGCCCCGGCCGGACCCACCGTTATATTCCATATGACGAATGGAGGCTTTACCAAGTGGTATCAGTGCCAGGTTGATATTTTTGGGAGGGAGAACATAATTGAACTCAAGAATGTCCACTAGGAATGTAATACATGCACGTGAGGATCGTGCGCGTGTAGTCAATGTATCTTTGCCGTTATGGAAAGACTATTAATGGTGCTTTGTCCATTGATAGGTGACGAGGAGTGGTGCTGGGCAGTCTGATCCCCAGCGTTCCGATGAGAGTGCAGCACCAGCTGAGGCGCCTACACCTCCCTCGGCGAAGACCATTCATATGGTTACTGAGACAGTGCTCGCAGTGTTATATGCAGAGCCTATTGGGCCAGCAAGGCCTTCAGGGATGCCAGTACGGCTTGGTGCAAGACAAGAGCGTGTTGAAGCTCAGGTTTATGAGTAAGAAGCTGATGAGCAACTGAAACAGTTTATGGATTTTCATCCACCTACGTTTGGAGGAACGGGTTCCCCAACGCAGGCTGGAGATTGTCTTACAAAAGTGAAGAGGATCCTGACAGCAATCAGGACTGTGGAGGAGCAGAAAGTTACTTTAGTCACATTTCTGTTGGAAGGAGATGTGAGGCTTTGGTGGGATGAAGTAGAATAGCACCACTTGACAGGTCGAGAATTAGAGGAGATATCAATAGAAGAATTCTCACGACTATTTTTGGCCAAATATTTGCCAGTGTCACAGCGGATTGCCATGGAAAATGAGTTCCAATGTCTGGTGCAGGGTGAGAGAAAGACAAGTGCGTCTTATGAAAAAAAAGTGTAAGACAGTGGCCGAGTCATCTGCATCCCGGACGCAACCTCGAGTGTACAATCTTGAATTATAGGAGCCGCAAAGCTCAATCGGTGAAGTACAGCAGCCTCGAGTGTTTAGTTTGGAAGTACAAGAGGCCATAAAACGAATTATGAGAGATGCAGATAAGCAGAAGTTAACTGAAGAGTGACCTTTGCTACTTTGTGATGTAATAAACTATATATTCTTTGTTGTATGTTGATATGTATGTTAACAACTTGTGTGATCAAGGTGATCATTTGGTCACAGTGCAGCAAAGACGTGGTTATGTTGATGTTTCCAGTTGGCCGAAATTTCGGGACGAAAATTTTTTGAAGGAGGGGAGGGTTGTAGCACTCCAAATCCCACATTTGGGTTCAGGTTGGGTGACACGGCCAGGGAAACGGGCATGTCCCAATCCGTGTCCAGTTCTGTACTCGAGTAGGACTCGAGTGGGTCTTGAGTGGGCCTTGAGTGTGTCTCGAGTGAGGCACATGACCTGGGACATGAGTGTGTCCTAGGCCGCGTCGTCCTCTAGTCGACGAACTTCTCGAGTGGTCGACGAAATGCACTCGAGACACCAAACACGGCCATGTTCTGGTCGACACGAGCGTGTCGACACGAGCGTGTCAACATCGACACGGGCGTGTCGGGAACCCGTGTTATCTTCGGGATTTTCTCGGTCCTGTTTCGACAGAGGAACACGCCATGCCACACGGGCGTGTACTGAGTGACACGAGTGTGTCAAGGTTAAACACGGGCGTGTCTAACCCCATGTCCTGGTGGGGTTTAAGTCGGTTCCTTGCCGCTTAAGGAACACGGCCTGTGATACGGGCGTGTCACAGGCCATGTCAGCCCAAAAATAAATATTTCTGGGCAAATCGTGGCCGTTCATTTCCTCATCTTGGATCTAAGGGTCCAGGCCCTTCCTTGTTGTTATAAGGCTGAGAGTGGATGGATAATCTTCATTCATCTTTCACCTTTTATCTTTCTCAAAGAAGTGGAGAGAAGGGAGGGCAAGGAATGAAGGGGAGAGTGGATCCGGCTGCCGGAGGAGCTGCAGAGTTCCGAATCGAGATCCGAGGTTAGATTCGTGGAGGCAAAGCCATGGCGGTGATTTCCATCCGACTAGTTCATGGCTCCAAAGCGATTGTCTACGGTAACGATCTCCTTCTTGGACAAGCGAAGTCCTACTTTATGCATAAGCATGAAATCCTCCACCAAGCGGTGGACAACGTAAGCGATTCCAGGTTGAGTCTGCATCTAGAGCCGAAAGTGTGTAGTATGACATAGACATGCTGTGTGAAGCCCATCCATATGGTTAGTCTAGATTGGTGATGTTTATCTTATGAACCCGAGAAGACTCTGTGTATTGTATGGATGCTTGTGAATTGTAAATACCTAGAAAGCTCAGGATGAGCCCTTAGATTGTGTGTGCTGAATTGGAAAGCGGCACTGTGAGAGCTGTGTGCGGAGCAGGAAAGGGAATGCTGACCTGCGTCAATATCTACGCTATTGACGAATTAAGCGACGGGAAAAGACTGACCTAGACCTGTGTTGTGAGAGATCGATTGGTGGTAGTGCATGGGCGTACGTGGCCCCGACCCGGCTTGTTGAACCACAATGGTGGGTCGATCTAGATGCGATTTAAATGATCAAGTTTGCCGTGAGGTTAGCACCACTGAGTGGGATGGACGGAGTGTCCCCAACATGCATATTGGTAGACTAGGACCGGCCAACCAACAAGATAAAAACCTCTACTCGGTGGTGGTGCCAAGGAGTCCGACCCACCGTAATGTGCCCTGAGAGCACAGAGTGTATGGTGGAGGTGGGCACTGGTGATACTGTTATGATACTTGTTGTGACAGATATATATTATGATTGCATTGCATACACGGAAGGAACCACTGCCCTGGGTAAGGGGTAGGGTCGTTATAATTGGTCAGCGAATGCTGACCGTTGCTTTATTTACCGCTCTTGGTGTGGATGCCTAACTGCAGGTGCTGACGGGTTAAATTGGATTGAGCGGATCAAAGTCCTTGTTGCTTAAAGGCCCTTGAAGGCTGTGCGAAGTCTTGGATTTCATGTGTGGACGGCTTGCGTGTCGATATATGAAGCTATATATTTGTAAAGAGAAACTTGTAAGGCCTTAAGGCCATGAGCGTTGTGTATTTGTATACATTCCTGGTGTTAACCCCTCAGTCTGCAACATCCTACAAGATGCCGAGACCCCCTTTCATTATTCGCAGACTCAGTTAGGCAGTCCGCCCAGTCCGGCAAAGCAGCAGCAGTTGGCCACCAATGATGGTCCCCCAGCGGCGGATTCAACACTCTATTCGCCAGTCCACCATGCCTTGGGATCTCTGGATTCTCTACATCGGCAGACGCAGTGTCTCGTCTGCCCAGGCCGCCGTCCTCCAGCAGGATCGTGCCTAGCAGCAGATGGAAGCTCCAGCCCGCGAGCCCAGTACGCCCCTTCTGCGCGGACTGGAGTGTTCTTTCTTTTTGCTTCCCATCACCACTGCCCGGTTCTCCTGTACCCCAGGCAGTCGGTTATTTTAGCCCTGCCCGTTTGGACAGGCTCCAAATCCTATAAATAGGGGTGAGGTGGTGCACCCAAGACACACTGACTCGTACCCAGGAACCTAATTGTTAAAGGCTGTAGACTCGAATCTTGTGCCTTGCAGACTCCAACTTGATCTGCTTTTGTCTTCCTTTTTCCTTTCACTTGTAACCAAACCTTTCTTCAATCAAGAAAAGCCCGTCGCAAGAGAGACATTCAGGCCGCAACGGGCGAAGTCTGTTGTTCCCGTGTCTCACGGCCTTGCTGTTCTTCCTGCTCTCATCCTCTTAGTAGATTGCTACTTGCAGTCTCTCCTTTCCCTTCTTTTCCGTTATGCTCGAACCTTTAGTTGGTGGTGCTCGACCCCCTTTGCATTTTCGTGCATCAACAGTTAACACACGACCTTCAGATTCAGAGTACCATTTCGAATTCAGCGGACAGAAATGTCAGACCGCAGAGCCCGCTCTTCAGACCGCTCCAGTTCTTCAGAGGACTCTCTCTGGGATGAAATTGAACAAGATCGCTTTGAGGCCGAGCAGTCCCGCAAGCAGACTGACCAGCATCTCGACGCGATCAGCCAGGCCCTGCTTGCGTTAACCCAGCGGCTTGCTCCTCAGGCCGCAGCAGAGCCAGCGGACTCGCCAGCCCGCCAGACTCCAGCTCACCGAACTCCGCTTCGGCAGTCGCCGGCAACTCCTTGGAGTCCTGCCCAGTCCGCCGCCCCTCTGCACCCTCAGGAGGAGCAGTTTGCATTCAGGAATTTCTTCAGAGAAGATGCCATGGGCACTCCTGCCCGCCAGCTCCATTTTGCTGACCGCCAGTCCGCCGAGCCCGCGGACTCCCCGACATCAGTCCGCCCCTTCTATCGTGCTAAGTTCGAGACTCTGTCTCCCTTCGTTGATCGAATCCGATGGGAGTCGGCTCCGAACAACTTCAGGGAGCCTCGCCTTCCCTTCTATTCAAGAGAAACTGGTCCAGTCTCTCACCTCCAAGCGTTTGTAGGGGCAGTTGCTTTGAGATGCCTCTCTGACGCCATCAAGTGTAAAATCCTGGTAACCACTCTCGAAGGACAGGCGAGAGAGTGGTTCTATGAGCTTCCTTCGGGCACAATCTCTTCTTTCGCTGAGCTTCGCAGCGAGTTGTTGCTGAGGTTTGCTACCTCAAGAAAGAGGATGGATGGGCCAGCTGCCCTCTTTGAAATCAAACAAAGGGACAACGAGTCAGTGGCGCGATTCGTTGATTGCTTTCAAAAAGAGATCCAAGGGGTAAGGAATGTGAACCCCGATTACTACAAGGTCGCCTTGATCCATGGCCTCCGTGAAGGCTCCCTGAAGTTTAAAGCAACAACCAAGGCACCTGAGACTTACCAAGAGCTGATTGTCATGGTGAACCGCTTTATAGAAGGCGAGAACGCCAATCCTACTTATGCTTCATCCCTGACAACTAAGGCTGAAGGAAGGGATGTCTCCGCTTCTTCCTCTCACAGCAAGCCCCCTCGCCCAGACTTCCAGCCTCCTTCTCAAAGAGGCCGGAATTTCCGCCATAAGAAACCTTTCATTGGCCATCAATAGTTTCAGGAGCAGAGACTACCGTTGGCCGCCACTCCCGCCATTCCGTTGCAAGCACTTCCTATCCTCCAGCAAGAAGCCTTGCCTGCTCCAAGCCGATGTGATACCAGCCCCATGGAGGATATTACAGATCTGGACCTTGACGAAGTCATCCAGATTTTGCAAAAGAGATCGGAAGATAAGAAGCAAGAGCCTCAGAGAGTGTGGAGGCCCAGGAACAATACGCAGTACTGCCAGTTCCACAATGAAAAGGGACACTTGACCGAGGATTACAAGGCCCTTCGCATGCTGATAGAGAAGCTGCTTGCCGAGGGCAAGATTGACCTGAGCAAGAAGGACTCTTCTTCTTCGAAGCCATCCACCTCCAAAGGCAAAGAAGTGGCTGAAGCATATCAGGAATGTGTGTAGGTCGAGGACGAAGGCCGTCTGGGGCCGATCAATGTCCCAGTTGAGTGCTTTGACGCCGATGATGAAGGGGTTCTTGGACGCCTCTTCTTTATCCATGGTGGATCAAGAACCGAGTCTACTCGGAAATCTTCAATCTCTAGGGTCACTCGAGCAGAGGTGGCCTCTTCTTCTTCCATTGCTCCTCCAAGTGAGGTCATCACCTTTGGTCCAGCAGATCTACCCCAAAACAGCCAATCCGTTTGATGATGCAGTAGTGATCAAGGCTGTGATTGGGGATTTCACAGTTGATAGAATTCTAGTTGACACCGGAAGCTCGGTCAACCTCCTGTTCAAGTCTACTTTTTAGGCCCTGAAGACTGGAAAGCCTCGGCATTCCACCGAAGGGCCACTCTATGGCTTCTCAGGAGAGAGAAAAGAAGTTGAAGGTAGCGTCATCCTGCCCGTGAAGCTTGGAGGGGCAATTAAGCAAGTGCAATTCATAGTGGTCGACACCCCTAGTAGTTATCATGCTATCTTCGGCAGACCTCTATTAAATATGTAAGACCCCCCCTCCCCGGATCCCAAAACACGGCACGAAGGGGGAGTCTTATGCCCGGAACAGCCGCCTTGCGGTAGCATTAGCACACGGGCTAACCTGTACCACAAGACGCCTATCCCGCCGGCTACAACCATATCAATGTACATGCCAACCCAACCAAATAAGTAAACCAAACAGAAGTCAAATCCACATTAAGTTATATAAAGTCCAAATACATCAATAAAGAGAAGCTAAAACATGCTTCTACTATATATCAGAGTACAGCTAAACATTGCCCCAAACAGGCTACATCAGAGTAATCAAAACTAACATCAGTAACAGACGGTATCGACGGCACCGTCACATCAGGCCCTGTCGTCCTGGCCTGGCTGTCCTGCTGCGTAGTCTGCGGCTGCTCTACCTGTGGCGTGACCTCCTAAAAAGGAAGACGTAGCAACCGTTAGTCGAAACGACTAAGTGGTTTCACATCCGCTCCCCCGGCGACTCCTCGGCACCGGGCGGAGAAAGAGAAACAAGGGTATAATATATAGCAGTAAGTATAAAAGTACAATCAGGTGACAAGGTACATGAGTATCAATGTATAACTAGCAGTTCTACAAAAGCTATCAAGGTATAATAACAAGTGTAAGAAAGCTACAGCAGGAAAGTAACTTAACTTATAAGAATGCCCATACAAACTTATAAGTTAAGGATCGGGTTACATAAAGTAACTCATCGTATAAGAGTGCCCATACAAACTTATACGATGAGGATCTTGTTGTGCAATGAAATGCTATGAATGCTATGCAATGACTCACCCATGCACTTGCTATGTCGACACAGACTGTAGTTCCCACTTTTCGAGCAGGTAGCTAACCTCTCAGGCATCAGCCGCCGTGGCCAGGCGGTGACAGTAGAACGGGCACTTCTACTACTAGGCGGGTATCACACTACTTCACCTAGGCCTCCGTACGCCTCAACGCTAAGAACACAACAGCGGAGCCCATGCGTACTATGGCCCAGCGGGGTCTTGGGTAGATGTGCACCAAGAACACAGCCCGAACTGGCCTTGCGTGACCCGGAAGGGGCCTCGGAAGAAAGCACGAGGACACAGCCCAACCGTTCACATGGTCGGAGGGGCCTCGGGAAGTGAACACCGAGGACACAGCCCAAACCGACCAAGTCTAACTGCCAACTCCCGTCGGTGTGACGACTGGCGAGCCCGTAGACCTGCCACACTATCCTTAACCCGGGATTACGACACCGTGTGTCGACTCACACCACATGCAAACACCATATCAACACAACATGGAAGGGGCCTCGGAAGTAAACACGAGGGCACAACCCAACCATCCATCCGCACCTTATCTCAACACAACCAAACAAGTGGCGGTCAACACCGCACTTACGAACTTACACAATACTACCCGTAGGGAGACAACGCTCTAAGTATTGGTCCACTAGACTCATTTCATTAGTCAAACATATCCATGGCCATGGTCTATTCATCTATATGACTTCCCAAATGATGACAATGTAAAATAACGTAATGCGCATATAAGATCTATCACATCATCCTTTTTAGTAATATCATAACTTAAACATGAAGTGTACCATATTCAATCTTTCAATTCCTACCAGTTCAATTCTTTTAAACAAGTTTGTTTCACAATTTGGTAATATGAAATATGATTAATAAGATACTTCAATCACACAACAAATGATTAATCATAAGGGTTCATCCAAGGCAAGTATCTTGCATTAATAATTTCACCGAAACAAAATCCATTTTTCCATTAAGCCCAGAATTTAGGCGCAGGTTGAATCTGGTCAGCAACTTCGACCGGAGATTCCCGAGGCTACAGGAATCCGGTGAAGTCGTGTAACCCCTCGATGGAAAGGTATTTCCATGGACTACATCTTTCATATTCAGAGCTCAACCCAGATTTAACATTATCCTATTTGAAATCGGACTTGAAGTCCGCTGCGTACAGAACACAGTTTCTGCATGCAGGATTTATTAAACACCATTTTCGTTTGGATTTTCCCGTGGCTACAGACTTCGCTAGAAGTCGTGCAACCACTCGTTGGAAAGGTATTTTCTAGGGCTTCAACTCTCGTGTTTAGTCAAAAGCCCAGATCTGACCATAATACACTTAAAAATGGTCACGAAGTTCGCTGCGCGCAGAATACAGATTCTGCACGCATCTTAAGGCGGAATGAACGACATCGGTTCATCTTCCTCCTCAAGGCGATCTTCCAAAAATCATTCCAGAAAACCTCCTCCCTTATTCACCCTCAAGAGGCCAAAACCCTTCACGAAACCATCCCTTATCATCCATTGAAAAAGGGGCGTGGTTGAAGAGATCTAAAACCTAAGACACAAGTCTTAGCATGACCTTTCCTAGAAAACTCCTCCTCACCATCAAGACTCTCTTGAGTCGATGTCTCGCCTAGGAAAATACTATAGATCTAGCACCAAGGGAGAGGGTAGGAAACTCACGTTGGCTCCAGCGGTACCACCATTTCTCGCCATGGATCGCGTAGTTCTCCTCGGCGGCATCTTCTCTTTCACGGCGATGGCGGATCTCCTTCGGTAGGACTTGCTCCTGCAGTTTTCCCTCTCACAGGGGTTCTCACTGGAAATAGGGGATGAAAAGAGCATGAAAACGGCTAGGGTTTTCTGTCCCTTATATAAATAAAATATGACACGGGTAGGGACACGGCCGTGTCCGTACCCGTGTCCCGCTTCCGCGAAACGGCCGTGGCGGTTTCCATGTCGATTCAATGCTTGACACGGGTAGGGACACGCCCGTGTCCCCACCCGTGTTCACATGACACGGCCGTGTGCCTGGCCGTGTCATTGGCCGTGTACTTCTCGGGTTGCATCTCGACACTTCTCGTCGAGCTCAACTCGACGCACACGGGTAGGGACACGGCCGTGTCACTACCCGTGTCCCTTGGTGTCGACACAGCTCGACGATCTCGACACGGGTCGTCGAGCTCAACTCGACGCACACGGGTAGGCACACGGCCGGGTCCCTACCCGTGTCCCTAGGTGTCGACACAGCTCGACGATCTCGACACGGGTCGTCGAGCTCAACTCGACGCACACGGGTAGGCACACGGCCGTGTCCCTACCCGTGTCCCTAGGTGTCGACACAGCTCGACGATCTCGACACGGGTCGTCGAGCTCAACTCGACGCACACGGGTAGGCACACGGCCGTGTCCCTACCCGTGTCACTTCCTTTTTACACTGATTCTCCACTTCTCCACATGTGCAGTCCAATTCCCTGCACTCTCAGGACTCAAGTCAACCCTCCTGACTCAAAACACACACACTAGGGGGCTAGAGCGATTCGGGACGTTACAAATCCTATAAACAAAATAAAAGATTTCGTCCCCGAAATCAGGCTTAGGTTGTGGGGAGAAGTGTATAACAGGAAATTTAACATATGCTTTTAAATAAAATTACCTTGAGCAAACAACTCCGGGTAGCGTTGCCGCATTAAATCCATTGGCTCCCAAGTGTACTCCTCCTTCCCATGATTCATCCATTGCACCTTCACTAAGGGAACACTTTTGCGGCGCAAAGTCCTTGTCTCGCTGTCAACAATCCGCACCGGCTCGAGTCGCACAGACCTATCTGATGCCACTGCACCATCAGTAGTGGGAATATACTGGTCGGGCCGCAACAGTGCTTTTCGAAGCGACGACACATGGAACACGTCGTGGAGATTTTCTAGTTCTGGTGGTAACTCCAACCGATAGGCCAACGGGCCAATCCTTTCCAATATAGTATAAGGCCCAACATACCTTGGGCTGAGCTTTTTCACTCCACGCACCCGCGACACTCCATGCATCGGCCGAATCTTGAGGAACACCTTTTCTCCCACCTGGAACTCCACCATCCGATGCTTTTTATTATAATATTTCGCCTGTCGACTTTGAGCCTCCAACATGCGATCCCGTATCAATCTGACCGCCGCATCAGTATCATCTATATATTCGTTCCCCAATGCCTTCGGATCTTCATCTTGCACCCAAGACAAGGGAGTCCTGCACCTTCTTCCGTAAAGGGCTTCATGGGGCGCCATGCCGATGCTTGCCTGATGGCTATTATTATAGGAGAATTCCACTAGTGGCAAGAGCCTTTCCCATGGCTCTCCTCTGTCCAACACACATAACCTCAATAAATCCTCCAGTGTTCTGATGGTCCGCTCTGACTGCCCGTCCGTCTGTGGATGAAATGCGGTACTAAAGGTTAGGCGTGAGCCCAAATACGCCTGTACCGCCTTCCACTCATTGGATGTAAACCGTCCATCCCGATCTGAAACAATTGTCTTGGGCACGCCATGATACCGTACAAATTGCTCCACAAAAAGGCGTACCAACACATCCACGTGTGCTTCCTTCTTCATTGGAATGAACCGGGCCACCTTTGTCAGTCGATCCACAATAACCCATACTGAATCATTCCCGGAGCGTGAGCGAGGTAGCCCATGGACAAAGTCCATGGAGATATCCTCGAACTTCCATTCGGGGATGGGCAATGACTGCAACAAACCACCGGGACTCCTGCATTCAGCCTTCACTCTTTGGCAAGCTTCGCAATGTGTAACATAGTACCGAACATCCTTCTTCATTCCCGGCCAACACATGGTCTTTCGCAATCCGGCGTACATCTTAGCAATACCAGGGTGCACTGAATATTGAGAGGAATGTGCCTCTCTCAAGATATCCTCCCGAATTTTGCCGCCCTTGGGAATATAGAGTCGGCCACGAAAATAAATGAGGCCGTCTTTGAGTATGTACTCATCGGTGGTCCCATCTTCAATTGCCTTGATTGCCGGGGCCAAGGCCGCATCCATTCCTTGCTCTACCCGAATCCGGTCTCGGATATCACAAACTATGCTCATGTTGGCCAAATACTCCGCATACTCTGCCGAAGGATCCTTGTATACTAGAGTAATTTCCATCTCCTCGATCATCCGAGCCAACTCCATGCTCATCAGCCGAGACTCTGGGCTAGAGCCTGGCGCTTTTCTACTCAAGGCATCGGCTACCGAGTTCGCTTTCCCGGGGTGGTAGTTCATGGTGAACTCGTAGTCGCATAGAAATTCCAACCACCGTCGTTGCCTCAGGTTCAACTCCTTCTGAGTGTGAACATACTTCAAGTTTTTGTGATCGGAAAAGATCTCGCAGTGCACGCCATATAAATAATGCCTCCAGACTTTTAAAGCGAACACCACTGCTCCCAACTCCAAATCATGAACCGGGTAATTAATTTCATGTTTCTTTAACTGCCTTGAAGCATATGCGATCACGTGCCCATGCTGCATCAATACCGCTCCCATCCCTTGATATGAAGCGTCCGTGTAAACTTGAAATCCTTCCTTCCCCGACGGAAGTGCAAGGATGGGGGCGGAGGTAAGCCTATCCTTCAGCTCTTGAAATGCCGCTTCACATTGAGGTGTCCACTCAAATGGCACTCCCTTCTTCGTCAAGGAGGTAAGAGGAAGGGCAATCTTGGAGAATCCTTTCACGAACTTGCGGTAGTACCCAGCAAGTCCAAGAAAGCTTCGTACATCAGCCGCCGACTTCAAGGGCGACCACTCCTTCACGGCTCGCACCTTCGCTGGATCCACCGCTAATCCTGCTCCACTGATCACATGCCCCAAGAAGGCTACCTCCTTAAGCCAGAATTCACACTTGCTAAACTTGGCATACAAGGCATGTTCCTTCAATTTCTTCAAAACCAAGGTCAGGTGCTCGACATGCTCCTCCTCCGTCTTTGAGTAGACCAAGATGTCGTCGATGAAAACAATGACGAAGATGTCCAAATATGGTTCAAACACCTTGTTCATCAAACTCATGAAGGCCGAAGGGGCATTTGTGAGCCCAAACGGCATCACTGTGAACTCATACAAACCATATCTCGAACTGAAGGCTGTTTTCTGGATGTCCCCTTCTTGTATCCTCAACTGATAGTATCCGGAGCGCAAATCCAATTTAGAAAACCAATGGGCTCCCACCAGTTGATCGAACAACTCATCGATCCGAGGTAGTGGGTAAGTCTTCCGTACCGTCAACCGATTGAGTTCCCGATAATCTATGCACAATCGCAGGGTTCCATCCTTCTTCTTTACGAACAGCACAGGGGCTCCCCATGGTGATGAACTGGGGCGAACGAACCCTGAATCCACCAGTTCTTGCAATTGAACTCTAAACTCCGCGAGTTCTTTCGGAGCCATTCTGTACGGAGCCTTGGACACGGGCTTGGCACCTGGTACTAGATTGATCTGGAAGTCAACCTCTCTATGCGGGGGTAATCCTGGTAGCTTCTCGGGAAATACCTCAGGAAAATCCCGCACTACCCGTACATCCTTAAATTCCAACGCTGCTTCCTTCAACTCGAACCAGATCATGAAGACCTCATCCCCCTTCATGTGAGCCTTTACAGCCTGAATAGAAGATAATATCATACGTGGCGCGAAGCCAATACCTTGGAAGATGACGTCAGAGTCTCCATGCCTCAAATAGATCCGCTTCTCCGCGCAGTCGATCCTCGCGAAGTGCCAGTCCAGCCATGCCATGCCCAAAATGATGTCAAACTCCGGCATCCTCAGAACCGTGGCCGGCGTATCAAAGGCCTTTCCATCAATAAATAACTCCAACTCGCACTTGGCGGTCGCGATCATCTCCGAGCCGTCCGGAAGGCGTACACGTCGGGCTATGCCGGTGAAGTACTGTACACCCCCCAAGTCTTTTATGAAATCCTCGGACACAAAGGAGTGCGAGGCACCGGTATCGAACAGCGCATAGGCTGTCTTCCCGCCAATAATCACGGTGCCTAAGTACCAATAACCAAAACTTATTGCTAGGGGCTAGTAAGTTCTAATCAATTCAAGCTAGATCATGCAAATATGTAAATTAATTAAATCATACCTGCAATCACATCTTGTGGGTTCCTTTCCTGCGCCATGTCAAGCGCGTACACCTGATCCCGGGCTGGTCCGGGGTTTCCTCTTGGCGGTCCTCGTCCTCGACCGCGCATATATCCTCGCCCTCGTGGAGCTGCTGGAGGGAGAGCAGGAGGGAGAGCAGGAGGGAGAGCAGGAGGGGCGTTCCCATATAGTTGCGGGCAAAAACGCCGGATGTGGCCCGGCTGGTTGCATTCGAAGCACACCAGACCACGCCGCCCTTCCGGTTGTTGGAATCGCTGATGCTGTGGGGGTGGAGGCAACGCAGGCGGCTGCGGAACTGGATGCTCCACCCTATAGTTTCGGTGGACACGCCCTCCACCTCTTTGATAACCTCGTCCTCCTCTGAAGTCCCGTCTCCTTCTATTACTTGGGCCGGCTTCCATCACGTCCTCCGCAGGCCTCTTGCTACATCCCATGTGGTCTGCCTCCAATCTTTTCGCCATATCAATGATCTCCGCCAAGCTACCATCCGCTATAAACAAAAGGGACTGCCTTAGGGGATCTCGCAGCCCTTTATAGAAGCGCTTGGCATAACCTCTGTCATCCAACTCATAAGAGTCCGCAAACCTTGCGAGATGCTGGAATTCCCGCTGGTATTCTGTAACCGACTTTGATCCCTGCTTTAATAGAAGGAACCTCTGCTCAAGCTCATCTCGGGCCGATGTAGGGATAAAGTGCTCCAAGAAAACACCCGAGAATTCACTCCAACTTATCTCTGTGTAGATCCGGCCTTGGAAGGTAGAGCCCATGAGGGACTTCCACCACCTCTTCGCATGTAAGTCCAAGACGGACACTGCCAATGTCACGGCCATGTTGGCCGGGCAACGGATACCAGCCAGCAACTCTTCTATCGTGTCTAGCCATTCCTCTGTACGTATGGCTGACTCCGTCCCAAGGTAGACGGGAGGGGAGAGAGCCCGGAAGGTGCTCAGCCAGTTGGAGCTCGGAGCTTGTTGTTGCACCGGAGCCTGCTGTGCCTTAAAAGCATCAAGAATGGCGGTAAGCGTTTGCCCCAACTCAGACTGTTGGAACTGCGTGGGTATGGGAGGGGTAGGAGTACCCCCCATCGGCTCAACATGCAGTGGAACCTACACATACACGACAAATTTGTGGTCAGGTTGGCTAAACTTAAGGTCAAAGTTGGACAAACTTAATGTGAATTACATATGGGCACACCACTGCTTCCGCTAAGTCAGTTTGTCCCAAACTGACTAACCAAACGGGGGTGGCACCATTGTTGAATGACTTCTTAGTTGAGGATCGTGGCAAACTGATACCATTTGTAAGACCCCCCCTCCCTTATTCACCCTCAAGAGGCCAAAACCCTTCACGAAACCATCCCTTATCATCCATTGAAAAAGGGGCGTGGTTGAAGAGATCTAAAACCTAAGACACAAGTCTTAGCATGACCTTTCCTAGAAAACTCCTCCTCACCATCAAGACTCTCTTGAGTCGATGTCTCGCCTAGGAAAATACTATAGATCTAGCACCAAGGGAGAGGGTAGGAAACTCACGTTGGCTCCAGCGGTACCACCATTTCTCGCCATGGATCGCGTAGTTCTCCTCGGCGGCATCTTCTCTTTCACGGCGATGGCGGATCTCCTTCGGTAGGACTTGCTCCTGCAGTTTTCCCTCTCACAGGGGTTCTCACTGGAAATAGGGGATGAAAAGAGCATGAAAACGGCTAGGGTTTTCTGTCCCTTATATAAATAAAATATGACACGGGTAGGGACACGGCCGTGTCCGTACCCGTGTCCCGCTTCCGCGAAACGGCCGTGGCGGTTTCCATGTCGATTCAATGCTTGACACGGGTAGGGACACGCCCGTGTCCCCACCCGTGTTCACATGACACGGCCGTGTGCCTGGCCGTGTCATTGGCCGTGTACTTCTCGGGTTGCATCTCGACACTTCTCGTCGAGCTCAACTCGACGCACACGGGTAGGGACACGGCCGTGTCACTACCCGTGTCCCTTGGTGTCGACACAGCTCGACGATCTCGACACGGGTCGTCGAGCTCAACTCGACGCACACGGGTAGGCACACGGCCGGGTCCCTACCCGTGTCCCTAGGTGTCGACACAGCTCGACGATCTCGACACGGGTCGTCGAGCTCAACTCGACGCACACGGGTAGGCACACGGCCGTGTCCCTACCCGTGTCCCTAGGTGTCGACACAGCTCGACGATCTCGACACGGGTCGTCGAGCTCAACTCGACGCACACGGGTAGGCACACGGCCGTGTCCCTACCCGTGTCACTTCCTTTTTACACTGATTCTCCACTTCTCCACATGTGCAGTCCAATTCCCTGCACTCTCAGGACTCAAGTCAACCCTCCTGACTCAAAACACACACACTAGGGGGCTAGAGCGATTCGGGACGTTACAAATCCTATAAACAAAATAAAAGATTTCGTCCCCGAAATCAGGCTTAGGTTGTGGGGAGAAGTGTATAACAGGAAATTTAACATATGCTTTTAAATAAAATTACCTTGAGCAAACAACTCCGGGTAGCGTTGCCGCATTAAATCCATTGGCTCCCAAGTGTACTCCTCCTTCCCATGATTCATTCCATTGCACCTTCACTAAGGGAACACTTTTGCGGCGCAAAGTCCTTGTCTCGCTGTCAACAATCCGCACCGGCTCGAGTCGCACAGACCTATCTGATGCCACTGCACCATCAGTAGTGGGAATATACTGGTCGGGCCGCAACAGTGCTTTTCGAAGCGACGACACATGGAACACGTCGTGGAGATTTTCTAGTTCTGGTGGTAACTCCAACCGATAGGCCAACGGGCCAATCCTTTCCAAATAGTATAAGGCCCAACATACCTGGGCTGAGCTTTTTCACTCCACGCACCCGCGACACTCCATGCATCGGCCGAATCTTGAGGAACACCTTTTCTCCCACCTGGAACTCCACCATCCGATGCTTTTTATTATAATATTTCGCCTGTCGACTTTGAGCCTCCAACATGCGATCCCGTATCAATCTGACCGCCGCATCAGTATCATCTATATATTCGTTCCCCAATGCCTTCGGATCTTCATCTTGCACCCAAGACAAGGGAGTCCTGCACCTTCTTCCATAAAGGGCTTCATGGGGCGCCATGCCGATGCTTGCCTGATGGCTATTATTATAGGAGAATTCCACTAGTGGCAAGAGCCTTTCCCATGGCTCTCCTCTGTCCAACACACATAACCTCAATAAATCCTCAAGTGTTCTGATGGTCCGCTCTGACTGCCCGTCCGTCTGTGGATGAAATGCGGTACTAAAGGTTAGGCGTGAGCCCAAATAACGCCTGTACCGCCTTCCACTCATTGGATGTAAACCGTCCATCCCGATCTGAAACAATTGTCTTGGGCACGCCATGATACCGTACAAATTGCTCCACAAAAAGGCGTACCAACACATCCACGTGTGCTTCCTTCTTCATTGGAATGAACCGGGCCACCTTTGTCAGTCGATCCACAATAACCCATACTGAATCATTCCCGGAGCGTGAGCGAGGTAGCCCATGGACAAAGTCCATGGAGATATCCTCGAACTTCCATTCGGGATGGGCAATGACTGCAACAAACCACCGGGACTCCTGCATTCAGCCTTCACTCTTTGGCAAGCTTCGCAATGTGTAACATAGTACCGAACATCCTTCTTCATTCCCGGCCAACACATGGTCTTTCGCAATCCGGCGTACATCTTAGCAATACCAGGGTGCACTGAATATTGAGAGGAATGTGCCTCTCTCAAGATATCCTCCCGAATTTTGCCGCCCTTGGGAATATAGAGTCGGCCACGAAAATAAATGAGGCCGTCTTTGAGTATGTACTCATCGGTGGTCCCATCTTCAATTGCCTTGATTGCCGGGGCCAAGGCCGCATCCATTCCTTGCTCTACCCGAATCCGGTCTCGGATATCACAAAACTATGCTCATGTTGGCCAAATACTCCGCATACTCTGCCGAAGGATCCTTGTATACTAGAGTAATTTCCATCTCCTCGATCATCCGAGCCAACTCCATGCTCATCAGCCGAGACTCTGGGCTAGAGCCTGGCGCTTTTCTACTCAAGGCATCGGCTACCGAGTTCGCTTTCCCGGGTGGTAGTTCATGGTGAACTCGTAGTCGCATAGAAATTCCAACCACCGTCGTTGCCTCAGGTTCAACTCCTTCTGAGTGTGAACATACTTCAAGTTTTTGTGATCGGAAAAGATCTCGCAGTGCACGCCATATATAATAATGCCTCCAGACTTTTAAAGCGAACACCACTGCTCCCAACTCCAAATCATGAACCGGGTAATTAATTTCATGTTTCTTTAACTGCCTTGAAGCATATGCGATCACGTGCCCATGCTGCATCAATACCGCTCCCATCCCTTGATATGAAGCGTCCGTGTAAACTTGAAATCCTTCCTTCCCCGACGGAAGTGCAAGGATGGGGGCGGAGGTAAGCCTATCCTTCAGCTCTTGAAATGCCGCTTCACATTGAGGTGTCCACTCAAATGGCACTCCCTTCTTCGTCAAGGAGGTAAGAGGAAGGGCAATCTTGGAGAATCCTTTCACGAACTTGCGGTAGTACCCAGCAAGTCCAAGAAAGCTTCGTACATCAGCCGCCGACTTCAAGGGCGACCACTCCTTCACGGCTCGCACCTTCGCTGGATCCACCGCTAATCCTGCTCCACTGATCACATGCCCCAAGAAGGCTACCTCCTTAAGCCAGAATTCACACTTGCTAAACTTGGCATACAAGGCATGTTCCTTCAATTTCTTCAAAACCAAGGTCAGGTGCTCGACATGCTCCTCCTCCGTCTTTGAGTAGACCAAGATGTCGTCGATGAAAACAATGACGAAGATGTCCAAATATGGTTCAAACACCTTGTTCATCAAACTCATGAAGGCCGAAGGGGCATTTGTGAGCCCAAACGGCATCACTGTGAACTCATACAAACCATATCTCGAACTGAAGGCTGTTTTCTGGATGTCCCTTCTTGTATCCTCAACTGATAGTATCCGGAGCGCAAATCCAATTTAGAAAACCAATGGGCTCCCACCAGTTGATCGAACAACTCATCGATCCGAGGTAGTGGGTAAGTGTTCCGTACCGTCAACCGATTGAGTTCCCGATAATCTATGCACAATCGCAGGGTTCCATCCTTCTTCTTTACGAACAGCACAGGGGCTCCCCATGGTGATGAACTGGGGCGAACGAACCCTGAATCCACCAGTTCTTGCAATTGAACTCTAAACTCCGCGAGTTCTTTCGGAGCCATTCTGTACGGAGCCTTGGACACGGGCTTGGCACCTGGTACTAGATTGATCTGGAAGTCAACCTCTCTATGCGGGGGTAATCCTGGTAGCTTCTCGGGAAATACCTCAGGAAAATCCCGCCACTACCCCGTACATCCTTAAATTCCAACGCTGCTTCCTTCAACTCGAACCAGATCATGAAGACCTCATCCCCCTTCATGTGAGCCTTTACAGCCTGAATAGAAGATAATATCATACGTGGCGCGAAGCCAATACCTTGGAAGATGACGTCAGAGTCTCCATGCCTCAAATAGATCCGCTTCTCCGCGCAGTCGATCCTCGCGAAGTGCCAGTCCAGCCATGCCATGCCCAAAATGATGTCAAACTCCGGCATCCTCAGAACCGTGGCCGGCGTATCAAAGGCCTTTCCATCAATAAATAACTCCAACTCGCACTTGGCGGTCGCGATCATCTCCGAGCCGTCCGGAAGGCGTACACGTCGGGCTATGCCGGTGAAGTACTGTACAACCCCCCAAGTCTTTTATGAAATCCTCGGACACAAAGGAGTGCGAGGCACCGGTATCGAACAGCGCATAGGCTGTCTTCCCGCCAATAATCACGGTGCCTAAGTACCAATAACCAAAACTTATTGCTAGGGGCTAGTAAGTTCTAATCAATTCAAGCTAGATCATGCAAATATGTAAATTAATTAAATCATACCTGCAATCACATCTTGTGGGTTCCTTTCCTGCGCCATGTTAAGCGCGTACACCTGATCCCGGGCTGGTCCGGGGTTTCCTCTTGGCGGTCCTCGTCCTCGACCGCGCATATATCCTCGCCCTCGTGGAGCTGCTGGAGGGAGAGCAGGAGGGAGAGCAGGAGGGAGAGCAGGAGGGGCGTTCCCATATAGTTGCGGGCAAAAACGCCGGATGTGGCCCGGCTGGTTGCATTCGAAGCACACCAGACCACGCCGCCCTTCGGTTGTTGGAATCGCTGATGCTGTGGGGGTGGAGGCAACGCAGGCGGACTGCGGAACTGGATGCTCCACCCTATAGTTTCGGTGGACACGCCCTCCACCTCTTTGATAACCTCGTCCTCCTCTGAAGTCCCGTCTCCTTCTATTACTTGGGCCGGCTTCCATCACGTCCTCCGCAGGCCTCTTGCTACATCCCATGTGGTCTGCCTCCAATCTTTTCGCCATATCAATGATCTCCGCCAAGCTACCATCCGCTATAAACAAAAGGGACTGCCTTAGGGGATCTCGCAGCCCTTTATAGAAGCGCTTGGCATAACCTCTGTCATCCAACTCATAAGAGTCCGCAAACCTTGCGAGATGCTGGAATTCCCGCTGGTATTCTGTAACCGACTTTGATCCCTGCTTTAATAGAAGGAACCTCTGCTCAAGCTCATCTCGGGCCGATGTAGGGATAAAGTGCTCCAAGAAAACACCCGAGAATTCACTCCAACTTATCTCTGTGTAGATCCGGCCTTGGAAGGTAGAGCCCATGAGGGACTTCCACCACCTCTTCGCATGTAAGTCCAAGACGGACACTGCCAATGTCACGGCCATGTTGGCCGGGCAACGGATACCAGCCAGCAACTCTTCTATCGTGTCTAGCCATTCCTCTGTACGTATGGCTGACTCCGTCCCAAGGTTAGACGGGAGGGGAGAGAGCCCGGAAGGTGCTCAGCCAGTTGGAGCTCGGAGCTTGTTGTTGCACCGGAGCCTGCTGTGCCTTAAAAGCATCAAGAATGGCGGTAAGCGTTTGCCCCAACTCAGACTGTTGGAACTGCGTGGGTATGGGAGGGGTAGGAGTACCCCCCATCGGCTCAACATGCAGTGGAACCTACACATACACGACAAATTTGTGGTCAGGTTGGCTAAACTTAAGGTCAAAGTTGGACAAACTTAATGTGAATTACATATGGGCACACCACTGCTTCCGCTAAGTCAGTTTGTCCCCAAACTGACTAACCAAACGGGGGTGGCACCATTGTTGAATGACTTCTTAGTTGAGGATCGTGGCAAACTGATACCATTTGTAAGACCCCCCCCTCCCTTATTCACCCTCAAGAGGCCAAAACCCTTCACGAAACCATCCCTTATCATCCATTGAAAAAGGGGCGTGGTTGAAGAGATCTAAAACCTAAGACACAAGTCTTAGCATGACCTTTCCTAGAAAACTCCTCCTCACCATCAAGACTCTCTTGAGTCGATGTCTCGCCTAGGAAAATACTATAGATCTAGCACCAAGGGAGAGGGTAGGAAACTCACGTTGGCTCCAGCGGTACCACCATTTCTCGCCATGGATCGCGTAGTTCTCCTCGGCGGCATCTTCTCTTTCACGGCGATGGCGGATCTCCTTCGGTAGGACTTGCTCCTGCAGTTTTCCCCTCTCACAGGGTTCTCACTGGAAATAGGGGATGAAAAGAGCATGAAAACGGCTAGGGTTTTCTGTCCCTTATATAAATAAAATATGACACGGGTAGGGACACGGCCGTGTCCGTACCCGTGTCCCGCTTCCGCGAAACGGCCGTGGCGGTTTCCATGTCGATTCAATGCTTGACACGGGTAGGGACACGCCCGTGTCCCCACCCGTGTTCACATGACACGGCCGTGTGCCTGGCCGTGTCATTGGCCGTGTACTTCTCGGGTTGCATCTCGACACTTCTCGTCGAGCTCAACTCGACGCACACGGGTAGGGACACGGCCGTGTCACTACCCGTGTCCCTTGGTGTCGACACAGCTCGACGATCTCGACACGGGTCGTCGAGCTCAACTCGACGCACACGGGTAGGCACACGGCCGGGTCCCTACCCGTGTCCCTAGGTGTCGACACAGCTCGACGATCTCGACACGGGTCGTCGAGCTCAACTCGACGCACACGGGTAGGCACACGGCCGTGTCCCTACCCGTGTCCCTAGGTGTCGACACAGCTCGACGATCTCGACACGGGTCGTCGAGCTCAACTCGACGCACACGGGTAGGCACACGGCCGTGTCCCTACCCGTGTCACTTCCTTTTTAACACTGATTCTCCACTTCTCCACATGTGCAGTCCAATTCCCTGCACTCTCAGGACTCAAGTCAACCCTCCTGACTCAAAACACACACACTAGGGGGCTAGAGCGATTCGGGACGTTACAAATCCTATAAACAAAATAAAAGATTTCGTCCCCGAAATCAGGCTTAGGTTGTGGGGAGAAGTGTATAACAGGAAATTTAACATATGCTTTTAAATAAAATTACCTTGAGCAAACAACTCCGGGTAGCGTTGCCGCATTAAATCCATTGGCTCCCAAGTGTACTCCTCCTTCCCATGATTCATCCATTGCACCTTCACTAAGGGAACACTTTTGCGGCGCAAAGTCCTTGTCTCGCTGTCAACAATCCGCACCGGCTCGAGTCGCACAGACCTATCTGATGCCACTGCACCATCAGTAGTGGGAATATACTGGTCGGGCCGCAACAGTGCTTTTCGAAGCGACGACACATGGAACACGTCGTGGAGATTTTCTAGTTCTGGTGGTAACTCCAACCGATAGGCCAACGGGCCAATCCTTTCCAATATAGTATAAGGCCCAACATACCTTGGGCTGAGCTTTTTCACTCCACGCACCCGCGACACTCCATGCATCGGCCGAATCTTGAGGAACACCTTTTCTCCCACCTGGAACTCCACCATCCGATGCTTTTTATTATAATATTTCGCCTGTCGACTTTGAGCCTCCAACATGCGATCCCGTATCAATCTGACCGCCGCATCAGTATCATCTATATATTCGTTCCCCAATGCCTTCGGATCTTCATCTTGCACCCAAGACAAGGGAGTCCTGCACCTTCTTCCGTAAAGGGCTTCATGGGGCGCCATGCCGATGCTTGCCTGATGGCTATTATTATAGGAGAATTCCACTAGTGGCAAGAGCCTTTCCCATGGCTCTCCTCTGTCCAACACACATAACCTCAATAAATCCTCCAGTGTTCTGATGGTCCGCTCTGACTGCCCGTCCGTCTGTGGATGAAATGCGGTACTAAAGGTTAGGCGTGAGCCCAAATACGCCTGTACCGCCTTCCACTCATTGGATGTAAACCGTCCATCCCGATCTGAAACAATTGTCTTGGGCACGCCATGATACCGTACAAATTGCTCCACAAAAAGGCGTACCAACACATCCACGTGTGCTTCCTTCTTCATTGGAATGAACCGGGCCACCTTTGTCAGTCGATCCACAATAACCCATACTGAATCATTCCCGGAGCGTGAGCGAGGTAGCCCATGGACAAAGTCCATGAGATATCCTCGAACTTCCATTCGGGGATGGGCAATGACTGCAACAAACCACCGGGACTCCTGCATTCAGCCTTCACTCTTTGGCAAGCTTCGCAATGTGTAACATAGTACCGAACATCCTTCTTCATTCCCGGCCAACACATGGTCTTTCGCAATCCGGCGTACATCTTAGCAATACCAGGGTGCACTGAATATTGAGAGGAATGTGCCTCTCTCAAGATATCCTCCCGAATTTTGCCGCCCTTGGGAATATAGAGTCGGCCACGAAAATAAATGAGGCCGTCTTTGAGTATGTACTCATCGGTGGTCCCATCTTCAATTGCCTTGATTGCCGGGGCCAAGGCCGCATCCATTCCTTGCTCTACCCGAATCCGGTCTCGGATATCACAAACTATGCTCATGTTGGCCAAATACTCCGCATACTCTGCCGAAGGATCCTTGTATACTAGAGTAATTTCCATCTCCTCGATCATCCGAGCCAACTCCATGCTCATCAGCCGAGACTCTGGGCTAGAGCCTGGCGCTTTTCTACTCAAGGCATCGGCTACCGAGTTCGCTTTCCCGGGGTGGTAGTTCATGGTGAACTCGTAGTCGCATAGAAATTCCAACCACCGTCGTTGCCTCAGGTTCAACTCCTTCTGAGTGTGAACATACTTCAAGTTTTTGTGATCGGAAAAGATCTCGCAGTGCACGCCATATAAATAATGCCTCCAGACTTTTAAAGCGAACACCACTGCTCCCAACTCCAAATCATGAACCGGGTAATTAATTTCATGTTTCTTTAACTGCCTTGAAGCATATGCGATCACGTGCCCATGCTGCATCAATACCGCTCCCATCCCTTGATATGAAGCGTCCGTGTAAACTTGAAATCCTTCCTTCCCCGACGGAAGTGCAAGGATGGGGGCGGAGGTAAGCCTATCCTTCAGCTCTTGAAATGCCGCTTCACATTGAGGTGTCCACTCAAATGGCACTCCCTTCTTCGTCAAGGAGGTAAGAGGAAGGGCAATCTTGGAGAATCCTTTCACGAACTTGCGGTAGTACCCAGCAAGTCCAAGAAAGCTTCGTACATCAGCCGCCGACTTCAAGGGCGACCACTCCTTCACGGCTCGCACCTTCGCTGGATCCACCGCTAATCCTGCTCCACTGATCACATGCCCCAAGAAGGCTACCTCCTTAAGCCAGAATTCACACTTGCTAAACTTGGCATACAAGGCATGTTCCTTCAATTTCTTCAAAACCAAGGTCAGGTGCTCGACATGCTCCTCCTCCGTCTTTGAGTAGACCAAGATGTCGTCGATGAAAACAATGACGAAGATGTCCAAATATGGTTCAAACACCTTGTTCATCAAACTCATGAAGGCCGAAGGGGCATTTGTGAGCCCAAACGGCATCACTGTGAACTCATACAAACCATATCTCGAACTGAAGGCTGTTTTCTGGATGTCCCCTTCTTGTATCCTCAACTGATAGTATCCGGAGCGCAAATCCAATTTAGAAAACCAATGGGCTCCCACCAGTTGATCGAACAACTCATCGATCCGAGGTAGTGGGTAAGTGTTCCGTACCGTCAACCGATTGAGTTCCCGATAATCTATGCACAATCGCAGGGTTCCATCCTTCTTCTTTACGAACAGCACAGGGGCTCCCCATGGTGATGAACTGGGGCGAACGAACCCTGAATCCACCAGTTCTTGCAATTGAACTCTAAACTCCGCGAGTTCTTTCGGAGCCATTCTGTACGGAGCCTTGGACACGGGCTTGGCACCTGGTACTAGATTGATCTGGAAGTCAACCTCTCTATGCGGGGGTAATCCTGGTAGCTTCTCGGGAAATACCTCAGGAAAATCCCGCACTACCCGTACATCCTTAAATTCCAACGCTGCTTCCTTCAACTCGAACCAGATCATGAAGACCTCATCCCCCTTCATGTGAGCCTTTACAGCCTGAATAGAAGATAATATCATACGTGGCGCGAAGCCAATACCTTGGAAGATGACGTCAGAGTCTCCATGCCTCAAATAGATCCGCTTCTCCGCGCAGTCGATCCTCGCGAAGTGCCAGTCCAGCCATGCCATGCCCAAAATGATGTCAAACTCCGGCATCCTCAGAACCGTGGCCGGCGTATCAAAGGCCTTTCCATCAATAAATAACTCCAACTCGCACTTGGCGGTCGCGATCATCTCCGAGCCGTCCGGAAGGCGTACACGTCGGGCTATGCCGGTGAAGTACTGTACACCCCCCAAGTCTTTTATGAAATCCTCGGACACAAAGGAGTGCGAGGCACGGTATCGAACAGCGCATAGGCTGTCTTCCCGCCAATAATCACGGTGCCTAAGTACCAATAACCAAAACTTATTGCTAGGGGCTAGTAAGTTCTAATCAATTCAAGCTAGATCATGCAAATATGTAAATTAATTAAATCATACCTGCAATCACATCTTGTGGGTTCCTTTCCTGCGCCATGTCAAGCGCGTACACCTGATCCCGGGCTGGTCCGGGGTTTCCTCTTGGCGGTCCTCGTCCTCGACCGCGCATATATCCTCGCCCTCGTGGAGCTGCTGGAGGGAGAGCAGGAGGGAGAGCAGGAGGGAGAGCAGGAGGGGCGTTCCCATATAGTTGCGGGCAAAAACGCCGGATGTGGCCCGGCTGGTTGCATTCGAAGCACACCAGACCACGCCGCCCTTCCGGTTGTTGGAATCGCTGATGCTGTGGGGGTGGAGGCAACGCAGGCGGCTGCGGAACTGGATGCTCCACCCTATAGTTTCGGTGGACACGCCCTCCACCTCTTTGATAACCTCGTCCTCCTCTGAAGTCCCGTCTCCTTCTATTACTTGGGCCGGCTTCCATCACGTCCTCCGCAGGCCTCTTGCTACATCCCATGTGGTCTGCCTCCAATCTTTTCGCCATATCAATGATCTCCGCCAAGCTACCATCCGCTATAAACAAAAGGGACTGCCTTAGGGGATCTCGCAGCCCTTTATAGAAGCGCTTGGCATAACCTCTGTCATCCAACTCATAAGAGTCCGCAAACCTTGCGAGATGCTGGAATTCCCGCTGGTATTCTGTAACCGACTTTGATCCCTGCTTTAATAGAAGGAACCTCTGCTCAAGCTCATCTCGGGCCGATGTAGGGATAAAGTGCTCCAAGAAAACACCCGAGAATTCACTCCAACTTATCTCTGTGTAGATCCGGCCTTGGAAGGTAGAGCCCATGAGGGACTTCCACCACCTCTTCGCATGTAAGTCCAAGACGGACACTGCCAATGTCACGGCCATGTTGGCCGGGCAACGGATACCAGCCAGCAACTCTTCTATCGTGTCTAGCCATTCCTCTGTACGTATGGCTGACTCCGTCCCAAGGTAGACGGGAGGGGAGAGAGCCGGAAGGTGCTCAGCCAGTTGGAGCTCGGAGCTTGTTGTTGCACCGGAGCCTGCTGTGCCTTAAAAGCATCAAGAATGGCGGTAAGCGTTTGCCCCAACTCAGACTGTTGGAACTGCGTGGGTATGGGAGGGGTAGGAGTACCCCCCATCGGCTCAACATGCAGTGGAACCTACACATACACGACAAATTTGTGGTCAGGTTGGCTAAACTTAAGGTCAAAGTTGGACAAACTTAATGTGAATTACATATGGGCACACCACTGCTTCCGCTAAGTCAGTTTGTCCCCAAACTGACTAACCAAACGGGGGTGGCACCATTGTTGAATGACTTCTTAGTTGAGGATCGTGGCAAACTGATACCATTTGTAAGACCCCCCCTCCCTTATTCACCCTCAAGAGGCCAAAACCCTTCACGAAACCATCCTTATCATCCATTGAAAAAGGGGCGTGGTTGAAGAGATCTAAAACCTAAGACACAAGTCTTAGCATGACCTTTCCTAGAAAACTCCTCCTCACCATCAAGACTCTCTTGAGTCGATGTCTCGCCTAGGAAAATACTATAGATCTAGCACCAAGGGAGAGGGTAGGAAACTCACGTTGGCTCCAGCGGTACCACCATTTCTCGCCATGGATCGCGTAGTTTCTCCTCGGCGGCATCTTCTCTTTCACGGCGATGGCGGATCTCCTTCGGTAGGACTTGCTCCTGCAGTTTTCCCTCTCACAGGGGTTCTCACTGGAAATAGGGGATGAAAAGAGCATGAAAACGGCTAGGGTTTTCTGTCCCTTATATAAATAAAATATGACACGGGTAGGGACACGGCCGTGTCCGTACCCGTGTCCCGCTTCCGCGAAACGGCCGTGGCGGTTTCCATGTCGATTCAATGCTTGACACGGGTAGGGACACGCCCGTGTCCCCACCCGTGTTCACATGACACGGCCGTGTGCCTGGCCGTGTCATTGGCCGTGTACTTCTCGGGTTGCATCTCGACACTTCTCGTCGAGCTCAACTCGACGCACACGGGTAGGGACACGGCCGTGTCACTACCCGTGTCCCTTGGTGTCGACACAGCTCGACGATCTCGACACGGGTCGTCGAGCTCAACTCGACGCACACGGGTAGGAACACGGCCGTGTCCCTACCCGTGTCCCTAGGTGTCGACACAGCTCGACGATCTCGACACGGGTCGTCGAGCTCAACTCGACGCACACGGATAGGCACACGGCCGTGTCCCTACCCGTGTCCCTAGGTGTCGACACAGCTCGACGATCTCGACACGGGTCGTCGAGCTCAACTCGACGCACACGGGTAGGCACACGGCCGTGTCCCTACCCGTGTCACTTCCTTTTTACACTGATTCTCCACTTCTCCACATGTGCAGTCCAATTCCCTGCACTCTCAGGACTCAAGTCAACCCTCCTGACTCAAAACACACACACTAGGGGGCTAGAGCGATTCGGGACGTTACAAAATAAGTATCAAGCGGTGGTTTCAACTTACCACCTCGCCATCAAGTTCTTCGCCGATGGACGAATGTGCCAGGTCAGGAGCGACCCAAGGAGAGCAAGGGAGTGCTACGTTCGCACTGTCAACATGGTTGATGCTAGTCCCTCCCTTGCTCCAGCAATAGCGGTAGAAGCCTCTCCAAATTCAGAAGCTGCTACTGATAGAGGAGCTCACCTGGAACCTGCCCAGGTGACGCAAGGAGTCCCCATTGCTGAGGGGGAGGAGAGGAAGCTCTCCATCAACTCGGAGCTGCCTAAAGATCAAAAGGCCGAGCTGATTTCCTGTTTGCTGAAGAATTTGGATGTCTTTGCCAGGTCAGCAGAAGACATGCCAGGGGTGGATCCAGATGTTGCATGCCACCACCTGAATGTTGATCCCAGCTGCAAGCCTGTACAACAAAAGAAGAGGTGCATAGCAATGAAGTTTACTGAGCCGATAAGGGAGGAGGTCGCGAAGCTCCTCAATGCCAATTTCATTAGAGAAATTCAATACCCAACCTGGATATGTAATGTTGTAATGGTTAAAAAGACAGGAGGAAAATGGCGCATGTGTGTAGATTTTACCAAACTTAATAAAGCATGCCCCAAAGATTGTTACCCCTTTCCTCGGATAGATTCTTTAGTTGATTCCGCGGTATGGTACTCTTGCATGAGTTTTTTAGATGCATTTTCTGGTTATCACCAGATAAGAATGCATAAGCCTGACGTTTCTCATACGTCGTTCATTACCAACGATGGTTGTTATTGCTATTTTGTGATGCCTGTTGGGCTTAAAAATGCTGATGCAACTTACCAATGTATGATGGATCGTGTGTTCAAGCATCAGAAGGGGATAAACCTAGAAGTGTATGTAGACGACCTCTTGATTAAGAGCAAGTCGTTTTCACTGCACTTGCAAGATCTAGCAGAGACGTTCGCTACTCTGCGTAGATATAAAATGAAGCTCAACCCCTTGAAGTGCACCTTTGGAGTAAGTAAGGGGAAGTTCCTTGGTCATCTCCATACTCCAGAAGGACTTGCCCCCAATCTAGATAAAGTGAAAGCCATTCTTGATATGCCTACCCCTCGTTCACCTAAGGAAGTTCAGCAGTTAGGGGGGAGGCTAGCAGGTCTTGCGAGATTTCTCTCTCGGGTTGGGGATAAGAGTGCTCCTTTCTTCAAAACTCTTCGAGGAGCATCCAAGTTTGAGTGGACAGAAGAATTTTCCCAAGTTTTTGAGCAGTTGAAGAAGCAACTGACCTCAACACCTCTACTTCAGAGTCCCCGGCCAGGAGAGATTCTTTTCTTATACTTAGGAGTTGGCCCTGAGGCGGTCAGCTCTGTTCTTCTTCGAGAGGAAATCAGGAAGCAGCTCCCAATCTACTATGTCGGCCACATTCTAAAGAGTGCCGAGACACGGTACCCAATTCTGGAGAAGTTAGCCTTGGCACTAGTCATGTCAGCTCGCAGACTCTGTCCTTATTTCTAAGCGCACTCGATTCAAGTCGTTACTGATCAACCTTTGAAAAGTGTGTTGGAAAAATCGGAGCATTCTGGCAGATTAGCCAAATGGGCAATAGAGTTGAGTGAATTTGAAATCTCTTATGTGCCCAAGATAGCCATCAAAGCTCAAGTTCTAGCAGACTTCCTAATTGACATGCCAGAGTCAAGTTCTGATTGAGCAGAAAGGTCACCTTGGGCTTGGACCATCTATGTTGGTGGTGCCTCAAGCAGAAGTTCTTCTGGAGCAGGAGTGGTTCTCATTAATCCAAATGTCGTCAAACTGGAGCAGGCCATCAAGTTTTACTTTCCAGTAACCAATAACCAGGCCGAGTATGAAGCTTTGCTAGCAGGCTTGAGTCTTCCAAGGAAACTCGGAATCGATCATGTTCATATCAAAACCGATTCTCTTGTGATGGCGTCATAAGTCCTTGGTAACTTTGAAACAAGAGAAGCAATCTTGAAGAAGTATCTGGCTCTTGTGAAGATAGAGATCGGCAAGTTCAAGAGCTTTATCATTGAGCACATCTATAGAACCGAAAACGAGGAGGCAGATATTCTTGCTAAGTATGGGCTGCCCTCAGGAGTAACAACTTCCGAGCTCTTCCGTCCGGCAGTGGAGGAAGGAGAATTGATGCAAGTAGATCAACGTCCCTCCTTGATGGACCCATTCATTCTCTATCTGTCAACATGATATTTTCACCATTCGATCAAAGATAAGAAGAAGTTCAGAATAAAAGCAGCTCACTACTACCTAGTGGAGGGAATCCTTTACAGAAGAACATTCCTATCTACCATGGCCCGGTGTGTCTCAGAAGAAGAAGCTCCCCTTGTTTTATAAGAAGTTCATTCAGGAGAGTGTGGAAGTCACTCGGGAGCAAGAACCTTGGAAAGACGGATCCTGCGGCAGGGATATTTCTGGCCCACTATGAAGAGAGACTCTGAGGTCTATGCTAGAAAGTGTGTTCAATGCCAGAAGTTTGCTCCACTCCAACTCCAAGCAGCTCAGTCACTCAGATCGATTGCAACACCTTGGCCCTGTTTTAGTTTGTGGGATGGATCTCATTGGTCCTTTTCCCATGGCAAGCGGACAACGATGTTTCATCATCGTAATGATCGACTACTTCAGCAAGTGGATTGAAGCCAAGGCATTAGCTAAGACAACTACTCAAGTCATCAAAAACTTCATTTGGGGGGAGATTGTCTGCCGACATGGAATACCTATGGCTATAATCACTGACAATGGGCCACAATTCAACAACTCAGAGATGATAGATTTTTGCAAGCAGATCGGAACAGAGCTGCGGTTTGCATCAGTTCATCATCCCAGGAGCAATGGCCAAGTTGAAGCAGCTAACAAGCAGATCCTTAATTTGATCAAGAAGAAAGTGTAGAATCTCAAGGGGAGCTGGGCTGATCAGCTTCCATTAGTACTCTGGTCCCTTAGGACAACGCCTTCATCCGCAACTGGCGAGACTCCATTCAAACTTTCTCATGGCTCAGAGGCACTCATTCCAGTTGAGTTTGAAGTCCCGTCACCTAGAGTTCTGCTTGCAAGACAAGGCATTGAGGACTGGCTTGAGCTGAATAATGAAGAGATGAGATTCAGCCTGGAACACATCGAGGCAATCAGAGATCAAGCATCCATAAGATAGGAGGAGGTCAAAACAAGGATGGCCCGTTATTTTGATCAGAACATAAGGATCAAACACTTTCAAGTGGGAGATCTAGTTCTTAAGAAAGTTGACACTGCTGCAAGAGCTGGTTCAGTTGGAAAACTTAATCCAAATTAGGCCGGCCCTTTAATTGTAAAGGAAGCATTAAAGAGCGGCGCTTACCGCTTGCAAACATATGAAGGAGAGGATATGCCACATACATGGAGCGGAGATGATCTCAAACGGTTCTATTCCTGAACCTCCTCTTTTCTATTCTATGTATCCTCTTCAAGAATCATTATGAATAAAAATTGCTTGCTAATGCTTATTCAAGTGTTTTATGTATTCAAGCATGACAGATGGCATGCTAAGAAAGATTCCAAAAACGGTTCTGCCCTTGAGCTCTCTTTTCTTTCTTATGCTTGCTTTGCAAATACATTTTATTAATCAAAGGATTCATACTGACACTTTTTCCTAGTGTTCTTTCTCTCTCTCCCAAACATCATTAACGGCTCCCTGATACCAGGAGACATCGCCGAGTTCAGCAAAACCTCCCTAAAGCTGTTGTCATTAGCGTAACACCACGAAGACCACGTGTTGCGGGGAGATTTTGCACCGTGTAGTGGGAGCTTGCAGGCTCTAGTGCGGTAGGATTCTAAACTTCTTATCCCGGCTAGTACCTGACCCCACCTCTGCATTATGGAGGGATAGGGTGGGAGTAAAGCTCTACCATGCCGCATTTGGGATATCGTTACAACTTTGATGATCGTGTGTGGAAAGCAATGCCTACGCGCACCTGCCCACCGATCATCATAGCTTGTAACCCTCGAACACTCCATGGTACCCTCAAGCAGTGCCTGTAGGAGACCCACAGCTTAGACTGTATTCCAGGCAAGAGGGCAGGGAACCATTCCGCCAAGTCGGCATCTTGCTCTTCGCAGGGAATCTTCCTAGCGCGGACTGCTTTTCTTTATTCGCGCAGTACGCCAGTTTTCTTTGGGTTGATCGTATAGCTTGTGCCTGGTGAGGAAAGCAATGCCACGCGCACCTGCCCACCTGGTCGCAAGCTATAGGTCATTTCTTCTGCTTAGCGCGGACTGCCTTTCTATATCCGCGCAGTCCGCCAGTTTTCTTTGGGTTGATCGTATAACTTGTGGCCTGGTAAGGAAAGCAATGCCACGCGCACCTGCCCACCCGGTCGCAAGCTATATGTCATTTCTTCTGTTTGTGCGGACTGAGTTTTTTATATCTGCGTAGTCCGCCAGATTCTCCATGGGTTGATCTTATGGCTTGTGACCTGGTGAGGAAAGCAATGCCACGCGCACCTACCCGCCTGGTCGCAAGCTGTAGATCATTTCTTATTCTGGGCGGACTGGTTTTCTATATTTGCTCAGTCCGTCGGTTTCCTTGGGTTGATTTTATAGCTTGTGACCTGGTGAGGAAAGCAATGTCTACCGCACCTGCCCACCTAGTTGCAAGCTATAGATCATTTCTATTAGCATATGCGCGAACTGTTAAATTATATCAGCCCAGTCCGCCGAATGAATTCCCATATATTAAGTTTGAAAGATTAATAGAGAATTGCGGACTGCTACTAGAACTCAATGAAGTTCGCCTGATATTGTCATCAGACGATTATTTTCGTCATGTTTATTCTTACGGCGGACAATGACCGAATTGATAAATGAAATTTCCTAATTAGCAAGACTCATTATGGATGATCTTTGTATCTCGCGGACTGCAATTGGAACACAACGGAGTTCGCCTGACATTTTCTTCTCATTCTTACGGCGGACAATGGTCGTCTAATCAGCAAGTCAAAAAGCTCAGTATGATCTATCTGCGTATCACGCGGACTGCTAAATCAGATCGAACTTAATCGCGTTAAATGCAGAAAATGAAGAACATTGCAGGAAGCACATAGATACCAGAATATCCTTTCTATTTCATCAAAAATTTTTTTACATCTTTTTATCTATTCGGCGGACTGCAATATTGAGTCCGCCCCATTTACAAAATCAAAAAAAGGCAAAAATACATCAATCGTCAGCAGTCTTTTGTTTCTTTTCAGCAGGAGTTGCATGGCTTAGGCTATCGATGTCGACTTCCGGAGAATAGCCCTCTGAGCCGCTTCCACTACTATCTGATCCACTGCTTGAGGCGGACTCGCTTTGCGAGCTCCTGTCAGCAGGGGAGGATGCAGAGGTGTTGGACTTGGCGAACTGTTCTCCGCCTCGCTGGCTTGATCCAGTGTCGTCCGCTGTTACCATAACGCCTTGCTTTTCTCCTTGTCCTTCGCCTTGCTCTCCGCCTTCTTCTTCTTCTTCTTCTTCGCCTTCCTCTTCTTCCTCGATGATATCTTTACCCTTTGCTGCCCGCTCCATTGCTGCGACCTGCGGTGCCAACTCTGGGAAGAGCTCCAAGAAGGGAACGCCATCCACTCCTTCCTTTGCAAAGTCGCCGCGGACAAATCGCTCGATGGCGACCTCGACGGTTTCCTTCACAAAGGGGAGCATGGCGGCCTGGAAGCTGTTATTCTCCAAGTCATAGGCGACGTGCACAAAACAAGGGAGAAAACATCAGTTCGCGGCGGACTGCAAATATAGACCGCTGCAAATTCAACTCACCCCGAGCTCTTCCTTTTGCTGAGCGAAATTTTTCCCTAACCGCACGTTTCTCACCTTAAGTACCTTGTTATCTTGTTGAAGCTGCTCATTTTGCCTGAGCAGGTCTCTGTCCAAGGTGGATACATAGTGGGTTGTCACCACACTGTTCGCACTAGCTTGGGAGGCTAGCAGGGGGAGGTCGGCAGCGGCCACTTTCTTCAGATCGCTTAGATTGCGCTTTCCATAAAGGGAGGAAATCGCAACATGGGCATGACGAGTTATTCGCGGACTCTTCCACGAGGGGAGCGCGGTGGACAAGCGGACATGCTTGTTCTTGTTGTGCCAGTGGATCATTGGGTTTCCCCTAAGATCCTTCTGGCGGTTTCCAAAGCCGCTCATTGTAAAACTTTCAGAGGAAGAGTAATCCGCCGCGGGATCCCCTTCTTCTTTTGTCTTCCTTGCAACTTCTTGCTTCTTCTCTCTTTGTGTAGGAACAAAGCCGCTAGGCGTCGGCGACAAATTGGCGAGTACCGCCAAGGTCGCTGCAAAAACAGAAGAGTTAAACACTAAGGTCATTGTGGATACAAAGCTTGAGTCCGCAAACAGCTTACTTTCTTCGGGCGAAACGTCCGCCAAGCTCGCCAATAGCGGAATGTAATGCTCAATGTCAAGACTTGTATTGGCTAAGAACTCGATGATGGCGGACTCCACCGCGTCCAGCGGCACACTCTTGAAGGCGGAGTCCGTGCGCACTTGTGGATAGGTGTGCGCGAACCCTAGGTCGCCTTCAAATATTAAGAACCTGGAGGTCCAGTTGTGGATCTTGTTGGGAAGGCCCACAACCTTCATCCCTCTGCAGTAAAAATATATCACCCCCTTGTAGGGGCGGCCTCCAGATGCAGTTATCGAGCGGACGAAGAACATCTTGAGGAAGACGTTCATGGAGAAAGCAATCTTTTCAGACCGCAAATAGGAAATGAAGCTGCAAATCGCAGCAAGAGTGTTGGGCACGAGCTGGCCCGGCACCATTCCATAATGCTCGAAGATTTCGGCGAGCTCCCATAAAAGCGGAAACTTGAATCCGCTGTCAAAATGATCTACATGAATAGCGATCTGAGTTGCGGTTGAAAGGTTCAGCCTTTCTTCGTGGGCTGGAAGGCGGACAAGAATATTCGAATTCGCCATCTTTTTCTCAACAAAGGCCTCCAGATCGGCCTCAGTTAAGGTGCCCTTTCGGTTGTCGGCGGCTTGGAAGGCAACAGCAGCATCGGTCCTGGCGGATACCATTTTGGCAGGCCGCAGAGTCCTTCTGCTACAATAGTTTTCCTGCATAGAAGAAGCGGCAGGGCCATATTTATAGTTATAGGGTCTGACAGCTTTTTGGCCAGGCCGCACAACTCGCATTTTCAATCCGCATAGTCCGCAAAAATCCAATCATTCACGCAGTAAAAGTTAAAGATAACACGGACACAAACATAGATTCACATGCCAAGAAAAGTTCAAAGCAAAAACTAAGGCGGACACAGTTTCAGTCTGCCCAGCTCGCGATGCTTCCTTCCTGCAAACAAGTCAAACATGCGAAGCGGGCACGGTTTCAGTCCGCTTAGTTCGCAACATTTCCCACCTGCAGAAGTTAAATTAGGTGAATCAGACACAACATTAATACGCACAGTTCGCCACAGATCACAGCAAAAATAAGCAACAGCATGGGCGGATATATTATTCAGTCCGCACAGATCGCAACACAGTTCAATCTACAACACAACATTGTTTAAAAACACATAATTATACAATCAAACAAATTGATAGTTCATGGCATCGCGGACTCAGCGGTCCTTAGTTTCGGTCCGCGCTGGCCTTTCCGTCCTATCTCTGCACAAGTGCGCAGCTTGGTCGCTTATTTGGAGGATCTCGCTGTACATGCGGCAGAGGTGATGATGAATGACGTTAATCGTCTGGTGCATGTGGGCAGCATCCCGGTCTAGTCGACTAAGGGGCACCATTGGCTCCGCTGCCGGCCTCGGCTCCTCATCCGCGGCCTGTTGGCCACCACCTGCCGGTGCTGCGACCTCCGGAGTAGCGCGATCTGGCAATCGCGACCTCTGCTCAGCGACCTCAACAGCCCGCTTCCCCTTTTCTTCACGCACCGACGCCAAGTGCTTGCCCTTGTAGAAGAGGACATCATCTGCGAGCCTCTTCTTCTCCCTATCGGACCTCTCCAGCGCCCTCGAGATGCTGGCGATCTGGTCCTTTAGGGCTTTCTCGCGCTCCACGGATGCTTTCTCACGCTCCGCGGATGCTTTCTCGCGCTCTTCCGCCTTCTCTAACTCTGCTTTGATACTCTGGATTTCAGCTTGAAATTTCCTTTCTAACTCTTTGATATCGATCAAGAGGGGCTGCTCATCTCTTGCGGATTCCTTATGCAAGACCGCATCGACATCAGTACTCGGCGTTACCACACTCTCCCCACTCTCGACAGTGCCTGGTGGGGACTTTCTACCTGCAACAAATAAAGTCAACTCCACATTCAAAGACAGTCCCCGACAGACTCAAAGAAAGGATGAAAGATCACATTTGGATATAGCAGTAGCGAGTTCCCGACTATCGAAGATGATAGGCCGCCTTGCCCGCTCCGGGTCAAAGGCGCTTAACCGCTTCTTCCATTCGCGGTGAACTTTAGCTCTTTTCTCAGTAGCAGAACTTTTTGAAACCACGATGTCGTCAGTTTCGGCTTCCGCGGCGACTACCTGTAAAGCCACTGACGCTTAAAATACTTAGGCGCCGGTTGAAGATTACCTGTCTGCAATAGCTCTGCGGCAGTCCGCAGATCCTTAGCACTCTTATCCGTCGCGGCCTGCTTCGAGGCCGCCTCCACCACAGCTACATGAGCAGCGATTTGTTTCTTCTTCTCCTCTATCTTCTGCTTCAGTCTTTCCCTCTCTTCTTCCTCAGCAGCGGAAAAAGAAGGGAGTTCGCTACCTTTATCCCCAATGACTTCCACCTCAGATTGCTGCAGTACAACCAGCAAGGATTCGTTGATTAGATCAAGTCGATCGACATCAATAGAGTCTAGAATCTTATCCCTGGACAAACTGACCGTGGAGAGGGAATTGTCTCCCTGAATTTGGGCCTCCGGTGTAATCAATTCGTTGTCGGGAACTTATTTCTCGCGCGGTCTGTGCTGTAAGTCCGCATCTCCAGTCCGCTTGGAGATGTTATTCTCTTTCATCGCGCACAATTTCTTCTCAACCCGCTCGGCCACGGTCGACCCGTCCCTCTTCCTCTTCTTTCTAGAAGCTCTCTTCTCGGCAGAGTCCACGACACCCTCTCCTAAGTCGGGCTGGCTCTCGCGGACCATCTCAGGGTTCGCAGCGATCAATGCCTTTGAAGGCGCATCCTTACCAACCACTTCTCCCGAAGTCCGCCTACCTTCTTCATCAAGGTTGACGATGGGCACTTGGGCGTTGGGGGATGATATCTCGGCCTCATTGTGTTCACCAACGGTGTCCGCCGAGTTCGCGGTTTTCTGGGAAGGGGCAGTGTCCGACAGAATCAATATCTTTTCACTTCTCAGTGGTTCAGCGTCAAGAACTGCGGCATCCTCGCGCATAGATACATCAGCGCGGCGGACTGCTTTCTCAGCTGGTTTCTGGCTGTGGGAACTTTCCCCAGTAGAGCGGACAGGATGCCTTCTCGTCGTCCTCTTTATTATCTTCTTAGTCTTCATAGGCGTTAGTGCCATCTCGCCTTTTGCAGTGAGACTAGAGAAGAAAGCTCCAAGCCTTGCCATGCCGGACTACAAAGTGGAGACCGCAAGTGGTGAATAGCGCCCCGTGTCGATCGGAATTTCCAACAGTTCCAGGCCCTCCAGCTATATTTATAGCGCTGGCGGCATTTATGAGGCTTGCAGACTCAGCGGTTAAGAAAACATTTTCGAAGTTTTCTGGAAACTTAAAAATGTGCGGGGATTATGTTAACCCCTCAGTCCGCAACATCCTACAAGATGCCGAGACCCCCTTTCATTATTTGCGGACTCAGTTAGGTAGTCCGCCCAGTCCGGCAAAGCAGCAGCAGTCGGCTACCAAGGATGGTCCCCCAGCGGCGGATTCAACACTCTGTTCGCCAGTCCGCCATGCCTTGGGATCTTTGGATTCTCTACATCGGCGGACGCAGTGTCTCGTCCGCCCAGGCCGCCGTCCTCTAGCAGGATCGCGCCTAGCAGCAGATGGAAGCTCCAGCCCGCGAGCCCAGTCCGCCCCTTCTGCTCGGACTGGTGTGTTCTTTCTTTTTGCATCCCGTCACCGCTGCCCGGTTCTCCTATACCACGGGCAGTCAGTTATTTTAGCCCTGCCTGTTTGGGCAGGCCCCCTATCCTATAAATAGGGGGGAGGTGATGCACCAAAGACACCTGACTCGTGCCCAGGAGCCTAATTATTAAAGGCTGCAGACTCAAATCTTGTGCCTTACGGACTCCAGCTTGCTCTGCTCTTGTCTTTCTTTTTTCTTTCACTTGTAACCAAACCTTTCTTCAATCAAGGAAAAGCCCGTCACAAGAGAGGCATTCAGGCCGCAACGGGCGAAGTCTGTTGTTGCCGTGGCTCACGACCCTGCTGTTCTTCCTGCTCTAGTCCGCTTAGTAGATTTCTACTCGCAGTCTCTCCTTTCCCTTCTTTTCCCTTGTGCTCGAACCGTTAGCTGGTGGTGCTCGACCCCTTTGCGTTTTCGTGCATCAACACCAGGTGACATATATAAATGTGTGGTTTATATATTTAGTGGACATTTATTCTGTTGAGTTCTAACAAATTCAAATGCCTTCGCTAGAATGCTCTGAGCTAGGATACGAGTAGAACATGATTTTGATATTCATACATAATTTTGTTGTTTGTTTGTGAAATATGACGTGGGGCCCCGGCCGGACCCACCGTTATATTCCATATGATGAATGGAGGCGTTACACATCAACTGAGGCTCGACTCCTGTAGTGGAAGTCTTCCAGCTCAGCGCGTATGCCACCACTTTCGCCTTCCTCGGGTGGTAGTGCATCGTATACTCATAATCAGATAGGAACTCCCCCCATCGTCTCTAGCGGATGTTCAATTCCTTCTGTGTATCTACATATTTCAGATTCTTGTGATCCGAAAATATGTCACAGCGCACCCCATAAAGGTAATGCCGCCAAATCTTCAGAGCAAACACCACTGCTCCCATCTCCAAGTCATGCACTGTGTAATTCTGCTCGTGCTTCTTCAGCTAGCGGGAGGCGTATGCTATCACATGCCCGTGCTGCATCAGTACAGCAGCCATCCACTGAAATGATGCATCTGTGTATACTTAAAAGCCCTCCTTCCCAGACGGAAGGGCAAGTATAGGGGCCGACATAAGCCGACCCTTCAACTCCTGGAAAGCTGCCTCACACAGCGGCGTCCAAACAAACGGAGTGTCCTTCGTCAAAGATGTGAGGGGGAGGGCTATCTGTGAGAACCCCTGCACAAACTTCCGATAGTACCCGACCAATCCCAAAAAACTCCGGACATTCGTGGCCATCTTCAACCGGGGGCAGTCCAGTATGGCCTGAATCTTCGCGGGATCCACTGCCAATCCCACAACACTGATAATGTGGCCTAGGAAGGCCACCTCCGTCAGCCAGAACTAGCACTTGCTGAACTTGGCATACAATTGATGCTTCCTGAGCTTCTCTAGAGTCAAAACCAAATGTTGTGCATGCTCCTCCTTCGTCCTCGAATAGATGAGGATGTCATCTATGAACACGATGACAAACCTGTCAAGATATGGCTCGAACACTCGGTTCATCAAGCTCATGAAAGCCGACGGCTCATTCGTGAGCCTGAAGGGCATCACGACAAACTCATACAATCCATATCAACTGTTGAATGCCGTCTTCGGGATATCCTCTTCCTGAATCAGCAACTAATAATATCCCGATCTCAGATCCAGCTTCGAGAACCAATATGCTCCCTCTAGCTCGTTAAATAGCTCATCGATCCTCGGCAGTGGATAGGTGTTTCGGACCGGCAACTAGTTCACTGAACGATAGTCGATGCACAACCTAAGGGTCCCATCCTTCTTCTTCACAAACAAGACCGGGGCTCCCCAAGACGATGAGCACGGCCTAACAAATCAAGCCTCCACCAGCTCCTGCAGCCGGCTCCTAAACTCCACCAGCTCCATTGGAGTCATCCGATAGGGAGACCTAGACACCGGCTTAGCTCCAGGCACCAACTAAATCTGGAAGTCCCTCTCCCTGTGTGGTGGAAATCCTGGTAGCTTCTTTGGAAATACATTCGCAAAGTCCTGCACCACTGCTATATCAGCAACCGTCGTCTTGACCTTGATCATCTCAAAGAACACCTGATAAACCTCATCTCCTTGCAAGTGGTCCTTGACGGCCTGAGTAGTAACATCCTACGGGAGACAGGATTAATACCTTCGAAGGTCGCGAAGGTGTCGTCATACCTCAGCACAACCTTCCTCGCCAGGCAGTCTATCTGGGCATGGTTCCGGGTTAGCCATGTCATGCCTAGAACCAGGTCAAAGTCCGACAACCTCAAGACCGTTATCGGGGCCTCGAGTGTCAGACCATCAATCGTCACCTTCAAGAAGCACTTAGCAGTAGCTAAGACCTCTGTCCCGTTGGGGAGATGCACCCTCCTGGTGACTCCAGAATAATGTCAGACTCCCTCCAGTCCCTTTACGAACTCCTCGGAGTCAAAATTGTGCAACGCCCCCATATCCACCAAGGTGTGGGCAGGTTTGCCACACACCATAACTATTCTTGTTTATTTAGATATGGTTAGGTAACTGAACCAATGCTTTTCTTTCCTAGTATGCTACTTTTATTTTTTTGTTTCAAATATTCCAAAAGTAAATAATAACACAAAATTAACAGCATACCTGCAATCACCCTACCCGAGTCCCGAGGTGGAGCCAAGTCCAGAGCACACACCTGCTCACTATATTGACTATGGTCTCTGCCCTAGAAACCATGTCCTCTTCTACGGCCTCAGCCTGCAAACTGTTGAGTTGCGGGGCAGCCTGTAGTGCCGGTAGAGGTGTCCCCCTCATGGCGTTGTTTCTTCGTATGTGCCCTACCTGATGATAGTTGTAGCACTCGGGCAGAGCAAGTGCCACACCTCCGGGTCACTGTATCTCCTGCACCTGAAGAGGTTGGGGGCCAAGACCACTAGCACCCTAGGCTCCTGTCTCACCTATACGTGGGGTTGGTCCTCTGCCCTTCTCTCATCAATAAAGTGGGCCCTCCGCTGATCATCTGTGCCTCCCCGACCCTGATCCTCAGTTGGCCTCTTCCGACCTCGAGTCATGTGCCAATCAGCCTCTAACCTATTTGCCATCTCCAGAATCCGAGGTATAGGCCCGTCAGATACAAACAAAAAGCCTCTCTTAGGTCCTCTCGAAGGCCCTTATAGAACCTCTTTATATACCCTGCTTTGTCCAGCTGATAGGAGTCTGCAAACCAGGCTAAGAGATTGAACTCCCGGTTGTACTCCACCACTATGGAGTTGCCATACCTTAGCTACAGGAACCTGTCTTCTAGCTCGTCTCTTGCCGACTGTGGAATGAAGTGCTCCAATAGTATGTCCCGGAACTCCTCCCAAGTAACGTCAGCAACCTCCCGATCTGCAAATGTCATATACAGAAGTGTCTTCCACCATCTATTGGCGTGAGATTCCAAGCAGGAGACAACCAGAGGTACCATCTCGTCCCACGGGCACCGTATCCCGGTCAACATCTCGAACATGATATCCAGCCACTCTTACGTCCTCACATCCATCTCCGTCCTAAAGTAAGATGTGGGAGAGAGTCCTGGGAAGATGCTCAACAATTGGCCCCTGAGTTCGACTACATAGCTAGAGCCTGCTGGGCCCTGAAGGACTCCAGAATGGCTGTCAGAGTCTGCCCCATCTCTGACTGCAGGAATGAAGTGGGAGCCGGAGGTGGTGGTGCAACATTAGAAGGTTGCCAAGCTCCTCCATGTGGCATTGAATGTGTTGGGGGCTACATAACAAGGCCAATTGTAAGAAATTTGACCCAAACCTAGTTAAAAGTGGACATTTACATGTGATCCACCAAATGGGCACCCCACGCTTCCGCTTCTTAGTTTGTCCCCAAACTAAACTCGAGCGGGGGTGACCCCGGGTTAGTGGACTTCTACTTTTCTGATCGAGGTTTCGCTCTGATACCAGTTTGTAAGACCCCTTTTATTGCAAAACCAACCGGGTATTATGCCCAGAACCGCCGCTTTGCGGTGACACCAACACGTCCGGGAAGGTCATCACTACAAAACGTCGATCCTGCCGGCAAAACCGATCACAGAAAGGAAGAGTAAAAGTATAAATAGTACATGAGTAAAGTAAAACTCAATACTAGTCAACCAGAATCACATATATATATAAATAAATCTCCACGAATGGAGAGTCCACAGAAATGATAAAACAAAGTACAACAGAGGGCTCCTTCCCGATACATAAAATCCTCACTACAAATTACTCAGTCGTAGAAGCAAATCTATAATATGTTCTAAGGATCGGTACTCACTATCCCTGCTGGCAGAACTCCCGTGCTAGACTGTCCCATCTCCAAGCGCACCGACTCTAGGGTTGCATCTCCCGGTGCGGCTCCACGATCCCCTAAAATGATTTGGTCAACGACCCTTAGTGTAAAAGACTAAGTTTTCATCAATCCCACTAGGCCCAACTCCTCCGAGCGGAGAGGAGGAAAGGGAAGTTAATGCAGGTGGAGAGTAACAAAGTAAGCAGGTGACGGCAGAACTAGTCTAACATGAGCATATATGCATAACAAGTATAAGTAAGTAGTAGTAGGTAAGCAGTATACACGAGAACAAGTGAACAAGTACAATATGAGAAAGTAAACTAAGAAAGTAACCATGACCTATAGGAATGCCCATAAAAACCTATAGACTAAGGGGTCGTTCTACAAGGCCTATTGTATAAAGCGTCCCATACCACTTTATACAATATGTGTCAGGGGTTATATACAATGATAATGCTATGACATGCAAGTATGCCATGATGTGAGTCATGGAAGTGCAATACACACACTCGACTCTGTGCACACAAACCTTTAGTTCCCCCTTTCTAGAGCCTAACCTCCCAGGAAACCTCCGTAATGGCAAACAGAAGCGGTCGGTTGACCTCGCCCACCTCTAAACTGGTATCAACACTACCAGTCAGACCTATTGTACGGCTCGATGCTGGTGCACTAAGCAGAGCTCCTGCGTACTCTTGCCGGTTACTTCACCGGACTTTATTTGGACAAGTGCAAAACCACACCTGCCGAGCGAACGTATTGGGGTCGGTGTGACGACTTTCCAATACCAAAGACCCACTGATGAGTCCTATTTATACACTGATTTTCAGACTCATCTGGGCTAGTTTTCTTTCACATGAACTTCACTTTTAGTTTGTTATCGTATATATTTCTTCTAATCTTTATTTCCATAGGAAGTGCATATATAGGCACGTGGTTGTGTAGTTTTGTTACTTTTATTGATTGTACTTCTTTTTGTGATTGCCAGGAATGTCTGCATATATCAGTGGTTGGTTTGGGGGCCATTTTTGCCTAAGGGCCATTGATCGTGCGATTTTACACGCTCATGCTCAGGGGATTCCTTAGCAAACGACCACTGGTCTTGCGCCACTGATCGTGTGTGATTGATATTTTTCGCATCAAATCCGAAAACTTGATGCGGTTAAAACTCCAAAAAGATTACGGTTCACGCGGCGACCCGACGGTTTTATTTAAGTAGAAAAGCGTATTGGATTTTATTTAAGAAAACGGGGCGCGCGTATTTTATTTGGAAATAAAATGGATGTGATTGAGTTTTAACGAAAGGAGGCAAGTGCACCTATTGTGAGATATTCTGGGTGGAATATCGAGGTCGTATTGTTCTCGGGGTCGGTTCGATTATTTATACACTTCCCTGGAGGGGACTATTATTTTACCGATAATTAACTTGTCGGGTTATATTTTATATATAATAAAAATGACCAAAAAATGAAAATGAAAGCAATAAAAAGAAAGCTTGAAGGTGGAGCCGATGAAGAGCTTAGCTCGATGGCACCGAAAAAACAATTGAACTAAAATAGACATTTAATAAAAAGAGCTCCTAAATTTCTAATTAATTAAGGCGGAGACTTGGCCGTGGAGGTTCCACTAAAATGAGCTCACCTATCTCTAGGACTATCGCTCACCTGAACATTAAGACTATTCGATCGGGCTCTCGTCCGACGAAGGATTCCTCTTAATGCCCGCATTACACTAAGAACCCAACTATTGGGTGGGGAACCCAATCCGGTAGAGTTGGGCGCCTCCTCTCTCGAGAGTTAGTGCGGAACTCTCTTTGCCAATGGGTGATCGGTCCATATGCACGGCCTCTCGGCTAGCTAGCATATGGACTACGGAAATAAGGGACACACATCGATATGTGGTCCTACGCGTCGTTACCCCGGGCAAACCTTAAGTGATTTTAATTAGTTAGAAAATAAGGAACTTTAATTATTTAAAGCTATTTTATTTGTCCCAATACTCTTCGATACTGAGGGCTAAGAACGTTAGCCACTCATCGAAATCGGGACGGCAGCGATTGAAAGCAATAAAATTAAAGCAGTAAAATAAAGCAGGAAAATGAAAGCAGTAAATGGAAAGAAGTAAATTGCAAGTCCTACTCAAACAAGTAGGACTGAAATGAAAGATGTAAAATTGCAAGTCCCGGCTCAAATGAGTGGGCGGGAAAAAGAAAGCAAGTCCTACTCAAACGAGTAGGAGAAAATAAATGCGATTACATGTCCATCTCAAATTATTACAGTAAAATAAAGACCGACCATTTAACTCAAGTGAGTAGGCGGTAAATAAAATCCAGCCATTTAACTCTAGCGAGTAGGCGGAAAATAAAAGCTAACACTCACGCACTCGACATAAAATTAAAACACACCCACTCTACAGAAAGTAAACACACTCTACTGGAATAAAATCCAGCCATTTAACTCAAGTGAGTAGGCGGAAAAATAAAAATACACACACTTGCTTGAATAAAATCCAGCCATTTAACTCAAGTGAGTAGGCGGAAAATAAAAAACAACACACGCACACACTCTACATGAATTGAAATAAGGCTATAAAAACTAACTCATAAACGCACGCACACGTACAAAACATAGGAAAAACAAAGTGACTGAAAAATTAAAACGACTACATTTCTACCGCTAGAATGCAGTAGAAATGAATAAAACGTGAAACAAAATTAAAAGGAGCAAAAGTTTTTACAAATAAGCGAAAAGTGCAAGTGCTCGAAAAATTGAAATGAATACATTTCTACCGATGGAATGCGATAGAAATGCATAAAATGAAGAAATAAAATTTAAACAGGCAAAAAGTTTTTGAAAATAAAAGTGAAAATGAGAATGCTCGGAAAATTAAAACGATTACGTTTTCATTCTTATAACCTTATAGAAATACATAAAAAGTGGTAATAAAACTAAAAAAGAAAGAAAAGTTTTACAACCTTAAAGAGCGTAAGTTAAAAAATTTGAAAACCACCTTTTAAAACATTTTTATAAACTCATAGGAATGAAAACAAAGTAAAAAAGAATAAACTAAACCTAAACAAGTACAGAGCATGAAAATAAAATTGTGATTACAACGGCTAGAAAATTGATAAATTCCTAAGTTAAACTAGTTACAAAAGCTAAAGTAAAATATAAAAAGCACAAAAAATGTAAATGAAAAATTACTTAAGGTAGGGCGCTTGGGCAGATTTTCATACATCATAGAGGCGAAAATGAACATTTCTATTAAGTAAAAAATGGTTACAATAAACATAAAACAAATACATAAAAAAAGGGGGAGAGAAAGTTCCCTTACAATGCTTAAACAACCCCCAAGAACAGCCCTAACATAAGCAAAGTGGTTCAAAAAGGGGAACATCAGCTCAAAACAGAAGGGTTCAATTTATAGACAAAAATTTTCATCGGACACGCCCTCTGACACGGGCGTGTCAGGGGCCGTGTCGACACTGTACATATGGCGGCTGAATTCGGTGAAGTGACGGATTTGACGACGATTTGACTTTGCGGCCGAAAACGTGGCAGTCACGCCCCTGGTCACGGGCATGACATTGGGCATGTCGTTCAGCGATTGATGGCATTGTTGACTTCAGGGGGTCGCCGACGGTGGTTTGTCGGGCCAGGTGGAAAAGTCACGCCCTAGGTCACGGGCATGACGCTGGGCGTGTCGGGTTGAGTCGACACTCGACATACGTCGAGCGCAAAATGTCGAGTTGAAAATTCGTCGAGCGGGAAGAGGAGTCACGCCCTAGGTCACGGGCGTGACTCTGGGCGTGTCGAGGGGATCGACGATCATTGAGCGCGATTTCGTCGATCTGGATGGTCACGGCTTGGGTCACGCCCGTGTCGCGTGACCGGGCGTGTTCCGGGCGTGTCAGCTGGGTCGACGATCGTTGAGCGTGATTTCGTCGATCTGGATGGTCACGGGCATGGGTCACAGGCGTGACTCAGGTGACACGGGCGTATCATGCTATTTCTTCAAAAAGTTGTTCATTTCTCGGGAATTTGACGTATCACGCCCTGGTCACGGGCGTGACCAACAGTACACGGGCGTGTACTTTGATTTTTTGACATTTTTCCTGAAAAATTCAGAAAACAAAAATAACTCTAAGTTAGAAAATATTTACAAAAAGGAAGCAATTTATTAAGGAAAAATAACTAAAAATAACAAAAAGAAAGTAATACGTCTTATTTAATGTATATAAAAACACACATATTTACAACTCATCAAATACCCACATACTTAAGCTTTTGCTATTCCAGAGCAAAAGTTGGAGATGAACTTATAATGAATTAAGGAAATCTTAAGTTTATCTACCGCTTGACTTAATTGAAAGAAATATCAAAATGAATATCCGGGGTATACGAGTTAAATCCTAAATTATGTCAAAAATTTATATAAAGGAAGAGTTAAGCAAAAGACTTCTCGTTATAAGCAAATAGATAGAAAAATTTTATTTGTGAGGCTAACAAAAATAGATTGGATTTATGAAACTGTAGCTTGGAAAAAATTAAAGGAAATAATTTAATTTACAAATTATGCTCTCAAAAATATTTTAGAAATAAATCTAGAATTTTTTTGAATTTGGCGGAGGGAGATATCGTGGTATATGAAGAAGTCTTAGAATTTTTAGAGTCGAGGGTATATTTTTTTGCTCGAACCTCTAATGATTTTTTTTTTCGAATATGGATGTTAGGAAAACGAAATCTTATTTTCCATAACATAATTTTTTTACAATCTTCATAATAATCCAATGTACTTGTATAGGAGTAATGAATTTTATCCACTAACTCCATAACATATAATCTTTTCAAATATTGGATGTCTATGTTTACGGAACAAAATCTTATTCCCATTGACATATGATCTTTTAAGATCGAAATCATGTCAAGTATGACATGAAAAAAAGGTGATAGGATTTTTGCAAAAATAAAACTAGGTTTAATAAAAAACTTATGAGAGCAACCTTTATAAATTAAACATTCCTAAATTTCAAAAAAAAAGCTTGGAGTTATCATAACTTGAAATCTAAGATTGTTATTTCTAACAAAATAAATATGCAACTATTTAGATAAGTTAGAAGTAGTGCTGAAAACATGTACCTTATATAAAAAAAGCATACGAAATTTTTTAAAACTTAACCCAAGATATCTAAATCTATCGATCTCCAATTAATAAACGAATAGTAAGCAAAAAATTAAAAGAATTCGCTTATAAATTATTTCGCAACTAGATTGTTGGAGAGCGAAAAAGGATAAGAATGAGTTATTCGATTTATTCGTTACAAAATAATTTTTGGATTTTTTTGGGGTTTTTATTATTTTTTTGGATTTTTATTATCATTATTTTTTATTTTTGAAATTTTTAGGGTTTTTATCTTTTTTGTATTTTAAGTTATTATTCTCTAAGGTTTTTGAATTTTTGATTTTATTTTTGTAAAAACTTGATGCCGCGCGAACAGAGTTTTTGGGTGGTTGGTTCGATGAGTCGAACGCCGCGGACATGCTAAAAAGTGAGCCTTACAAATAAGAAGAGGGGGGGGGGAGAAATAGAATTATTTTTACAAAGAAATATTTACAAAGGAAAAAGATTAATTTTTGTTTTTGTTTTATGATTATTTTTTTGAGTTTTTTTTATTATAAAAAAAACAAGGAATTTTTTTTTTAGGTTTTAAGTTTTGTAATTTTTTTTATATTTTTTATGAGTACGGAATAGAAAAAAAATGCAGAATAGGAAAACACCCACATAGTTAAACCCAACATTGTCCCCAATGTTGCAATCTAAGTATGCATAACGAATAATATACAAATGAAATATGTACAAAAAAAAATAAAAGTGGAGGGTAGAAGATCCCCTAAGACGAGTGCGGGAGGTTCGGGTTGATACCCTGCATTAGTTAAAGGAAAGAAAGAAGCAAAAAGATAACATAAAAACGAAAAAGAGACACTCGTCTAAAAAGGTTGTGGGCGGTAGTGGGGCAAGTGCGGGTCACTCGAAGCTAACGTCTTAGCGTATGAGTGTGTACAGAATGATGATCCCCTATTGCGCACAAGTGTGTGACGTGCGCCGAAGTGACAAAATAAAATTTAATAATAGAAAAGTTTTATTAATAATAGAAGATTTTTGCAGTTTTTTTTTGTTTTGTTTGTTTTTGGAGGTTTTTTAAGTTTTTTTAGGTTTCGAGTTTTTAAGTTTTTTTAATGTTTTTTTGTTTTTTTTAGAATTTTGCATTTTTTAGATTTTATGTATTTTTTTATTAATTGTTTTAGAATAAGAACATAATTTTTTAATTTTATTGTTTGTTTTTGTATTATTATTTTTTAAAGTAGTTTTAATGTTTAATTTTTTTTAAGTTTTTATTAATAATACTTATCATTAATTTAAATTTTTGTTTGCCTTTTTTTTTGAAAATATATAATAGGTGAAAGTCCACTTAGTGTCAACTACCTTCACCTATGGGGGGGGGGGAATAGGTGTCTTGCAGTGCTTTTGCGGAATTAAAGTCGTACCTGCACAAGAAAACAAAACAACACAGCACAGAAAGGACACAAGCAAATTATAGTGGTTCCCCGATTTGGGTACATCCACTTTCCCCCTTCGACCTATCTCCCAACCAGGGACGACTCGGTCACTTCACCAACAGGATTGAAATCCAATCCTTGCACTAACGGAAGGAACCCTTCCACACGTAGGAGTCACCACTCCCACAACACGGGTTGCACCCAACCCTTACAACTAGGGACCAATCGGTCCATTACAAAGAAATTGAAAATAGATTGTATAAGAAATACAAACAACTTATGGAGACTAAGGTGTCCCTCTTCGTTCGATGACGTGTTCTTGAAGTCAACGAAGAGTCCACAACCTTAGATCTCACTTGGAGAGAATCTCTCCCGAAACCGGCGGCGGCAAGAAGGGCGGCGGCTTGGTTCTCGGGATCGGCGGCGACAACGGCGTGCTGCGGCTGTTCTTTGGAGATTCAATCTTCGTAGCAAAGCTAGCAAGGTATTCCAACGGTCACAATAGGTTCGATCGTCTCGATCGATTCGGAAGGGGAAGGTTTTCCCGATCAACGAATCAAGAGACAAAGGATCTCTGGTTAGACGCGTGAGACGCAGTGCTTGGCTGAGCTTCTGTCAACGGGAGATCCTGAAGAAACCACGATCAAAAGCCGGCGATCAACTGGCACGAGCGGCGACGGCGGTGGAGCAAGTTTCACGATCTAGGTCACGTCGGCGGCTCGGCTTCGTTTTTCTATCTTTCCTGTTTACTGTTCAAAAATACAGATGTATTTATACATTAGGTCTTCAAGATGACCGTTGTGGGCCCCACCAACAAGAAACCTCAAGCCCAGTTCAAAACAGCGCCAGCGGCTGAGTCCGGTCCAGCGGGTTCCAGAAATTCGCCTAAGTCAAAATCGACAAGAATCGAAGGTCATTCGGCGAGAATCAGCCAGTGATTCTCGACGATTTTGACTTAGTGACCGATTTGCACGCTCTGATTTAGCCGGATTGAGACGGCGAGAATCAGCCAGTGATTCTCGACGATTCGGCGAGAATCACTTGGTGATTCTCGTCGATTATTACTTAGACGATTTTTCGTCTTTCCACCCATGAGCTGCTCTTTGACCCATCCTTGCTCCTTGTCTGCTCTTGCATTATCACAGCCCTGTACTTGAAAATAAGTACACTCCAATAGAGAGAGTACACGTAGGACAACACACTGATCTGCTCAACGAGGGATTACGTCGCGCAGACCCGTGTATATTGACCTACTGCACCCTGAAATTGGTGTGTACTTAGCGTGGAATAACTGCAAGCACAACTTGAAAGATTTCATCAAATACATTGTGAATTCATCTTAGCTTGATAGGTGGCTTCCTCAAATCCAGCTAATTGTGGATACAATACCCAACAATCTCCCCCTATTTGACGAAGACAAAATCCTACTAGCTAAGATGAATACCACCATCCAAATAATATACACAACATATAGAATTTAAAGATACGACATAAAGAAATAAAGGCAAACAGATCAATGCTTGAGTCAATCATAAATTCATATATATATATATATATATATATATATATATATATATATATATATTCCCAAAAATTGTTCATATAACAATAAGAAAAGATGAATATGCTCTTGAGAAAATGACAAGCTATAAACTTATGTCTATTTCTCTTTGGCTAGGTCATCCTTGTGTTTTTGAGCCAGGAACTTCTTTCTTTGCCTCTCAACGTACTCCTTGGGCTTTGGATAGTATCTGGGAGGAGGAGCTTTGTCTGCCACAGTGTTGGTCCTGAAGAAGATGTTCCGTTTAGCTTCATATGTCTTGTGCAGCTCCCACTCATGCTGGTTGTATACGTCGTTCCGATTGATTTCCACTTTTTCTTGTAGCCAGAACGTGTCCAAGATAATACTCTTTGATACCGGACTCCACTTTTCGTTCCTCACTTCATCCTCCTTCAATCTGATTTTCTTTTCAGCTTGCGTTTCCTTAGATGTCCCTTCTTGAGTTTTTCTCTTGTCCCTAGCTTTTGCTAGGGCTTCTTGGTCAAACATGGCCATCAGTTTTGCTTTGGAGGTGGCCCTAGCAGCCCTTTGAGCATCAGCTTCACTGAAAGGAACTTCTTCAGCACTTGCTCCCTCATCAGCCGCAGTATTATTCTCAGGAGCAGGATTACCCTCAGGATTTTCAGGGATATTGGGATTTTCAGTGATATTGGTGCCTAATAACTTGTTTGAGCATCCACCAGCAACTGTCATATACATATATGTTTGACTGGTCAAAATTTTTGATTATGATTTCCTGAAGCCCGGCCATCTTAGCTGTATATTCTTGCTCCCCCTTTTTGGCTTCGACGACAATGGAGTTTGCATAAGAATGCAGTGACTCATCAATGTGCTTTGTAGTCTTGGAGAACTCGGTAATCAAGGCTTGTTGATTTCCGTTAAGAAGCACCATGTTGGCATCAAATTTTTGGATGTTATTTGACACTACATGAGCATTCTGACTAACTACTGCAAGAGTATCTGTGTTCTTTTTCAATCCTTCCATAAGAAGAGTTACAGCTTTGTCGGCTGCTGTATACTTGTCTTCGAACTTCTTTTCCATCAAATCCAGTTTGTGATTAATTTCCACAACGTTCTTGAGCATTAGATTCTCAGATTTCTTAATTCTTTTTAACACTTTATTTTGAGCTTGCTCAAAAGACACTTTGAGCTCATCCACTATACCTTGAATAACATTCACTATGTGATTAGCTAGATCAGCTCGTGGTGGATGACCCTGAGGCATTCCTTGGCCTTGCTCTTCAGTAGATTCACTTGTAGAGCTGGACACTTGCACAGTCTATAAAGGGGGAATATTTGCAGCCTCAGTAGATTTCTCAGAAGTACTTAGCAGCCTCTGCTGAGAGGACTCCCCCTCCACTGTTGCACTAGTTTTCTCAGGAACTATCTCAGGAGCTTGCTTTTCAGATGGAACTTCAGTGTCGTCCTGAGGCTCCATTACTTCCTGTCTCTCATTTCCTTCTTCCTCATCCTCATCATCCATGATGTCATTCTCAACTGCATCATCTTCCAAACCTTCCTCATCATTCTCCTCTACATCACCTCCGGCTCCTAGATCATTCACGTTCAAGGCCGCCTCATTTTCCACCACATCTTCACTTTCTTCTTGCAGATCCGCAATTGCATCTCTAGCTATCAGAGAGATGCCAGATATGACATTAGCAGAAGCGGGTAGAGGCTCCCCCTCAATTCCTGCAGTCAGTGCATCAAGAACTTCACTGGGAATAGCCACGGAATCTGCTATAGTTCTGTCCTCGGCAGGAGATTCTTCTTGTTCTACTACCACTGCAGCCTGCCCGATGCGTCGCTCCCATCTGTCAAATACGCTGGAGTCAATTTTCTTCAAATAATGCAATGGAACTCCTTTACTCATGTCGAACCTATCTCCGTTCAACTGATTAAGATATAGGCTGATGATTCTTCCAAAACTTGGAGATCTGAGAGTGTCCTTAATCTTCTCAAAAAGCATAGCCCCCCAGTTGAATCTCCTTCTGCAGACAATCGCCACAAGAATCTTTAACATGTCAGCTGAGATGTGGTCATGTGAGCCGGGTTTGCATATCAGTACTTTCCCAATGATGTCGGACAAGAGTTTCCCCTCCTCATTCATTTCTTTTCTCTTTATCGATCTGGTTCCTCTAGCTAGTCCACAGAATAATAATGTCCTGGCTTTATCATGTTCCTCCAGATAATCCTCGTGCTCAGAACTGGTGAGCTGCAAGTATTGGGTCAGTTTGCTTGCAAACATCTTGATCCTTGCACCTGCAACCTTACTCTTGATGATAGAGTCTTCATTCCGAAGTTTGGCGGTTGCGAAGAACTCCATCACTTCCTTGTCCAAAATTTTGCAGGGGTGCTCCAGTATAAAAGAGAGTCCAGCCTCTTCAAGCATGATGATGATGTTTCTGAACTCATCCGAGGCATGTGAGAACCCGGTTCAAACCAACTCACATCCAGTGACCAGGCCGGCGGTGGTCCTTGGAGCCATTGCAAACCTAGGGAGGGAATCCCAAGTCTATGCCTAATCAGAAATCAAGAGGGAAGCTACACTAACAGTAAGTCACTGTAAGGGAGAGGAGGCGGTTACCCAAAAGCGGAGGAAGCGAGAGTCGACGGAGACGACGGAAAACCTGGAGGAGCTCGCGTCCTTGTTTGATCGAAACCGCGGAGAATGAATACCTGGACGAGCACCCTGGACGCGAGAAGAGAGGTCTACGGAATCCGGAACGAGGTCGACGAGATTTGGAACCTAAGATGCGGGAAGTCGCCGGGAGGAGGGAAGGAAGAGTCGGCGGGATTCCTGCGGGATATCGACGGGTTTCTTTGCGAAATGCGGAATACGAAGAGTCGACAGGAGTTTTTCTAAATTGAAATCGATGGGATTCTTCAATAGAAATCTACGGGTTAAGAGGCATGCTGGATTCTCGAAATCTTCTGATATTAAAGGGTTTAGAAATCTTCTAAATATATATTTCTTAATACCAATCTATTTAGGGTTTGAGAGGGGTTTTGCACACCGTGACACTTGGAAGGGTGGAAGGAATGCATGTAGCGAGCGTCATGAGGCCTGGGAGGTGGTGCCTTCCTTTCAGTCAGCACCCTTCCAAAGGCCCCATGAGAACTAACTGCATGACTTCTAACCTCCCTTTCCTGTGTCCTAGGGTGGTGAGAAGCGCACTGAGAGCTGATACCAGCAGATTCATGCCGAGTTGGGGCAGTGGCCGAGAATACAAAGGGTTTAGAATGAGCCTTTGGTATTCTCTCAAGGGTGGCCATGACAGCCCTTGCAATATGGGTGTCTCCACATGAGGGCAGATCACCCTTGCAGTGACCACAGTTGTTCCTGTGATCATACCTGAAGGCATGATGAGTACCCTTCCTGCTTGGAGTGGGGGGTCTAAATACCGTTTCCCCATTTCTCCATGAATTGATAATTCGGGAGATCCACCCATTTTCTTCCTTTCTCTTGATAGCATCAACCTTGGAAAAGTTGGATACTATCCTTTTCTCATTCTCTAGACTACTCTCTAGATCTGAGATTTTAGAGTCCTTAACATTGTTGGATGCCAATTGGAGAACCAACAAGATCTTCAGCCGAGCAATCTCTTGAGCTTGCTCCTCAACAAGTAGGTTGTTTTTCTGAAGGGCTCTCTTCAGGGAATCAGGATTTTCTGAAGGGTAACAATTCATGTCTTCAGGAACTTCAAGAGAAAAGGGGCAAGATGAAGAAGTTACCTGCTCTTCAGAGTTACTGTTACTATCGCCAGAGACCGTTGTGTCAGCTTCATCAGAACTGCTTTCCTCAATTTCTTCTTCAATCTCTGACAAGGACACCGGATCCCTGATGCTGTCCGATTGATCCTTGCCTTCATCTTCAGAGGGGAGGACCCCCACATAGGCTTCATCCTCTTGCTGACAGCAGATCCCTGCTTTCTTTGATCCCTCCATGAGATCTGAGATGGTTACCCACATAGAGTTGGCCATCCCACACTTTTCCAATCTAGATCGAAAAGGTCGAGACCAGACATCCATGATGATCTGACGAATTATCTTGTCCAGATTAAATAATGAGAGTTCAGTCTCCGACATCTCAGTAATACACTTGGGAATTTGGATATCCTTTCCAGAGCCGGAGGTCTTCATAGGAATGAATGGACCCTCTTTCAAGATGAGAGATGCTCGAGGATCTATAGCCTCCAAGTGATAGGACACTCTCATCTTCCAGACGGGATAATACTCCTTTATGCACGTGGGAAGTCTTAGTAGAGAGATCCCATGATCCAGCTCCATGCTTTTGACACTGGTGGCAGGATTCTACTCAAGGTGTGAACCTTTTTGATGAGTAACCTCGCTTTGATACCACTTGAAAGTCCACTTAGTGTCAACTACCTTCACCTATGGGGGTGGGGGAATAGGTGTCTTATAGCGCTTTTGCGGAATTAAAGTCGTACCTGCACAAGAAAACAAAACAACACAGCACAGAAAGGACACAAGCAAATTATAGTGGTTCCCCGATTTGGGTACATCCACTTTCCCCCTTCGACCTATCTCCCAACTAGGGACGACTCAGTTACTTAACCAACAGGATTGAAATCCAATCCTTGCACTAACGGAAGGAACCGTTCCACACGTAGGAGTCACCACTCCCACAACACGGGTTGGACCCAACCCTTACAACTAGGGACCAATCGGTCCATTACAAAGAAATTGAAAATATATTGTATAAGAAATACAAACAACTTATGGAGACTAAGGTGTCCCTCTTCATTCGATGACGTGTTCTTGAAGTCAATGAAGAGTCCACAACACTAGATCTCACTTGGAGAGAATCTCTCCCGAAACCGGCGGCGGCAAGAAGGGCGGCGGCTTGGTTCTCGGGATCGGCGGCGACAACGGCGTGCTGCGGCTGTTCTTTGGAGATTTTATCTTTGTAGCAAAGCTAGCAAGGTCTTCCAACGATCACACTAGGATCGATTGTCTCGTTCGATTCGAAAGGGGAAGGTTTTCCCGATCAACGAATCAAGAGACAAAGGATCTCTGGTTAGACGTGTGAGACGCAGTGCTTGGCTGAGCTTCTGTCGACGGGAGATCTGGAAGAAACCACGATCAAAAGCCGGCGATCAACTGGCACGAGCGGCGACGGCGGCGGAGCAATTTTCACGATCTAGGTCACGTCGGCCGCTCGGCTTCGTTATTCTGTCTTTCCTGTTTACTGTTCAAAAATACATATGTATTTATACATTAGGTCTTCAAGATGACCGTTGTGGGCCCCACCAACAAGAAACCCCAAGCCCGGTTCAAAACAGCGCCAGCGGCTGAGTCCGGTCCACCTGGTTCCAGAAATTCGCCTAAGTCAAAATCGGCGAGAATCGAAGGTCATTCGGCGAGAATCAGCCAGTGATTCTCGACGATTTTGACTTAGTGACCGATTTGCACGCTCTGATTTAGCCGGATTGAGACGGCGAGAATCAGCCAGTGATTCTCGATGATTCGGCGAGAATCACTAGTGATTCTCGTTGATTATTACTTAGACGATTTTTCGTCTTTCCAGCCATGAGCTGCTCTTTGACCCATCCTTGCTCCTTGTTTGCTCTTGCATTATCACAGCCCTGTACTTGAAAATAAGTACACTCCAATAGAGAGAGTACACGTAGGCCAACACACTGATCTGCTCAACGAGGGATTACGTCGCGCAGACCCGTGTATATTGACCTACTGCACCCTGACATTGGTGTGTACTTAGCGTGGAATAACCGCAAGCACAACTTGAAAGATTTCATCAAATACATTGTGAATTCATCTTAGCTTGACAGGTGGCTTCCTCAAATCCAGGTAATTGTGTATACAATACCCAACAATAGGTAAAATTAATAGTATTCCAGAGTTCGAAATAACGACTCGAAAAGACCCCGGCAACGGCGCCAAAAACTTGATTGATATTTTTCGCATCAAGTCCGAAAACTTGATGCGGTTAAAACTCCAAAAAGATTACGGTTCATGCGGCGACCCGACGGTTTTATTTAAGTAGAAAAGCGTATTGAATTTTATTTAAGAAAACGGGGCGCACGTATTTTATTTGTATATAAAACGGATGTGATCGAGTTTTAACGAAAGGAGGCAAGTGCACCTATCGTGAGTAGTACAGGATATTCCGGGTGGAATATCGAGGTCGTATTGTTCTCGGGGTCGGTTTGATTATTTCTACACTTCCATGGAGGGGACTATTATTTTACCGATAATTAACTTGTCGGATTATATTTTATATATAATAAAAATGACAAAAAAATGAAAATGAAAGCAATAAAAAGAAAGCTTGAAGGTGGAGCCGATGAAGAGCTTAGCTCGATGACACCGAAAAAACAATTGAACTAAAATAGACATTTAATAAAAAGAGCTCCTAAATTTCTAATTAATTAAGGCGGAGACTTGGCCGTGGAGGTTCCACTAAAATGAGCTCACCTATCTCTAGGACTATCGCTCACCTGAACATTAAGACTATTCGACCGGGCTCTCGTCCGACGAAGGATTCCTCTTAATGCCTGCATTATGCTAAGAACCCCGCTATTGGGTGGGGAACCCAATCCGGTAGAGTTGGCGCGCCTCTCTCTCGAGGGTTAGTGCGGAACTCTCTTTGCCAAGGGGTGATCGGTCCATATACACGGACTCTCAGCTTGCTAGCATATGGACTACGGAAATAGGGCCCACACATCGATATGTGGTCCTACGCGTCGTTAACCCCGGGCAAACCTTAAGTGATTTTAATTAGTTAGAAAATAAGGACTTTTAATTATTTAAAGCTATTTTATTTGTCCCAATGCTCTTCGATACTGAGGGATAAGAACGTTAGCCACTCATCGGAATGGGGATGACAGCGATTGAAAGCAATAAAATTAAAGTAGTAAAATAAAGCAGGAAAATGAAAGCAGTAAATTGAAAGCTGTAAATTGCAAGTCCTACTCAAACGAGTAGGACTGAAATGAAAGCTGTAAAATTGCAAGTCCCGGCTCAAATGAGTGGGCAGGAAAAAGAAAGCAAGTCCTACTGAAACGAGTAGGAGAAAATAAATGCGATTACATGTCCATCTCAAATTATTACAGTAAAAAAAAGACCGATCATTTAAATCAAGTGAGTAGGAGGTAAATAAAATCCAGCCATTTACCTCCTAGCGAGTAGGCGGAAAATAAAATCTAACACTCACGCACTCGACATAAAATTAAAACACACCCACTCTACAGAAAGTAAACACACTCTATTGGAATAAAATCTAGCCATTTAACTCAAGTGAGTAGGCGGAAAAATAAAAATACACACACTTGCTTGAATAAAATCCAGCCATTTAACTCAAGTGAGTAGACGGAAAATAAAAAACAACACACGCACACACTCTACATGAATTGAAATAAGGCTATAAAAACTAACTCATAAACGCACGCACACGTACAAAAAATAGGAAATACAAAGTGACTGAAAAATTAAAACGACTACATTTCTACCGCTAGAATGCGGTAGAAATGAATAAAATGTGAAAATAAAATTAAAAGGAGCAAAAGTTTTTGCAAATAAGCGAAAAGTGCAAGTGCTCGAAAAATTGAAATGAATACATTTCTACCGATGGAATGCTGTAGAAATGCATAAAATGAAGAAATAAAATTTAAACGGGCAAAAAGTTTTTGAAAATAAAAGTGAAAATGAGAATGCTCGGAAAATTAAAACGATTACGTTTTCATTCTTATAACCTTATAGAAATGCATAAAAAGTGGTAATAAAACTAAAAAAGAACGAAAAGTTTTACAACCTTAAAGAGCGTAAGTTAAAAAATTTGAAAACCACCTTTTAAAACATTTTTATAAACTCATAGGAATGAAAACAAAGTAAAAAAGAATAAACTAAACCTAAACAAGTACAGAGCATGAAAATAAAATTGCGATTACAACGGCTTGAAAATTGATAAATTCCTAAGTTAAACTAGTTACAAAAGCTAAAGTAAAACATAAAAAGCACAAAAAAGGTAAACGAAAAATTACTTAAGGTAGGGCGCTTGGGCAGATTTTCATACATCATAGAGACAAAAATGAACATTTCTATTAAGTAAAAAATGGTTATAATAAACATAAAACAAATACATAAAAAAGGGGGATAGAAAGTTCCCTTACAATGCATAAACAACCCCCAAGAACAGCCCTAACATAAGCAAAGTGGTTTAAAAAGTGGAACAACATCTCAAAATAGAAGGTTCAATTTATAGACAAAAATTTTCATCGGACACGCTCTCTGACACGGGCGTGTCAGGGGGCGTGTCGACACTGTACATATGGTGGCTGAATTCGGTGAAGTGACGGATTTGACGGTGATTTGACTTTGCGGCCGAAAACGCGGCGGTCACGCCCCTGGTCACGGGCGTGACATTGGGCGTGTCATTCGGCGATTGATGACGTTGTTGACTTCAAGGGGTCGCCGACGGTGGTTTGTCGGGCCAGGTGGAAGAGTCACGCCCTAGGTCACGGGCGTGATGCTGGGCGTGTCGAGTTGAGTCGACACTCGACAAACGTCGAGCGCAAAATGTCGAGTTGAAAATTCGTCGAGCGGGAAGAGGAGTCACGCCCTAGGTCACGGGCGTGACTCTGGGCATGTCGAGGGGATCGACGATCATTGAGCGCGATTTCGTCGATCTGGATGGTCATGGCTTGGGTCACGCCCCGTGTCGCGTGACACGGGCGTGTCACCGGGCGTATCAGCTGGGTCAACGATCGTTGAGCGCGATTTCGTCGATCTGGATGGTCACGGGCATGGGTCACGGGCGTGACTCAGGTGACACGGGCGTGACACGGGCGTGTCACGCTATTTATTCAAAAAGTTGTTCATTTCTCGGGAATTTGACGCATCACGCCCTGGTCACGGGCGTGACCAACAGTACACGGGCATGTACTTTGATTTTTTGACATTTTTTCCTGAAAAATTCAGAAAACAAAAATAACTCTAAGTTAGAAAATATTTACAAAAAGGAAGCAATTTATTAAGGAAAAATAACTAAAAATAACAAAAAGAAACCAATACGTCTTATTTAATGTATATAAAAACACGCATATTTACAACTCATCAGTGTGCGTTGATTGCATTTTTCTTACCGGTTTTGCCATGCTTATGCGCACTATCACAGGACACAGTGCGCACGACCACTGGTCATGCGCCATTGATCGTGCACACTATTCTTTATTTTCCCAAGTTCTGGCTGGGGCAAACGCACCACTGGACATAGTGCGCACCATCACTGGTCGTGCACCACTGGTCATGTGCATTATAATTTCTGCAATCTATAAATTCGCAGGTTCTGCCCTAATTCCGCATTCTGGCAACATTTTTCCACCGTTTTCATCTCCGAGGAAGAGTTCCTCCATTTCCCTTCATTCTCCACCGTGGAGAGGGCTTCCAGGCATGCTTTCAACGCAAAATTCAAGCCGGAGCTTCCTCTCGGCTTCCCCCTTCATCCTTGAGCTTCAAGAAGAGTTTGATCTAGCTTTCTCCATCAAGTTAGGAGAAGTTTGTGCCATCCTCCACCGGATCATGACACGAAGTAGACGGGTCCATTGGGAGTGAGTGACAACCTCCTCTACCCCAGACGTAGTTGAGGACCGAGTTAGGACGCGGATTGATAACCCGGCGAATCCTTCTGTGAATCCTCAGCAAAACTATAGATTCGGTCGATCTCACACTCTTTTCTTCTCTTGTTGATTGATAGTGTAGTTGATCTCTTTGTATGTGAGGAAGTATGTTTAATTTGATATGCATTTGTATACAATCATATCCATGTGATTTTGTATTTATGTTATTTGCTTGAGGTGCGCCATTTTCATCCTCCACCACACATTGTCGCACTATCAATTTCTAGTGGCGTGCGTAGCGAAGAGGTGCTCACAATGTTACGACCTGACCCACTAGGAGCACAGCGCTGCCAGGCCCACCAGCAGCCCATGGAGGACCCATGGCACTACGGTGGTACATCCGGAATCTACAAGGCCTGCAGGCCGTATAGAACAAAGCATCTCTGGCCTATTTATCAGCACGGTGCATTGTTGCCACGGGATCTCGAACCCGCAACCTTGATAAGAAGCCTTTAATACCACTCCTCATCACCAACTGAGCTGCAACAAAGTTGGTGATGAGGAGTGGTATTAAAGTCTTCTTATCAAGGTTGCGGGTTTGAGACCTCGTGGCAACAATGCACCGTGCTGACAAACAGGCCGGAGATACTTTGGGGTGTACGACCTGTAGGCCTTGTAGATTCCGGCTGTACCACCATGGTGCCATGGGTCCTCCATGGTGTAACGACTCCATCTGTTCATATATTATATACTAGAAGGTCCGGCCGGGGCCCCACAGCATATACTACAAAACAGGTGGCGAAGTCACGGAGGGATACGAGAGTTGCGCATCCTAACTCATTGCATTCTAGCGGATGCCTATAACACGAAACGGAAGTGTAAACATGAATTTCCACCACATAAATATCCACATTGATATATAAACAAGAATGTTCAGCAAATACAAAGTCAGTTGGCCTTATGGCCTTACAAGTCCTTTTACACCAGTGGCTCCCAGACATTGGCGCGCAGGCCAGCCACATATAAACAAAACACAGCATTTTAAGCTTAGCCTTCAAGGGTTAGCAACAGGGACTTCAAGCTTTATGTGTCCCGCTTGGTTCTCCAGCACCTGCACAGGGACAGCCCACCCAACGGTGGCAAACAAGGCAACAGTCAGCATTCACCTTACCAAATTATAACGACCCTACCCCTTTCCCAGGGAAGTGGTATTCCTTGCCTGCAGGCATAGTAATTCACATGCATATATATATTCATCACATATTGTGCACTCACGCACAAACATTGCATCACAATCGCCATCCATGCGGCCCGACGATTCGTGCACTCAGGGCACATTCTTGGTGTACCGGCGAACCAGGGTCCCACCACCGTATCAGGGCTGAAACCCAATGGCAAAAGTTGAGCCTTTACTCCATGGTGTGCAACCAGAGATTTTAGTCTTAATGCCCCGGGATTGGCCCGTAGCCCCCCATGGTGTCGTGGCGCGCAGGCCTAAGACTCTCGCTATGCGCTCCAACAGATCGCACTTTCAGGTGTCACGTCGGACAGACATAACACAGGTCGGATCATCTACCCCCCGTTGATCAAGTCGCCTTGCCATCACCGAGTACAGCGTACTCGCGGCTATCAAAAAGGCGTGGGTCAGTTTCACCTTACCTATTTGGCATTAAGCTGTGAGAGCTCTTCCAGCTCATAAATGAAATAGACAAGGTAACATATACATAGTAGACTTTCTCTCTGTCTATTCAGATATTTGTTTGCTTAATATTGTTTGCAATCAAAATGAATTATGGCACAAAAGAATATAACATGTTAACATGAAAAATATTGCTAGGCTATCTAAAGACAACCTTGTGATAGGTTTGCCTTCTGGTCCCTACAAGAAGGAAGGCCTCTGCAGGGCTTGTCAACTAGGAAAGCAAACTAAATCTAGCTTTAAGTCAGTTAATAAAAGTGATTCACTTAGGATCTTGTACTTGCTACACATGGATCTCTTTGGACCCATTGCTGTACAAAGTTTAGGAAGGAAATCCTATTCTCTATTCATTGTAGATGACTTCACAAGATTCACTTGGGTGTTCTTTCTGAGATCTAAGTCAGATACATTCAAAGTTCTTACAGATTTTCTCAGGACCATATTGATTGATTACTCTACTCTTGTTGCATTGATAAGAAGTGATCATTGTATAGAGTTTGAGTCTCTTCTTATACATGAGTTCTGTGAGAAGGAAGGTATCAAGCATTGCCTCTCAGCTCCTAGAACTCCCCAACAAAATGGGGTAGCTAAAAGGAAGAATAGAACCTTGATTGAAGCTGCAGGCACATTACTTGCAGATACTTATATGTCACTATCCTTTTGTGCAGAGGCTGTAAGCACATCAAATTATGTACTGAATAGAAGTTTAATTTAATACATAAACTTAAGAATAAGACTCCCTATGAATTACTTATTGGGAAGAAACCTAAAATCACTTATTTTAAGGTATTTGGATGTGTATGTTGTATACATAATAATAACAAGAAATATATTAGGAAGTTTGAAGCTAAGGCTGAAGAGGGAATTTTTCTAGGATATTCCCAAGTAAGCAAAGCTTATAGGATGTTTAATAAATCATCTTTAAAAATTGAGGATTCTATACATGTTATTTTTGATGAAACAAACATGTCTTATAAGGAGAAAAAGATTTCTACCAGTAACACTTTGCAGGTACCTCACTTGTGTGAGAAAATGGGTGAATAAAACCTTCCACAAGAAGCTACAACACCCTCTCCTCCACAAGTTGTTGAAGTCAGTGAAGATGAATCTTTGGAAGATGCTGAACCTCATTCAACAGCAAACACAATTCCACAAGAGGAATTAGATCCAAATACTATTGCTGAACAAACTCCACCCACTAATCTTGTCACAGTAAGGGATCACCCTAGATCCCAAGTGATTGGAGACATAACAGTAGGTGTACAGACAAGGCATCAACTCAACCAAGATGTGATGCATGCATGTTTCCTCTCTCTCAAGTTGAGCCCGAATCCATAAAAGATGCTGAGCAAGATCCCCACTGGATCATTGCAATTCAAGAGGAACTCAACCAAATTGAGAGATGTAGAGTTTGGGATTTAGTTCCAAGACCCAAGGACTACCCAGTCATTGGAACTAAATGGGTATATAGAAATAAACTAGATGCCCTTGGTATAATTATGAGGAACAAGGCTAGGATTGTTGCTCAAGGTTATAAGCAAGAAGAAGGGATAGTCTAGGACCAAATATTTGCACCAATTGCAAGGTTGAAGGCAATCAGAATTCTTCTTGCTTATGCTGCTTACAAGAAGTTTAAAGTCTACCAGATGTATGTGAAAAGTACCTTTCTAAATGGAGTACTAAAAGAAGTGGTTTATGTTGAACAACCTCCAGGTTTTATCTCTCCAACCCATCCTTCTTATGTATTTAGATTGCATAAAACCCTCTATGGTCTAAAGCAAGCTCCAAGGGCTTGGTATGAGACCTTAGCTAGCGTTTTGATAGAGTACATATTCAAGAGAGGCATTGTAGATAAAATATTGTTCACTAGGCACCATAAGGATCAAACATTGTTTGTACAAATATATGTAGATGACATTATATTTGGGTCTACAGATTCCAAACTATGCAAGAGGTTCTCAGACCTCATGCATTCAAAGTTTGAAATGAGTAGCATGGGTGAGCTCTCCTACTTCCTTGGTCTCCAAGTGAAGCAGCTACCTAATGGCATCTTCATCTCCCAGGCTAAATATACCAAAGAGCTTATTAAGAAGTTTGGGATGGCAGATGCCTCAGCAAAGAAAACACCTATGGGCACTAATGCTGTAATAGAAACTGATGAACATGGGAAACCTCTTGATCAGAAGTTATATAAGGGCATTATTGGATCCCTATTATATCTTACAACTAGCAGACCTGACATAATATTTGCCACATGTCTTTGTGCTAGGTTCAAAGTGAACCCTAAAGAATCTCACCTAATTTTTCTAAAAAGAATTCTGAGATATATAAAGAGTTGTCCTAGTCTTAGCCTTTGGTATCCTACTGAGTCAGAATTTGATTTAACTGGATATTCAGATGCTGAATTTACTGGATGCAGGGTTGACAGGAAAAGTACCTCAGGGACTTGCCAGTTACTTGATATGAGATTAGTGTCTTGGTTCTACAAGAAACAAATATTTGTGTCCACATCATCTGCTGAAGTAGAATACATTGCAGCTGGTAGTTGCTGTTCTCAGATGTTGTGGATTCAAAACCAACTTCTAGACTATGGTTTCAACTTAAATAATTCAACTCTCTTTTGTGATAACACAAGTGCTATATCCATAACACAAAATCCAGTCCATCACAGTAGGACTAAGCATATAGAAATTAGACATCATTTCATTAGAGAGTGTGTAGACAAAAATAAAGTTAATCTTGTCTATATCTACACTGATTTACAAAGAGCTGATATTTTCAACAAACCTCTGGATGAAAGAAATCACTTGTTCTTTATAAATCAGCTTTGAATGATCAATGGAGAAGCTTTAATTTAATTTCTGTCTGCACTCGATAAATTTTCCAAAGTTCGTCGAACGGAGTTCGACGAACTGGGAAAAGTTCTTGAGATATTTGTCGAATGGAGATCGACGAACTCTGTGCGTGTAAAGTCATTCTAGTCGAACGGAGATCGACGATTCTGCTTCAGAAAACTTTCGTCGAACAGAGCTCGATGAAATGTTTTCAAATCTTCAGACTGAGCTCGACGAATCATTTAACTACAAATTATTTTGTCGACCTCAGATCGATGAATTATTTTATTTTTCGTGGAACAGAGTTTATCGATTCATATTCTGGAAAAATCTTATATCTAGGTTTTCTTTGACCTTCGTCCTGCGCTTTCAGTTCCCTTGCACTTGATCTTTGTTTTTCTCATGCAGGAGAAATAATGGCGATTCCAGCAGGCAGCCTTGCAGTAATGAAATTTGATACAGGATTCGACGTGGACTTTGATTCCTTCCAACACTCAGATCCAATATTCCTAGACATCTTGCAACTGCTTGAAGATCAACAGTTAAAAACTTTGATGACTACCAGGATCAAGATAGCAGGCGTAGAAATTAGAGAGCGGGTCTATACTTCCTCAACTATAGATGATAACACCATGACAGGTACCATATCGGGTAATGTTGTTTCTCTTACCCCCGCCGTTCTGACTGAAATCTTTGGATTAACTAATGGTGAAGAGGAACTAGAAATTGCTAGTGATGAATTTGATGAGATGCTGAGTAAGATGGATTATTCTGGAGAAACCCCTAACAAACTGCTAAAGAAACACCTCTCTGTTGAGTATAAATTTCTAGCAGATATTGTGGGGAAAGTATTGCTGGGCAAGCACATTGCCTATGATTACATAACCAGGCATCAATTCCTGGTGATGTGTGCAGTGGTGAACAAGAAGCAGGTGAACTGGGTTCAGATTCTGTTTGAGCTGATTAAGAAGAAGAACAATAAAAAGGACGTCTATTTTGGAAGAATTTTGGGAATCTTCCTTAAAGACAAGGCTGCTAAATCCCTGGTATCCCCAACCATATTCATCAATGCTTCCAAGAGGCTCACCTGTGCCCTCTTTGGCAGGTGAGAGAGGAGCATCACCAAGCCCACCAATGCTTCTCCCTCTTCCACCAGGCCTTCTGAGAGTATCAGGGCTAGTTTGGCCACTCCCTACCCTGCTGAAGATATCCCTCCTCCACCTCCACCTCCTGTAACTCCTCAAAGCCATCCTTAGATGCTACACCAACTCCCCTCCACCACTCTAACCACAGTTCATACTCCCACACCTCCATCATCCCCACTTCATACATCTCCAACTCATGTTCCCCTTCATACCTCACCCTCCTCCCAACATGATACTCCTTCCCCTCAAGATGTATCAATGCAAGATTCTCTCCTTCCTCCTCCACCATCAACTACCATCCCCCCTTCTATTTCCATTGAAACACCCTCTGCATCTCTGCCATTGTACCCTTCCATTATTCCTTCTCTCATTACACTTCTTACTCCCCTCGTCAAAACAATTATAACAGAGGCTATTTCACTTCTTGCTTCATCCATATCTTCTCTTGCTGATAAGATATCTACTCTTTCTGCTCCTCCCTCTTTAGTTAGGGGCCTAGCTCCAGTATACACTGAAACCAGGAAGGGGGAGATACTCAATGAAGAATTAGCACCAGAAACAGCAGCACATGCAGCAACACATGCAATAGCAGCAGAAACAGCAGCACATGCAGCAGTAGAAACAACAGCACATGCAGCAGTAATAGTAGAAACAGCAGAAAAAGCAGCAGCAGAAGCAGCTGCTGATAAAGATTTATTTGATTTAATTCATTTTATTGAGTCTGATATGGATCTGGATGAGCAGGTTCCAGAGGAAATAAACACCGCTGGTGATTTTATTATAAATCCCACATTTGATCTCTTAAAGTTGTTGAGCAATTTTGATACAGTTTATTTTAATAATCTTCCAGAGTAAAACATTAAGCTATCCATGGCTATAGTCCCCTACACCTCACCAATAAGCCCCAAATTTGCCAAGCAAGTTAAGGCTAGTTTTGCCACTCCAGAGGCTCCTGTCCTGCCATCTCCACCCAGAGCTGATCCCATCATTATTTCATCCCCTCCAAAAGATATTTCTGCTCCTACCTTCATAATGGATGACTCACCAATGCTTGATCTTGATGCATTGATCACGGCTGACATAGAAGAAGAAAATAAAATAGTTGCCGAAAGCACTATTGTGTATAGCCCCTGCTCCAGCTCTAGCTCCTCCTCCAGCTCCGTCCCAGACAGAGAAACCCTTGATATCTGCTGAGGCCCTAAAAGAGATTAATGCACTATATGATAATCCTCAAGACTCTTCTGATGATGATGATGATGATGATGATGAAGAGGACTCTGATGATGAGCCTAAGAAAAAGAAAGTCTCAAAGAAGAGGAAAACTCCTCCACCTCCTGCTCCAAAACTAAATCCAGCAAATGATACCCCTTACTATATACTACAGAAGATCACACCTTATATGGGCATGCCTGCATGGATGTGGCTATCCAAGAACCAGCAAAAGGAGAGAAAGAAAAGCAGGAGATACTCACCTCCTCTTCCAAGAGATGGAAAGGACCCTCCTCCTCCTCCTCCACCTCCACCTACTACTGGTGCTCTAAGTTCTTCAACTCAGAGGACTACCCAACTTCAAACCTATCAGAGACAAAAGGGTAGGTCCTCCTCTTCTTCAGGAAGCAGCCAACAGAGGTAGTATTCATCAGGCAGGGAACAACAACATCAACAACAACAACAGCAACCTCAACATCAACAACAGCAAATTACAGAACATGAGAAAGCTGAAAGCTCAAAGAGACCTGCCTCCCCTCCTGTACCTTTTGAGGATCCAGAGACAGCTACAACTGCATGGATGGCCAGGTTCCAGGAATTGGTTGGCCTATCTATGGTCAACAAAGCAAAAGCTGAAGGAAAGGATCCTTCTGAATACACTACCATGTCCAAATACAGGAAGGAAGAACTTAACAGGTTTGCTAAGGCTAATAAATTCTTTAATGTTGATGATTATATGAAACTGCATCTTGAAGCTGTAGTGCCAAGGGATACCTCCCTTAATATCATTGGAGCTGCTGACATGACAATGACTAAAACTCAAGCAGCAAACCATAACAGGGAAATTAAGTTTACTCAGCCAGGTGACAAAGCTAAGGAGGATAATCCAAAGGAGCCCAAGAAGAAGAAATGAACATTTTGAACTATTCTTAATCTCTCTATTGTTTTAAAAATGCATGTATATATTCTTGTTACAAAGCTATATATATATATCTGCTGCATATGTTAAAATTCCTACCAGATATATTTTTTTTGCTTCAAGTATTAATGTGAGTCTATAATTAGTGACCTTACCCAAATAGGGGGAGATTATTGGATCCCTTGTTGGATTTGGGCTGGGTTCACTAAATTAGGATGTTTGACCCAACATGTATAGCTAGGGTCAAGTTTGTGTCATAGAGTATAGGACATGTCCTTAGAGTCAACACTGCATGAATCAGACATCAACAGACTACAAAAGACTCAAGACTTATAAAAATTTCAAAGACTCAGAAAATGAGTTCGACGTTCGTCGAACTCAGGTCGACGAAAGTCGTGCTCAGCTCTACGAACTCAAACACAATTCTTCAAGCTGAGCTCGAGGAATTTGGTTCTGAGTTCAACAATTTATGGACACTATATTTCAACATTCCAACTCCAGAATTCCTTTCTCTGAACTCCAATTGACGAACTTAGTTCTCAGCTCGACGATTTCTGGGTATTCTACTTCAACATTTTATTCCAGAAACATCTAAATATTCTAAGTCCAGAATCATACTCCAGTCGACGAATTCATCTTCTCAGCTTGACGAACCTAGACCATATTCTTGGCAAGTTTTATCAAGTAGCAATTAGAAGTTCTCAGCTCGATGAAACTAGTTCTCAGGTCGACGATTTCTGGACACCTTACTTCAACATTCTTATGTACAAGAAACATTTCATTGAACTCCAGTCGATGAAGTTAGAATCTCAGCTCGATGATCTTGATGCATAGAATTAGCATGGTTCAAGAGAAAGCAGTTAACTACTCTCAGGTCGACGATCTTGGATCTCTGCTAGACGAACAAAGATTATCTGGTCGACGAACATAATTTCTCAGCTCGACGAACTCGGGACCCAGGTCGAAGAATTCTGTTTTTTGCTCAACGATATCTGTGAAGTTCTAGACTTGGATATTTTCCTCCCTCTGTCCTTATTTTATTGCAGTAATTCATGTATACTAAATGCTTAATATTCTCTGAATATTACCGTTAGACGCAGCATTGATTATGGACTTCATCAGGATTATTGCTTGTCATTTTTCAATGGGACAGTTGGGGAAATCAATCAATGTAAATATTCTCCAGGTTGTCAGCATTGAATGAAGGAAGAAATTCAAAATTCAGAAGAAAGATTTCAAGAAAAATATAAAAAGGATTTTTCCTCTTTCCTCTACAGACAAGTGCATAGGGTTTTTCTCCTTCCTTCTTATCAAAACACAGAGAACAGAATACACAAGGCAATAACACAGTAGAGAAATCAGAAGCCCTAGACCAGAGAAAGAACAGCAAGCTGAAGAAGAAGAAGAATATCAATCAAAAATCAAGAGTCTTCTTCCTTCTTCATCTCAGGATTTTTCAGAGGACAACAAATATTCTATCTGTCAAAGAAGTTCCTGGATACCATCTGGTTAAGGTTGAAATATTGAAGACCTACTCACCCTTCAGCGAGGCTCAAATCTTCCTGAGTTCAATATCTTAGGGGGAGCTTTTGCTAAAATCATAAATCCTTAAGTCTTCTCAGTTGTATTTGAGAAAGAGAAGACACCATCACTCTCTCATCCCCCACTTTAAAAAGGGTTCTTTAACTCCCTTCAAAAGTTATTCTTGGTTGCAAGTCTCCTGACCAAAAGACTTGGGTTGGTTTTTGAGAACCTGATCAAAAGCTCATTGGTGGCAGTCACCTTATCAAAAACCTGAGTGGATTCCTACCAGGGTGGTATAAGAGTGGATGTACCCAGGTTGGGGAACCACTATAAAATTCTTGTGTTGTCTGGTTGCACTTTTTCTTTTGTTTTTGTTGTGGCTGTGATAGTTAGGTTTTGCTGTGCATGTGATAGTGCTAGATTAATTTATCTTAGGTCTGTTTTTATTTATAGTAAAAAGTTTTTTAAGTTTCCAAGATACTCTATTCACCCCCTCACCCCCCCTTGCTCTAGAGCATCTCAGATCCAACCCTTACTTTCAGAAACATCGCTCACACCGGCCCTGGGCTCAACAGCCTGAATCAGCGTGAAGTATAACTCTCCGTCCTTTTGAATAGCCTTGACGACTTGGAGTGCAGACATAAACGTCCCGCCCACTCCTCGCATCCTTGTAAACTTAGTCTCCTGCTCGGTATTTTGGCCCAATGTGATCTTTTTAGCATTAAAATCAATAAAGGCCTGCTTCTCCGCGAGCTAGTCCATACCAAAGATCACGTCGAATTCCGATATCGGCAGTACAAATGCAGTTAAGCAAAACTCCCAACTTCCAATGAGAACTGCCACATCGCAAGCCCGATCCGCGAGAATCAAACAACCATTCGGTAACACCACCCTGATGCTCTCTGTCTTCGCATGACTAGGTACTCTAATGCGAGCTACAAAGTCTTGAGACAGAAATGACTGCGAAGCACCCGTATCAAACAGTGCTCGCGCCAGCGTGTTTCGAATCATAATAAAGCCTGTGGCAATCGTATCACACATAAGCCACATACAAAGCATACCATAAACAAAGCATGCAATAAGCAAAACAATGCCATAACTTAACTCGTACATGTGACGATGTCACTCTGCTTAATGGCCTCCTGAAGGCCAATGTTGTAGACTCGGGGCTACACTTAGGATGCAGAGGACTCCACCACTGCCTTTCACATCTCAGCATAGGACGCTCCCGCCTACTTTTCTCCCTTCAGCGGAACAACCCGACAGTCACAAGCTATATTCCCCACTCGTCCACAAGTAAAGCACGTACGAGTTTCTGGCCTTGACGTGGCCCCCGACGTTGCACCCGATGCAACCGAGAAGGGGCTTGCCTTGACTACTTGGACCTCTTCCCAATTTCTTCTTATAGTATGATTTCCCAGGTCGGGGAGCCTTGAATTCTGTCTTTGTTACAGCCAAGGCCCGCTTCCCTTGCACCCTCTTCATGTCCTTCTCCAGCGCGCATGCAGTGTCAACCAACGCCTGAAATCCTTGGTTCACTGAACTTGAAAGCAGGAATCGCAACTCGTCCTGCAATCCTTCATAGAACCGATTTGTTTTCCGCTGCTCGTCGGCGAAGATCGAACCTGAATACCGTCCCATCCTAGTGAACTCATGCAGGTAGGTTTCAACACTGCCTTCTCCTTGCGACAGCCTTTGGAACTCATTTTCCATGGCAATGCGCTGTGCCGCTGGTAGGTGCTTTGCTAGGAACATTCGAGAGAACTCCTCGATCGACACTTGTGTTAACGGCTGACCTGCTAAGTGGTGTACTTCCATCTCGTCCCACCATAAACGCGCCTCACCTTCGAGTAAGAAGGTGACTAAGGTGACCGTCTGATCCTCCTTCATCCTGATCGCCGTCATTATCCGCTTGACGCGCGATAACCAATCCTCCGCCTGCGTGGGAGATCCCATGGCCATAAACGTCAGCGGATTGAAACTCATGAACCGCTTTAAATGTCTCTCAGCTGCTCGAGGATCCACAACCACAATAGGTTCTGGCCTCGCCGCAACCTATTTTGGCATCAATGCCGGCTGCGCCTGCCCAGTAGGCTGTGCTTGAATCATCGCAAACAGGGCCTCAACAACTAATCAAATAGTTTCCGCAGAAGGGGAAGGTGTAGGCACCTCAGCTGGTGTCGTGCTCTCATCCGAACGCTGGGGCTCCGACTGCCTAGAACCACTTCGAGTCACCTATAGGTAAACAAGACATGCACATTAGCGACCTCACACAAGCAATAACCACAAAATAGGAACGTGTAGGTTCCTCAAACACATGTATTTTGTAACACCCTCATCCGTTGTATGGCATATAACAGAAGGTTCAGCTGGAACCTGACGCCATATACCACGGACAGACGGAAGGGTTACGTATTAATAACCAAACTATCCAATTAAGACTACTCGTCCTAACACAGAGCATTGTAGAGGAATCTTTTAAAAGTAGAAAGAACCCAAACTGAATAATCAATTTACATGAATGTCCACAATCACTACCACAGGAATGAAATAACAATACACTGAAAGGTACATGGCCTTATGGCCTTACAATAGTTCACTTATCAAATAGTGTCTTACATACATCGGCTCGCAGGTCGGCCACACATGACAAAATTAAAACAATTATACGCTGAGGCCTTCGAGGGCCAGCACGACAACATGGGCTCCAGCCCGCTAATTTGCACTCGGCTCCGCAGCACATGCAAGCAACATTCCACCGCACGGTGGCAAACAGGCAACGGTCAGCTAAAGACGACCAAATTATAATGACCCCATCACTTTCTCGGGACGGCGGTGCTCCTTCCCTGCATATCATTAGCCCAGCTAAATAATTATGTATAAACATACTTCGGCACAGGTGTAGGCTCGCACGACCAAACATCCCGTGCACTCAGGGCACATTAACGGTGAATCCTGACACTTCAGCGTCTTCACCACCACCCCCAGGATGGCAACAACATGAGCATTTTAGCCTTCCTGACCACTGTCTAAGGCTCCCGACTATGCCAACAGCCAAGTCCCCTTTTCGGGTCTCTTGCACCGAACCACATAGCCCAGGTCCAATTCCACTTGCCCGTTGCTCAATCGCGTAGTTCACATTAAGACGTACGCATGGTCACGCTTCTCTCGGATCCTAATATTCCAAACAATCACATAACCCAGTTATGTTCAAGGTCGGTTCCTAGACTGCCAGGTTAGCAGAACAACGATTCCGATCAGTGTTTCGGGTGTGCCTTGGAGCTAACCTCCATGGATCCCTGCTGCAATCTACCGTGTAGAAACCCAAAAACCCAAAGCACAGAGTCTTCTCCGGCAAATCAGAACAAATGCAACATCACCGATCCAGACCAACATTTCCAGGTAGGCTTCACACACAATTCCTATGCCCATACTTCGATTCCAGACTCTATATGCAACACAAGGGAGACTATTCCCGTCAACCCCAAGGAACGTCACACACTCGCCGCACACTCGCGGGAGCGGGTTTTCCCTATGCAAAAAGGAAGAGCTTCACATGCTCAAGTAGAGAATCGTTACCCTTGTAGTATGCTTTGGCGCCATGGAAAACTATCCGGATAGAAGTGTTCGCAAGGGATTCATCCACGGGTCCTCTCTCGGTTCTCTAATCGGTGCTCCGGTGCTCCGCCGGCAGCCAGAAAACTCCTCCTTCCTCCTCTTTCTAACTACTTGAGAGTGAGAGACTAAGGGAGAAAATGAGGAATTGATCCTCTATTTCCGACCTTAATAGAGTAGGGTTTCCCCAGGGCCGTCAGATTTTAAATAAAGAAATCGAATGGCTCTGTTCCGCTCAAAAATCAACAGACCTGGGCCAAACACGGCCTCGCACACGGCCGTGTCCCAGGCCGTGTGACACGATCCAGGCACGATCGTCGAACGCAGAAAAACCACACGGGCAAGACACGCCCGTGTCTCAGCCTGACACGCCCATGTCTTGACTTGGACACGCCCGTGATCGGAGGCATGTCACGATTAACCGTCACGCCAACCGTCACGACTCAATGGAACACGGGTACTGACACGGGTAGGCACACGCCCGTGTCAAATGACACACCCATGTCATTCAACCGTGTTTCTTATCGTGTCCTTCTCGGGATAAAATCGGCCAAAACACCATGCCAGACACGGCCTTGGACACGCCCGTGTCCTAGGCCGTGTACCCCTATATATGCACCAAAATCCCTTTTTACGCGACCAACTCAAATACAATTTTCGGTGCATTACAAATCTCACCCACTTAAGGAATTTAGTCCCGAAATTAAGTAAAGGTACACAAAATTACAAGTTACCTGAACGGAATAACTCTGGGTATTCTTCCAACATAGTTTGCTCTCGCTCCCAAGAAAGCTCCTCACGTCCGCAATTATCCCAATGGACTTTAATCATTCGGATATCCTTGTTGCGGAGTCGCTTGACTTCAACGTCTTCTATACGTATAGGCTTGACCTTTGTCGTCAACTCGTAATCAACTGGCACTTGATCAACTGCAACTATCTACGAAGGCTCGTGCACCGCATTACGCAACACCAATACATGGAACACACCATGTAGCCCACTCAACTCCATCGACAGCTTCAATCTATACGCTGCTTCGCCAACACGCTCCAGGATCTCAAATGGTCCAAGGTATCTCAAACTCAGCTTCTTCAAGCGTCGAACCCGCGAGACATGCTTGAACGGTTTGATTTTCAAGTACACCCAGTCGCCAACACTGAACTCCATGTTCCTATGTTTGGCGTTATAGTACTTTGACTGTCTGTCCTTAGCGATCTTCAACCGTTCCTGAATTGTTATTATCACTGAAGTGGCATCTTCCACCGCTTGACGTTTGTAAAGCTTCGACTCCCCGTCTCCAACCAAGACAACGGCGTGCGACACTTTCTCCCATACAAGGCCTCGAAAGCTGTCATTCCAATACTCTCCTAAAAGCTGTTGTTATATGCAAACTCCACCATGTACATGTGATCTTCCCACTGCATTCCAAAATCTAGGATGCACATGCGAAGCATGTCCTCCAACATCCGGTTGACCCTCTCGGTTTGGCCATCCGTCTGCGGATGAAAGGCTGTGCTGAACTTTAGCTTAGTACCGTACAGACTATGCACCAACCTCCAGTCATTCGACGTGAAGCATCCATCTCGATCACTAACAATACTGCGGGGCACACCATGCAACCGTACAATATTCTCCACATAGAGTTTGGCCAACCTTTACACCGGATCTTCCTTCCTGATCGGGATGAAGTGCTACACCTTTGTCAACCTATCTACGACCACCTAGATGACGTCGTTTCCCCTTTGCGACTTCGGCAAACCATGCACAAAATCCATAGATATGTCATCAAATTTCTGTTCTGGGATAGTCAAGGACTTTAGGAAACCTCCGGGCTTCTGGCAATCCGCCTTCACCAAGGCACAAGTTTGGCACTTGGCCACATAAAGTGCTACATCTTTCTTCAATCCTGGCCACCAAAATAATTTCTTCATGTCTCTATACATCTTCGTGCTTCCCGGGTGAATTGAGTACTTGGTATGATGAGCCTCGTACATCAACTCCTCCCGAAGATTATCCGCACTTGGAATGCATAGGCGACCGTCCTTCCTTAGCAACCCATCCTCAACAGCAAACTGGGAATTTGACCTATCCAATGATTCATCCAAGATCTGCTTCATGCTGTTATCCTGAATCAAAGCCCATCGAACTCTATCAGCTAGGTCACATTGCACCTCGGTCCAAAACAGTTTCGCCTCAGTACTAGACTGCTTGTTGACGCAAGATATCTCCAAAACTTCCAACTCACAGACCAATCTCTCATCATGTACCGATAACTAGTTGGCTTGTGCAGGAACCTTACGACTCAATGCATCCGCCAATGCATTACCTTTCCCTGGCACATAATGTATCTTGAAGGTGTAGTCCCCTAGGAACTCCATCCACCTCCGTTGCCTCATGTTCAGATCCTTTTGATCTAACAGGTACTTCATGCTCTTATGATCGGTGTATATATTGACTTTCACACCGTACAGATAGTGCCTCCACAGCTTTAAAGCAAATATCACGGCTACTAACTCCAAGTCATGGACCGGATAATTTCTCTCGTGAGCCTTCAATTATCGTGAACTGTAGGCTATCACACTCCCATGCTGTAGCAGAACACAGCCCAAACCACCGCCTGAAGCATCACTATAGATTTCGAACCCTTCAGTTCCACTTGGGGAACATAAAATAGGCGCTGCGCTCAACTGCCTCTTCAACTCTTCAAAAGCCTGTTCGCACTCCGAAGACCACACAAACTTCTAATTCTTCCTAGTCAAAGTCGTGAGTGGTAGCGCTATCTGCGAGAAGTTCTCTACAAAGCGCCTGTATTAGCTAGCAATCCCCAGAAAGCTCTGAACCTCCGTCACTGTAGTCAAAGCAGGCCACTCCCGTATCGCCACTATCTTCGCCGGATCCACAGCTATCCCTTCTCCACTAACAACATGACCAAGGAACGCTATCGAGGATAACCAGAACTCACACTTGGAGAAATTAGCATACAACTGGTTTCTCCTCAACGTATTCAATGCCATGTGCAGGTGATTGTAGTGATCCTCTTCACACTGCGAGTACACCAGGATATCATCGATAAATACTATCACAAAACGGTTCAGGTACTCTCTGAACGTCCTGTTCATCAGATCCATAAACATGGATGGCACATTGGTCAAACAAAACAGCATGACCGTGAACTCGTAATGCCCAAACCGCGTACTTAATGTTGTATTTGGGATATCGCTCTCCCTTATCCTCAATTGGTAGTAACCGGACTTCAGATATAACTTCGAATATACCGTTGACCCAACCAACTGATCAAATAGATCGTCAATTCTCGGGATCGGATACTTATTCTTTTCCGTAAGCTTGTTCAATTCCCGATAGTCGATACAACGCCGCAAGCTCCCATCTTTCTTCTTAATGAAAAGAACCGGTGCACTCCAAGGCGTCGAACTTGGACGCACATAACCTTGCTCTAACAACTCTTGTAGTTGCACCTTCAACTCTGCCATCCCTTTTGGCACTATCCGATACGGAGAGCGTGACACCAGTTTGGCACCTGGTACCAGCTCAATAATAAAATCAATCTCTCGCTAAGGAGGGAATCCTAGGAGATCATCTGGAAACATATCAGGATACTCGGACACAACTGAGATACTGTCCAGACTAGGCCTAGGCGTGGAAGCCTGCACTAATGTGACAAACAGCGCTGCACCAGACTGAACTGCCTTAATCACCTGAAGGGCCGACATCAAAACTTTCCCTGACCACTTCATGCTCGCAAACGTAGTCTCCCGTTCAGAATTTAATCCCAACTTAACCTCCTTTTGGTTGCAATGAATGTAAGCTCGATGCTCCGAGAGCCAGTCCATACCAAAGATTATATCGAACTCTACTAATGGTAGAATCAACGCTTGCAATTCAAACTCCTGATCCCCAATCTGAACCTTGACTACACAGACCTTATCCGCGCGCATTGAGCACCCATTGGGCAACAACACATCCAACTTGTCTTTTGCCATCGAGGGAGGGACCCCAATGCGGGTCACAAATCGTTCGAACAAGAAGGAATGCGAAGCTCCCGTATCAAACAAGGCTCTCGCCGGACAATCGAGAATCAATACAAATCCTATAAACAATAGAAGTATGCTAACAAATAAAAGAGGTAACAACTACAAAAGTTAATCTGCTATAAATTAACTCATACCTGTCACCATGTCAGCTTGCTTTATGGGCTCTTACAGACCAATATTATAAACTCTAGGCTGGACTGGAGCATGATGGGATGCAGTTGACTCCACTGCCTTCTCTTTCTCCTCATAAGTCGCTCCAGACTTCCTCTCAGACTTTACACGTCCGCTCCAACACTCACGAGCAAAATGCCTCGTCTTCCCACAGTTGTAGCAAGCTCCTAGGACTCGACTTGTGGTTGCCCCTAACGCACCAGACGAAGGGGCTGAGTTTGAAGTCCTCTGCTTCTTGTTCCATCTACGGAATCCTGAATTTGCACTAGGCACTTTGAACTCTGCCTTCTTTTCTCCTGGGTCCTTCTTCTCTTGTACCCTCTTCACAACCTTTTCTAAAGACCGGGCCGAGTTGACCAAGGCTAGGAAGCCCTGCGCCTTAGGCCCAGTAAGGAGTAACTGTAGGTCACCACGAAGACCCTCATAAAATCGGTTGGTCTTCCTCTCCTCTTCCGTAAACATAGACCCAACATACCGACCCAACCGTGTAATCTCGTGGAGGTACTCGTCCACGCTTCTGGATTCTTGAGTCAACCCAAGATATTGGTTCTCCATCTCAAGCTTCTGAGCAGATGGTAGATATCTGGCCAGGAACAATATTGAAAATTGCTCCATAGGTACATCAGGAAGCTGCCTACCCACTAAGAGGTGAAACTCCAACTCATCCCACCACAGCCTCGCTTCACCCGCCAAAAGAAAGGTCGCTATGGTGGTCTTCTGCCACTCCTCAGTTAACATGGCTATCAAAACCCTCTTTATCGTAGAGAGCCACTCCTCAGCTTGAGCTGGCGTTCCAATCCCGTCAAATACTAGGGAATTAAAGCCCATTACATGCTTGAGCTGCTTCTCCGTAGCTCTCCTCGACTCTACCAGATCAACTACTACGCGCTCCACCAATCTCGGATCTGTCGCCCTAACCGGTTCTTGTTCCAAGATAGGAGGTGCGTGGTGCATTTGCCCTGCAGGTTGGGCATTAATCATCGAAAATACAGCTTCAGCCACCATCCTGATGGTTTTCGCTGAAGGAGGTGTAGTAGGCATGTCTCTCGGTGCACTACTTTCCGCCGATTGCGGACGCTCTGATTGACCAGCACCGCTGTTAGGTACATTGGTTTAAATGTACCTGATTTGAAGAAGCCTCACCCAACTCAATGATATACATCAAAATGTATTTGATGTGCTTTTGAGTTACCTTGTGTAGGTTAAGTATTTGCAGGAAAGAAGAAAAGTTTCTAAGTCCATGTGTCGACACCCAGAGGGAAAGTGTCGACACTTAAGAAGACTTGTGTCGACACCCAGGCAAGCAGTGTCGACACTTGGAGTCATTGTGTCGACACCAGGGATGCTGAGTCGACACCAGACAGAAAGTGTCGACACAAGGAGCTGTGTCGACACTCAATGAAGAAAGTGCAGTGAAACAGTGTCGACACTTAACAGTTGTGTCGACACCCAGTGAAGCTGTGTCTATATCAGAAAGTGTCGACACTTGGAGCTATGTCGACACTCAGCAAAAGTTAGCAGAGACTAAGTGTAAGTGTCGACACCCAGAATAATGTATCGACACTCAACAGAAGAGTCAACACTTAAAGAAAGTGTCGACACCCAGAACAATGTGTTGACACACAACAAAAGAGTCAACACTTGAAGAAAGTGTCGACACAAGAAAGTATGTGTCGACACTCAGCTGAAGACTCAACACTTGAAGAAAATGTCGACACCTAGAGCTGTGTCGACACTTAGCAAAGATCAGCAAGTTCAACAAATTATTCTAAGTACAAGTGTCGGCACTAAGGGGATGTGTCGACACACATCTGAAGTCTCAACAGAACTAGAATGTGTCGACACAAGGAGCTGTGTCGACACTCAGCAAGTATCAACACTAAAGACATGTGTCGACACCAAGAAGCAGTGTCGACACTTATCAAGTAAAACACATGAAGATGTGTCGACACAAAGATGTTGTGTCGACACTTAGAAGAATTCAGCAAAATACTGAAGTACAAGGACTTGTGTCGACACACATTATCAGTGTCGACACATGTAGAAGAAGCTGTGTCGAGACATAAAATCTAAAACACAAGGAGTTGTGTCGACACCTTGTAGACTAGTGTCGACACTTCGACAACATGTGTCGACACTTGGTCTATAAGTGTCGACACTTAAAGACAGAAAGTCTCGACACTTTCAGAAAGTTAGAGAATTTTCAAGAACTGACTGGATGACTTGACAGCTGCCATTCCAGCCGGTCTACTGCACCTGTCAGAGTTGTCAGAATTCAGTTATGGACCGGACCAGCCGGTTACCATGAAGAAGGCCTATAAATAGGCTTGTGCTGTCTACAAATAGTTGTTGTTCAGATCATTGATCAAGTGTTTAAACAAAGAAGATCGTGCTATCAAGTGCAGATCTAAGAAGTTGGAGAGAGAGAGCTCCATCTAAGAAATCAGTTGTTGGAACCAGAATGAGAAGAAGGGTTCAGATTTATTCTGAATCTTAAGTAGCAGAGATCAAGGATCAACTGCAGAAGGAGTCAATCTTATTGAGTTCTACTTTCAAAAAGCTTTGAAGAAAGCTAAGTCAGATTTATTTCAGCTGAGTTCTTCCAAGAACTCATCAAGAAACTCACATCTCATCTCTCTATTCTCTGAGTTGTTGAGTTAACATTATTGTATTCACTTTTATCTTGTAGGATCCTTTGGATCTGAGTCTTGTAAGCCTGTAATTATAAAGGCTGAGGGTAGGAGAGTTTTATCTCTGAGTGTAGGCCTTGGTGGCTGAGTGTAGGCCTTGGTGGCTGAGTGTAGGCCTTGGTGGCTGAGTGTAGGCCTTTGTGTCTGAGTGTAGGCTTTGTGGAAAAGCTGAGTTGTAGGGCCTTGGGCCTGAGGTGTAGGAGCCTGTTTTGGGTTCTGAGTTAGTGGAGAAGTTTGGCCGAATCTAGTACACTGCTAGATAGGCGAAGGGGGAAAGTGGATGTACTCAAAGCTTGGGGAACCACTATAAAACTCTGTGTCTACTGTGTGTTTGTGGATTGCTGTGATTGCTGAATGAGTGCTGTGATAAATTAGATATAATTCTGTGATATTATCTGTTTGCGGCCTAAAAAGTTAAAAAGATTCAAGTCACCTATTCACCCCCTCTAGGTTCTTAGGGACAATATCTTTCAAGTGGTATCAAAGCCAGGTTGCTCAAAAAGGACTAACAATCTGAGTAGATCCTGTTGGCAGATTCAGTCTAAGTCAAATTATAGATTCAAGAAAATCAAGAACCATGGGTTCCACAGAGAATCACAAGAAATTGGGATCCATGAAGTTACCCATATGTAGGAAAGAGATCTTTGGGATATGGAAGGAAAGGGTGAGACTTTTTATGGAAGCCTCAGACCCTAGGATTTATATCACAGCAAAAGAAGGGCCATATGTGCCCATGAAGGTTTCAGTCTTGGATGCCAATCAGAGAACACCTAAGGATTTCTCTGAAATGACAAAGGATGAAATTGTTCTAGCCACTATGGATAAGAGGGCTCAGAACATAATAGTGAGTGCCATAGATGATGCACTTTTCAGAATCTGATACACTGTAAGACAGCTAAAGAGATGCGGGAAACTCTTATTGTGTACATGGAGGGTTCTGAAGAAGTAAGGCAAGACAGAAAATCCTTGCTAAATCAAGAATATGATAGTTTTAGACAAGGAAAAGCTGATAGCATAACTGAGTGCTATAAGAAGTTCTACAGGATTGTGAAAGAACTCATGTCCTATGACAGAGAGTTCAGTAATTATGAACTCAATGACAAGTTTCTAAGGTCCCTAACAAAAGATTGGGACATCAAGATCTGTGTCATTAGAGAAATGGCTAATTTGGCAAAACTTCCTCCACCTACACTGTTTGGCAAACTGTTGTCTTATGAAATACAGTTGACAGTGAGGAAAGAAGAGGAGAAATCAACAAGAAGTGAACATAAGGAAAGGACAGTGGCCTTCAAAACAGAAGCCCCCAGAAGGTACAGAGGTAAGTCACCAACTCCACCTCCAAAGGTTGCTGAAACTGAGTCAGATGAGTCAGCAAGTACAAAGTCTGAAAGCAGTGAAAGTGATGAGGACTTTAATGCCTTCACTAGACATTTTCAGAAGTTCTTGAATAAGAAACAGTGGAGGACAAGGCCTTCTACTTCACAGGGAAAATAAGACTTTTATCGGAATAAAAAGGCTTCAAAAAAGGACAGGAAAAAGACTAAGTCTAGCAAGGCAACTCTTTCAAAAATAGTTTGCTATTGCTGTAATAGACAAGGTCATGTTGTTGCTGATTGTCCAGAAAAAAGAAAGGAGTCTAGTGACAAGAAGAAGACTCATTTCAAAGGCAAGAAAGAAAAGTCATTTGTTGCCAAAAAGGAGAAGACCCTGTCAGATATCTCTTCATCAGAAACCGAGTCAGATGCTGAGGCATATATAGGGCTGTTTGCTGAAGAAGAAGAAGAAGAGTTCATGCAGATTATGGTGTCTATATATGAACAAGAAGACAGTCAATGCCAAGGGCTAATGACATTGACAGAAAGTGACAAAATCCTGGAGCAGCCAGGACCTAGTAAGATACAACATTGTTCTTCCAGTTCAATTTCTTGTGCCAGTACAGAATCAGATTCATCTTCATCAAGTGATGAGAGTGTATCTAGTCTGAAGAAGATATTCATCAGCTGATAGATGAATATAAAGTTCTGTTGCAAGCTTATAAGAAGAGCAAGTCCCTAGCCAAAAGTCAGGCAAAGGAAATTGCTAATCTCAAAGCTATGCCAACTGATTCTGAGAAATTATTTGATCAAAAGCTAAATGAGATAGCCAGACTGAAGCACATAACTGTGATTCAGATGGGGACTATCACATATAAGAATGATCAAATCAAGAGTCTGGAGATTAATCTTCAGAAGGAGAAAGATCTAGTTGCTAGGTTTTCTAAACCTAAGTCAGTTCTACCTTTAATTGATGAATTTGTTCATCACAAAGGCAAGGCTGGACTGGGTTTTATTAAACCTGCAAGGACTGTCCAGTCCAAGTTCAAGGGCAAAGCCCCAACACTCAATAAGCCAGCTATGGATAAAACAGCTAAGACTGTACCTAAGCAAATGTACAATAAGTTTGAGTGTTGGTGTTGTGGCAAGATATGCCACTTTGCAATGGACTGTTGGCACAATACTAGTGCCAAAGTGAGTTGCAAACTGCCTATTGGAAAACCAGTAGGTATCTTTGTCAGGATGCAAACTAACAAGTACCAAGGACTCAAAAATTCTTTGGATTCTGAGGTTCACTAATCTGTTTTGCAGGTGAGTCCAAGTGGCCATGCCCTAATATGGTACTTGGACAGTGGATGTTCCAGACATATGACTGGAACTAGGGGACTACTAAGGGACTACATTCCAATCAAAGATGGTCCAAAAGTAACCTTTGGTGGTTCTGAAAAAGGAATCATCAAAGGGTTTGGTAACATTTATAGTAACTTAGTTACCATTACTCAAGTGGCTTATGTTAAAAGGTTGAAACACAACCTAATATGTATAAGTCAATTAAGTGATGTAGGATATGACATCTCATTTGTGAAAAATGGTTGTCATATCAAGAGGTCAACTGATCAAGAGATCATTTTGACAGGTTATAGGAAGAGGAATGTCTACTGCCTAGACATTATGTGTGAGACCAATGATTCTCGTGTGTCTTGTAGCAGATGAGAAAGTCTCTCATTATGTCAAATGGCACAAGAGGCTAGCTCATCTAAACTACAAGACAATTGGCAAACTCTTTAGCAAAGAGTTAGTGAGGAATGGTCCTCAAGTTAAGTGTGTTAAAGATGGTATTTGCTCAGCTTATCAAAAGGGCAAGCAGACTAGATCCACCTTTAGAAGCATAGAAAATAAAGATGCTGTGAGGTGTTTATACCTCTTGCATATGGATCTCTTTGGTCCAATGCCAGTTCACAGCTTAGGTAGGAAGGTCTATACCTTTGTAGTTGTAGATGACTACTCAAGGTTTTCCTGGGTGTTCTTCTTAAGACAGAAATCTGAAACACCTAGTGTCTTCCATAGCTTTATCAAGCAAATTCAGAATGAACTAGACAGTACAGTGGTCAGGATTAGAAGTGACCATGGTACTGAATTTCAGTCTGAGAGTATGGCAAAACTATCTGAAGACTTTGGGATATTTCAAGAGTTTTCTTCACCAAGAACACCTCAGCAAAATGGCATTGCTGAGAGGAAGAATAGAACCTTGATTGAGGCAGGTAGGACCCTATTAAGTGATACATCACTACCAGAATACTTCTGGGCTGAAGCAGTTAACACTGCATGGCATGTTATAAATAGGGCTACCATCACTAAAAGCCTCAACAAGACCCCCTATGAAGTTGTGAAAGGCAGGAAACCAAACCTATCCTACTTCAGGATCTTTGGTTGCAAATGCTTCATACTTAACAATGGAAAGTCTTACTTGACTAAGTTTGCTGCCAAGTCACAAGAGGGAATTTTTGTTGGGTACAGCAACAACAGTAAGGCTTATAGAGTCTACAACTTGTCTACACAAGTTGTAGAAGAATCTGTACATGTAGTATTCGATGAAACTAGGCTTATTAACAATGAGTTGTCTAGTAGTGTATGCAGCCCCACAGCTTTAACAAAGAAGATGGACAAGCTCACTCTAGATGAAGAATCTACTGCAAGACAGCATGTAGAAGACAGTGGTTGTTGTCTTGGGGGAGTACTACATGTACCAAATGCAGAAGAAGTACAAGGAGTACAGCAAGTAGATGAAGGAACTGAAGAGGTTCAACAAGAAGTTAGGATGCCTCCAGCCAATAGGCATCTTAGAGATCATCCAGTAGAGCAGATTATTGGAGATCCAAGACAAGGAGTACAAACAAGGAGAAGAAATCAGAATGCTGCAATCTACTCCAGTTTTCTATCTCAAGTTGAACCAAAGAAGTTTGAAGAAGCCATACTAGATCCACAATTGACTGAAGCAATGTAAGATGAGCTTAATCAGTTCAAGAGGTGCAAGGTCTGGGAACTTGTTCCTAAACCTAAAGACCACAATATAATAGGAACCAAGTAGATCTACAAGAATAAGATGGATGAACAAGGGGTCATCATTAAGAATAAAGCAAGATTGGTTGCTAAAGGATATAGGCAAGAAGAAGGTATTGACTTTGATCAAACATTTTCTCCAGTAGCCAGACTGGAAGCCATAAGGATGTTTCTTGCCTATGAAACCTTTCAAGGATTCGATGTTTACCAAATGGATGTCAAGTCAGCATTTCTGAATGGTAATCTTAAAGAGGAAGTCTATGTGGAACAGCCATCAGGTTTTGTTGATTCAACTTTACCTAATCATGTCTATAGACTTAGGAAAGCTTTATATGGGTTAAAGCAAGCCTCTAGGGCTTGGTATGAAACCCTATCTAGTTTCCTCATTGAGAACAAGTTCTCAAGGGGGAAAATAGATAAGACTCTATTCCTTAGGGAATCTAGAGGCAAAGTTATACTAGTCCAAATATATGTAGATGACATTATATTTGGGTCTACTGAAAGTAGCCTTTCCAAAAAGTTTGCAAAACTTATGTAAGGTCAATTTGAGATGAGTAGTATGGGAGAGCTAAAGTTTTTCTTGGGTCTCCAAGTAAACAGACTGAGAATGGTTTATCCATATGTCAGTCTAAGTTCACTCTAGAACTCATAAGGAAGTATGGTATGGATTCATCCAGCACCATGAAGACTCCTATGGGGTCAAGTATGTCTCTTGGCAAGGATGTTGAAGGGAAATCTGTAGATGAAACCTTGTATAGAGGGATAGTTGGCTCCCTATTATACTTGACTGCTAGTAGACCAGATATCATGTATGCTACATGTGTCTGTGCAAGGTATCAAGCCTGCCCTAAAGAGTCTCATTTGACAGCAGCCAAAAGGATATTGAGATATCTAAAGGGCACTCCCTATCTAGGCCTCTGCTACCCTAGGAATGGGGATTTTGAACTAACAGGTTATTCAGATGCAGACTTTGCAGGATGCAAAGAAGATAGAAAAAGCACAACTGGAACCTGTCAATTCCTAGGTGGGAGACTAATTTCATGGAGTAGCAAAAAGCAAACAAGTGTGGCTATCTCCACTGCAGAGTCAGAATATGTGGCTGCTAGAAGTTGCTGTGCTCAACTTCTATGGATACAACATCAGCTTGAGGACTATGGAATTCAGGTAAGTAGAACTCCACTCTTTTGTGATTCTACTAGTGCTATTTCAATAGCCAATAATCCTGTATCCCATAGTAGAACAAAACATATTGAAATTAAATATCATTTTCTTAGGGAGCATGTAGAAAGAGAAGATATTTTACTTGAATATGTTAGAACCGATAATCAACTAGCTGATATGTATACTAAGCCCCTAGAAGAAGCTAAGTTCAATAGATTTAAAATTGAACTAGGAATGATAAACTTAGAATAAGTTTATAGTATTGGCTAAGTAAAATAGTGTCGACACACAGAGTTGTCTGTGTCGAGACAGTATAGTGGTGTCGACACTTCAGGGGAAAGGTGTCGACACATCTAGGAAGTTGGTGTCGACACTTCAGAATATTAGTATCGACACATGACATGTAGGTGTCGACACATCCAATGTGGTGTCGACACTTAGTATTTACTCAGAATTCTCTAAGTAAAGTCTCGACTATGTGTCGAGTTGAGTAGTGTCGACACATAATCCAGTGTCGACACATAATCATGTTGACTAAACTTGTGTCGACACATAGGTGTCGAGACATTATAAGTAAGTGTCGACACTTATTCACAGTGTCGACACAATTCAAGTTAGCTGCCCGCCTTTTCATCTTCAAACCTAGAAAGGTATAAATAGGATTTTGCCTTTGTTTGTCGACACGCTTTCAAAAGTTTCGAGACCAAACTACTGTGTCGACACCTCTCTTCTCTAAAGACAAATTCTTCAAACCCTAATGGCGCCAAAGCTTGAGGAGAACGTCAATGAGGGTTACGAGCTGGTGCGCAATGCTTTTCATGATGCCGACCAAGAAATCAAGACAGTAGTAACCCTAGTTGCCGACTCAGGGTTAGAATATCTTGTTTCAGAGCCTACAAAGATCTGGAAGAAGGAAGTCTTGGAATTCCTCAATGGAGCTAAGGTAGACGAAACTGGATTCAAGATCAAATCCAGGGTTCATGGTGAGAAGGTGAAGGTTTCACCTAAAAGCCTGAGGAAAGTATTACAGTTACCAAGAACAAAAGAAGAAGATGAGGTTACTGCTTCAAAGACCAAGGAAGCTCTAACATGGTGTGCTATAGATTCTAAGATGAAAATTGGCTCTGTTTTTAATAGAAAGGGCATGAACAGCCAAGGGAAATTTCTATCTGAGATTGTTGGCAAAGTAATTCTCAGTAAGCCAGGAGGGCATGATAGGGTATCTGCCTCTATGTTCAGTATTATGACAAGGATCATCTTCACTTTGCAAACAGATTGGTCTGTGCTAGTTCTTGAGAAGATAAAGGAAAGCTTGAAGAAGCCCAACTTGGGCAGGATTATAAGTCTATACCTTGCTGGAAGTATTCCAGAGGTTATGCACCAAGCTGCTGGAACAAAAATCAATCATATGAGGAAGATGGATTTAAGGATATTTTCCAGATGGGACAGGGTGTTGACTAAGGAGATGCCAACCCCTGAAAAGATAATTTCTGAAAAAGTATCACCTCCAAAGAAGAAGAGGAAAATTGCCCCAGTGGCTCAAGAGTCAACTAGCAGCTCTGGTAGTGAAGAGCATGTGGTCTTCACAACTGATGAGGATGAAGTCACAGGCACTGCTGTAAAGTCTCTAGCTCCTAAAGATGTTCCTGAAATCCAGGGGGAGCCTCTAGTTGTAGATGAGCCAACTACTCTAGAGAGTGAGCAAGCTACAACCACAATACTAGAGGTAATCACTGAACTAAATGCTTTAGATTTTCCTATAGAGGATACTGATTTGTTTGATGTTCATCAGCAAACTCAGCTGAATAGCCAAGTCCCAGATGCTGTCATAGAAGACACATCTGTTGTAGTAGAAGTTGTATCTGATCCAGTGGTTGAAGAGCCTAGAGTTTCTCCAGCTCATTCTCTACAAGAGTTTACTATGGAAGATTTATTTCTCAATCTAGATCAGACAGACCTAGAGAATACCAAAGATGCAGCTACTGAGGAGGAGAATGCTCCACTTGAGGGGGAGCAAGTATTATTTGTTGAAGAGCCTGCAAGGCATGAGACTGACAAGCCCCACGCTGTTGAAGAACTACCAAAGGAAAGGGTAGATATAGCCAGCTCCTCAGCTTCTGAAGATGAGGATGCTGGAAGGGCTAAGAAGAAGAAATTTCAGGTATTCAGAAGAAGGAGCCAGAGTTACAAGAAGGCTTTACAAACCATAGCACCACAGCCCACAGTTCAGCTGGGATCAGCACCATCAATAGATTATAGTGCTCTTATGGTTGCTGTGCAGATTAAACTGGATGAACACAGGAAAGCCATTGAGAAGTATGTGGATGAAGGGCAGAAATCATTGCAGTTTGATCTGGCCCAGGATATAAAGTCAATAAGATTTGAAATGAATCTTAACAAGAAGGAAATGACTGACTGCTTTCACAAGGGTGGGAATGCAGTAGTGTACTTGACAACTCATCAAGAGAAAATAGAGGCTCAAGTAGATGACATAGCACTGAAGTAGGGGTATGTTCTAGAAAACCAAATCAGAATGAATGATAATTTGACAGCATCTCACAATGCTATTATCACAAAAATGAAGAACATAGCTACTGGACCTTCTACTTCTACTGCTACTGCTAAAGCAGAATTTTACAAAGTATTCCAAGAAGAAATCACTGCTATTAAGACTGCCATTCAAGAATCTCAAAAGATCATAACTGATAAACTCCAAAGGTTAAAACCTTTCTTTAAAGATGGAGTTAATTATTTGGATAATCAAGTCAGATTTCAAAAAGATGATGTCAGAGATCATATAGCAAGAGAAGTCATAAAGGGGGAGAGAGTTTTAGTCAAAGCTAGCTCTGATCATGCCAAGTGGATATCTAATTCTATCAGAGCTACACTGGGTTATCCTCCTCTTTGTGATGATGACAATGTTGCTGAATCTGGAATTAATCCTGCCTATCTAGGAGGGGAGCAACCTGAAGTAGCTCAAGCCATCTACCCTCCTCCAGATTTTGACATGATCCATACTGATATACAGTCCATGTATAGCCCACCTGGGGGCAAGGACAATGTCATTATAGAGAAAGTTGTTCAGCCAATATCTGAAGCTATACAAGAAGCACTGCAGAAAGAAGAAGAGACTAGATTGTCTAAAAAGAGGTTTAGGGAGCAAGCTGAACAAAGACCTAACTTTGAGCAGTGGAGCCCCACCTCAAGAAATATTATTTTGACTGCCTGGAAAGCTGCCACAGATAATGTGCATGACAGGAACAAATGGGTTTCTGAGGCTGAATGGAGAAAACATGAGACAAGGCAGGAGGTAATAGTCCAATATAGAAGAAAGGCCAAGATGAGAAAGCAATCTCCTACTGCCCAGGAGCCTAGCAAGTACTTTCCAAAGTCATATCATTATTTTGAAAGGCAAAAGATTAAGGCTGAGGAACTTAAGAAGAAGGACTTGAAAGGCAAGAAGCATGCTGATGCTGAAGTTGCTGAAGCTCCTGTTCATGCCAAAGTACAAGCTGGAAAAGGAATATTGATCAAAGAGCCTGAACAGAAATAGAATTAGAATTTTCTTATAGTTTACTATGTAATCTTTTTGATGTAAAACATTCTGTAAACTTCTGAAAATAAATATGACAGATATTAGAACAATGAGTTATATGTTAAATCTATTTCATATTTGTTCTGTGATGATGTCTATGTATACATGTTTGATTGATACATGTTTATGATTGCCCTGCTATATATAATCCTGCTTTACATCATTTTGTAATTTAATTATGAATGGTGTATATCATTGACTAAGGGTTATGACTTCTCCAAATAGGGGGAGATTGTTGGGTACATTGGTTTAAATGTACCTGATTTGAAGAAGCCTCACCCAACTCAATGATATACATCAAAATGTATTTGATGTGCTTTTGAGTTACCTTGTGCAGGTTAAGTATTTGCAGGAAAGAAGAAAAGTTTCTAAGTCCATGTGTCGACACCCAGAGGGAAAGTGTCGACACTTAAGAAGACTTGTGTCGACACCCAGGCAAGCAATGTCGACACTTGGAGTCATTGTGTCGACACTAGGGATGCTGAGTCGACACTAGACAGAAAGTGTCGACACAAGGAGCTGTGTCGACACTCAATGAAGAAAGTGCAGTGAAACAGTGTCGACACTTAACAGTTGTGTCGACACCCAGTGAAGCTGTGTCTACATCAGAAAGTGTCGACACTTGGAGTTGTGTCGACACTCAGCAAAAGTTAGCAGAGACTAAGTGTAAGTGTCGACACCCAGAACAATGTGTCGACACTCAACAGAAGAGTCAACACTTAAAGAAAGTGTCGACACCCAGAACAATGTGTCGACACACAACAAAAGGGTCAACACTTGAAGAAAGTGTCGACACAAGAAAGTATGTGTCGACACTCAGCTGAAGACTCAATACTTGAAGAAAATGTCGACACCTGGAGCTATGTCGAAACTTAGCAAAGATCAGCAAGTTCAACAAATTATTCTAAGTACAAGTGTCGGCACTAAGGGGATGTGTCGACACACAGCTGAAGTCTCAACAGAAGTAGAATGTGTCGACACTCAGCAAGTATCAACACTAAAGACATGTGTCGACACCAAGAAGCAGTGTCGACACTTATCAAGTACAACACATGAAGATGTGTCGACACAAAGATGTTGTGTCGACACTTAGAAGAATTCAGCAAAATACTGAAGTACAAGGACTTGTGTCGACACAGATTATCAGTGTCGACACATGCAGAAGAAGCGGTGTTGAGACATAAAATCTACAACACAAGGAGTTGTGTCGACACCTTGTAGACTAGTGTCGACACTTCGACAACATGTGTCAACACTTGGTCTATAAGTGTCGACACTTAAAGACAGAAAGTCTCGACACTTTCAGACAGTTAGAGAATTTTCAAGAACTGACTGGATGACTTGACAGCTGCCATTCCAGCCGGTCTACTGCACCTGTCAGAGTTGTCAGAATTCAGTTATGGACCGGACCAGCCGGTTACCATGAAAAAGGCCTATAAATAGGCTTGTGCTGTCTACAGATAGTTATTGTTCAGATCATTGATCAAGTGTTTAAACAAAGAAGATCGTGCTATCAAGTGCAGATCTAAGAAGTTGGAGAGAGAGAGCTCCATCCAAGAAATCAGTTGTTGGAACCAGACTGAGAAGAAGGGTTCAGATTTATTCTGAATCTTAAGTATTAGAGATCAAGGATCAACTGCAGAAGGAGTCAATCTTATTGAGTTCTACTTTCAAGAAGCTTTGAAGAAAGCTAAGTCAGATTGATTTCAGCTGAGTTCTTCCAAGAACTCATCAAGAAACTCACATCTCATCTCTCTATTCTCTGAGTTGTTGAGTTAACATTATTGCATTCACTTTTATCTTGTAGGATCCTTTGGATCTGAGTCTTGTAAGCCTGTAATTATAAAGGCTGAGGGTAGGAGAGTTTTATCTCTGAGTGTGGGCCTTGGTGGCTGAGTGTAGGCCTTGGTGGCTAAGTGTAGGCCTTGGTGGCTGAGTGTAGGCCTTTGTGGCTGAGTGTAGGCTTTGTGGAAAAGCTGAGTTGTAGGGCCTTGGGCCTGAGGTGTAGGAACCTGTTTGGGGTTCAGAGATAGTGGAGAAGTTTGGTCGAATCTAGTACACTGCTAGATAGGCGAAGGGGGAAAGTGGATGTACCCAAAGCTTGGGGAACCACTATAAAACTCTGTATCTACTGTGTGATTGTGATTTGCTGTGATTGCTGAATGTGTGCTGTGATAAAGTAGATAAAATTCTGTTATGTTATCTGATTGCTGCCTAAAAAGTTAAAAAGATTCAAGTCACCTATTCACCCCCCCTCTAGGTGATTAGGTACAATATCTTTCAACCGCTCCTAGCTGCCTATAGAAGCAAAGACACACGATTAGACGACAACCAAATTGCTAAAAGCAATCATTGGAACACTCAAATACCATAAAACAAGTGTATTTTTTATTCCTAAGTGGAAATTCATGTGTTCTTTTTGATGTTATAACGATGACACGCACATGTGCTCACCACCCCTTAAAAGAATTCGCCCACGAATTCATTTAAGCCTGACTGTAACCATAAGTTTGATACCAAATTGTAACACCCCCATCCGATGTATGGCATATAACAAAAGGTCCAGCTGGAACCCGACACCATAAACCACGGACAGACGGAAGGGTTACATATTAAGAACCAAACTCTCCAATTAAGACTACTCGTCCTAACACAGAGCATTCTAGCGTAAGCTTTTAAAAGTAGAAATAACCCAAACTGAATAATCAATTTACATGAATGTCCACAATCACTACCACTGGAATGAAATAACAATACACTGAAAGGTACATGGCCTTATGGCCTTACAATAGTTCACTTATCAAATAGTGTCTTACATACATCGGCTCGCAGGCCGGCCACACATGACAAAATAAAAACAACTATATGCTAAGGCCTTCGAAGGCCAGCCCGGCAACATGGGCTCCAACCCGCTAATTTGCACTCGTCTCCGCAGCACCTGCAAGCAACATTCCACTGCATGGTGGCAAACAGGCAACAATCAGCTAAAACCGACCAAATTATAATGACCCCGTCCCTTTCTCGTGACGGCAGTGCTCCTTCCCTGCATATCATTAGCCCAGCTAAACAATTATGTATAAACATACTTTGCCACAGGTGTAGCCTCGCACGGCCAAAGACCCCGTGCACTCAGGGCACATTAACGGTGAATCCTGACACTTCAGCATCTTCACCACCACCTCCAGGATGGCAACAACATGAGCATTTTAGCCTTCCTGACCACTGTCTAAAGCTTCCGACTATGCCAACGGCCAGTCCCCTTTTCGAGTCTCTTGCACCGAACCACATAGCCCAGGTCCAATTCCACTTGCCCGTTGCACAACCGCGTAGTTCACATTAAGACGTACGCATGGGCCAAGCTTCTCTCGGATCCTAATATTCCAAACAGTCACATAACCCAGTTATGTTCAAGGCCGTTTCCCAGACCGCCAGGTTAACAGAACAACGATTCCGCTCAGTTTTCCGGGTGTGAAAGGGGAAACTAGATCTGATATACTCTAGAGGGGGGTGAATAGAGTATATGGTGCTTTTTGAACACAAAGAAAAACTTTTGCAAAGCTTTACAACAATTGTTGTAATGAGTATGAGCAGGGAAGCAGAAATAAAACTAAACACAAAACTAATCTATGCAGAAACTAAGCACAATAAAATCTAGGCCAGAAACAAAAAGAAAACATGCAGAACCAGATGACACAAGGAATTATAGTGGTTCCCCAAACTTGGGTACATCCACTCTTCTACCACCCTAGGTAGAAATCCACTGCAGGATGAGTTGATCAGGTGTCCTGGGCACCAATGAGCTTTTGATAAGGTGCTCAAAAACCAAATTAGATTTTTTGATCAGGTGTCTTGCCACCAATGAGCTTTTGATAAGGTGCTCAAAAACCAGATTCAAACTTTTGAAGGGAGTTTGAAAAACCCTTTACAGAGTGGGGGTGAGAGAGTGATGGCAGTCTTCTCTTTCTCAATCAACTGAGAAGACTAAGTGGATTGATGTCAAAGCTCCCCCTGAGTCCTTGATCTTCAGGAAGATGAGCTTTGCTGAGGGTGATAGGCCTTCAAAGATAGATCTCCAGCAAAAGATGATTTCAGCAAGCTGAAATGTTGAGAGTCTGGAGTCTTGAGATGATGTTGGCCTTGAACACTTTGAGAGCTGAAGAGATCTGAAGATTTTTTGAAAGCTTGATCTCTCTGATGAGTGTTCTTCAGAATTCTTGTTGACAGAAATTTTGAAAAGAGTCTCTGTATTCTGAGTTGTGTGTCCTCTCCTTGTCAATCTCTGTATTTCACCTCTATTTCATTCAAAAGCATTCTGTCATTTATTCTCTGTGACATAATAGAATATCACTCTGTCAAAGATAGCCATTGGTCTGCATTGATTACAGCCTTAATTGCATAATTTTTTCTGAAGGAAAGTCCACTGAATTGTTCCTTGAAAAATCCCTTGAAATTTGCTCCAGAAGTAAATGAAAACGGCTGGCAGATCTTCTGAATTAAATGCAGAATAACTTCTATCTGATTTAAATTTGAATTTTGAAAGATAACTGAAATCGTCGAACTGAGCTCTGCTATCGTCGAGCTGAGCTCAGCGAACTGGAAAATCCAAGTAGCAAGATAATCGTCGATCTGAGCTCAAAGATCGTCGAACTGAGCTCAGAGATAAGGATCCAATGCAGAGTTAAAATCGTCGACCTGAGCTCACCGATCGTCGAATGGAGTTCGACGATATTGCGAAGTTGAGCTCAGCGATCGTCGAGTGGAGCTCGACGATATTATGAGGTTGAGCTCAGCGATCGTCGAATGGAGCTCGACGATCTACAAAAGTTGAGCTAGACGATCGTCGACCGGAGTTCGACGAATCGTCGTGCTGAGCTCGATGATTAGACTTGGTCTACGGAAAAACTTGGTCTTCAGGGCAGCTTCCAATCCTAGACTTCTAACCCTTAGACTCAATTCTAATTGACCTATTAAGCTATACAGAAGGTCAAACACAGATTCCTAGAGACATAGTGATCCTGACCCAAATTAGTAATAGGGTGTTCCAACAATCTCCCCCTATTTGGGTTAGGATTACTATTTACAGACTTTGAAAGAATCAAATAACAGCATACAATCAGAAAAACATGAAAACAATAGCACCTATACACAATGCAGAAACATCACAGAAAAATGTATAACATGATATGCAGACAATAGTCAGAAAAACCAAGGATTGTCACCTTACAGAGTTACTTTTTCTCTTTGCCTTTTACCATTTTGATTTCTCTGTTAGGATTCAGGGCTTCTTGTTTGGATCTGGTGTCATCAGCTGCACCCAAATAAATTTGCTTAGTAGCCCTGGGAACCACAGCAGCAGGATGCAATTCCATATATCTTTCTGCATCAAAAAATTTGCTGGAAGCATATCTCTCTAATTCCTTCTGTCTTTGTTCTGACATTGTAGAAATATTGGAGGTGTCTAGGCCTTGTTCTTTGGCTTTCTTTATCTGGTCTAATGCAGCCAACTCCTTCATCCTAGCAGTCCAAGCAACAGGATTCTTCTCAGGGTCCTCAAATGGTACAGGTGGCTCATACCTGTTGGAAGAAGTATCTTGAGGAGTCCTGGCAGTCACAGTTTCTTTGAGCTTATAAGGGAATGGACCAGAAGATATATCAGAAGAAACATGTCCTCCCCTGGAATAAGGGTGCTGCCTGGAATGCCCTTTAGAATAAACTTGAGTCTCTCTTTGATTTCCCCTATATCCTCCTCTCCTAGAGTAAGAGCCCCTAGACTGGCTTTCCCTTTGATAGGTTCTAGCATGGGGTTGGTAGGGAGCCTGGCTTCTAGATGGGGCTTGGCTTGCAGAGCTGCCACCTGCACCTGCACCTGCATCAGGTGGAGGTGGTGGAGGAGGATGAGGGTGCTTGAACTGGGAGGAGCCCTTCTCATACTTCCTTTTCTTCTTCAATGCTTTTAACTGGTTTTTGGAATACTGCATCCAATGTTCAGTAATTGGGCAGTTGTGCAGAATATAATAAGGAACATCATTATCATCTCTTAATTTGGCAGGTGGAACCCTTCTCATAGCCTTGCTTCTAGCCTTCCTCTTCCTGGCAATAGTGGCAGCAGAGTCATCAGAGTCTGTCTTGAACTCATCAGAGTCAGAACTCTGGTCATCATATATAGCATCAATCTTCTTAATAAGATCTTTCTTCAGTTGCATTGCAGCAGATGAGGCAGAAGCAGAAGGGGCAGCAGCAGGAATAGCAGCAGATACAACAACAAATACAGGAACAACAGCAGATGAGGCAGCAGATACAGAAGCAACATCAGAAACAACACTAGTAACTTTAGGAGAGATGGCAGCAGCAGCTTCAGAAACAACAACAAAATCTTCAGCAGGCTCAAAAACAGCAGCCTCTGTCATCAGAAAATCCTGGGATGTGGGCTTATCAGAAACAAGTTGAATTTCAGCAGCAGTTGGAACATTTTCTTCAGCAGCAGCAAAGACAGTTTCAGAAGCAGATACAGCCTTTTCTTTATCAGCAGCAGCAACAGTCATCACTGAGAGTACAAAAGAGGAAAGAATGTTGGGGTCACAGCTAGAGAGAGGCACCAAAGCCTTGGTCAGATCTTCTGGGGGCTGGACAGCATGTGGCTCTGGGAGATAGCTGTAATATGCAGTATCAAATGCAGAGAGCAAAGACCTTAGGTCTATTGCTAAGACTGGAGTAGGAGCCTGAACTGGAGCAGCAGCAACAGGAGCAGCATATACAAACACAGCAGCAGCAGCAGTAACAACAGCAGGAGCAGAAGCAGCAGCAATAGCAGCATGAAGGCTGGCTTCATAGGGCATCTCCCCCTGCCTGGATGTAGATACCTCTGTATCAAGGCAAACTGCTGGAGGTGCTGCCTGAGGAATGAGGGAGGAAAGCCTGGAAGACAGGGCTGCCACTGACTGTTGCAGAGGAGCTAAGGAGGCCTCCATGAGAAGAGAGAGCCTGGGGGCTAGTAGCTCATACAACTTGTCAGCTAAGGCTGACAGATCTACATGCTCAATGACAGGAGCAGAGGTAGAGGGTATTGGGATGGCTGAGGAAGCTGGAAGTGGAAGGCTGAATGGTGGAGGGATGGATGGCTGAGGTGTGGGGATTGTGAAGATGGAGGACAAGGGTATGGATATGGATGGAGTGAAGGTGGGTTGGTCAAGGATGTGATGGAGGAGATCTTGGAAAGATGTTGAGGAGGAGGGTAATTCTTGAGGAGAAGAGGGGGAATCATCCATGTAGGATTCATCCAGAAGAGAGAATGATGGTATGGAGGGAGATGATGTGACATCTGGAGGTGGATATGAGAACAAGGGGTGGAATTGGTCTACTGGAGGTGATGAAATGGTTGCTGGAGATGGAATAGATGTTGGAGATGGGCTGGAGATTGTAATGGGAGATGAAACTGGAGTGGTGGATGGAGCTGGAGGTAGGGTTGAACTTGGAGGAGGAGAGGAAGCAGCACCAGCAACAGCCAGGTCTTCTGCAGCAGCAGAAACCTGAGGGGGAGTGACTCTTTGAGTCCTGGTGCCTGAAGGAGCAGTTGAAGAGGGCCTGCTGGGCTTGCTAATTTGCCTGTCCCACTTCCCAAATAGGGCACAGGTGAGTCTCTTGGAGGCATTGATGTGCACTCCAGAGGAGACCAGCAGAGCAGGGCACCTTGCCTGAAGGAAAACTCCAAGAATTCTTCCAAAATTTACAAAGCTTTTATTAATCTTCTTCTTTATCAGGTCAAAGAAGACCTCTCCCCAGTTTAAGCTTTTCCTATCTACCAGAGCTCCCATGAGGCAGAGCTGATGTCTGGAGATGGTATCATGTGCAGAATGCTTTGCCAACAGCACCTTACCTACAACATCAGCTAGAAACCTGTATTCAACTGACAAGTTCCTCTTAAGTCACGACACTTGAAAACATCGACAGCCTAAGACCCGACCTCTATGCCATCGGTAGGCCTCTAACACCGAACTGCATAGAGTAGGAATGGTTCCAATCAACCCGTTGCTCATCTTGCCACGACAATTGAAATCATCGCTACGGGTTAAGTTTCCCCGAAGCCTAAGTATCGAATACACAGTAATACATAACCGAGTTATGTTCAAGTTGGCTCCCAGGCCACTAAGTTGGCAGAATCCCGCATCTGCCCAGTTTTCTGCGTGCACCTTAGAGTTATTCCCCAAGGCTCCCTGTTGCAATCTACCACGTAGAAATCCCGAAAAGCAAACAATTGCACGGAGTCTTCTCCGGCCATTCATGCAATGCAACATCACCGATCCAGACCAACTTGTCCGGGTAGGCTTCACACATCATGCTTATGTCCATTCTCGATTACAGACTCTACATGTAGACAACGGGGATTATTCATGTCTACCCGAAGGAACGCCTCAAACTCACAGCAAACTTGCGAGAGCGGGCTTCCTATGCAAAGGAAAAGAGGACTTCACAAGTCCTAGGATGAGAATCGTTACCCTAGCATTTTTCCTCAGTGCCATGGAAATCTATGCAGATGAAAAGCACCGCAATCTCCTTGCCTCCGTAGATCCGAAGTCGGCTCACGATTTGGAGCTCTGAAGTTTCGCCGGTCACCGGATCTAGCCTCCTTTCTTCTTCCTTGTTCTCCACTCTCTCTAGGCTTTAGAAATAGAATAACCCAAGTAAAATGGGGTTTTCTAAGCACTAAACCTGGGTATATCCAAGCAAGAACAGTTCCAGACCGTTAGATCCCAAAATAAGTAAATGGATGGCCACGATCCGGATCTGAAATCCAAAATCTGGGCAGAACACGGCCTGTGACACGCCCGTGTCCAGGGCCGTGTTCCCCATTCGCCGTTGAAACCGACGAGTCCTGAAAAGGACACGGGTTCGCGACACGCCCGTGTCCGGATTGACGTGCCCGTGTCATCCAGTACACGATCATGTAGTGGGTCGTGTTCCTCCATCGATACAGGCCCAACACCAACCAGTGAAGGACACGGGTATTGGACACTCCCGTGTCCAAAATGAATCGCCTGTGTCATACCCGAACACGCCTGGGCTCCAGACCATGTTTCTCCCCAACTCAACTCGGCCAACCACATGAGAAGGACACGGCCTTGGACATGCCCGTATCTCTGGCCTTGTTGACTGCTCGACGATCGTTGACTCCAAATTTGTCGACCACACGGCCAGATAGTGGACCCGAGCACAACACGCCCCTGGGACACGCTCGTGTCCCAGGCTGTGTGCCCCCTGCCAAATTCCAAACTTGGCTCAAAACACCTCTCGTCGCTCTTTTGAGTTTCGGGGTGTTATAACTCTCTCCCTGTTAAAAGAATTTTGTCCCCGAAATTACATAAAGGAATGATAAACACAAAACTTAGACGGTACCTGTGGGGAATAACTCCGGGTACTCCTCAATCATGGTCTGCTCTCGCTCCCACGAGGGATCCTCCCGACCATAGTTGTCCCAATGGATCTTGACCATCCTGATCTCTTTGTTGTGTAGCCACTTGACTTCCGAATGCTCAATTCGAACGGGCTTGACCTTCGTCGTCAACTCATTATCCACCGGCACTTGATCTACTGCGATAACATGCGAAGGCTTTTGCACCGCCTTCTGTAAAATCGATATATGGAATACATCGTGTAGACCACTAAGCTCCACTGATAGCTTCAACCGATACGCTGCTTGGCCAATCCGCTCCAGAAATTCAAACGGTCCAAGGTACCTCAGGCTTAGCTTCTTCAAGCGCCGCACCTGCGAGACACCCTTGAATGGCTTAATCTTCAAGTACACCCAATTGTCGACAGCGAACTGCACGTTCTTATGCGTGGCGTTATAGTACTTAGCCTAGCGGTCCTGAGCGATTAGCAACCTCTCTCGAATCGTTCGAACCAACGACGTTGCATCTTCCATCTCTTGACGCTTGTATAACTTTGACTCACCCGTTTCCAACCAAGACAATGACGTGCGGCATCTTCTACCATAAAGGGCCTCGAAGGGCGCCATTTGAATGCTCGCTTGATAGCTATTATTGTAAGCGAATTCCACTAAGTATAGGTGATATTCCCGCTGCTTCCGAAAGTCCAGGACGCACATGCGAAGCATGTCTTCCATAGTCCTATTGACTCTCTCGGTCTGACCATCCGTCTGCGGATGAAAGGCCGTACTGAAACTCATATTTGTTCCCAACATCCGCTGTACCAGTCTCCAATCATTGGACATGATCCGCCCATCTCGGTCACTCACGATGCTGCAGGGCACACCATGAAGCCGTACTATGTTATGCACATATAACTTTTCCAATTTCTCCACGGGATCATCCTTCCTATGCGCAATGAAGTGTGACACCTTCGTTAGACGATCTACGGCCAACTAAATGGCGGTGTTCCCTTTTTGCGACCTTGGCAGCCCATGCATAAAGTCCATAGTAATGTCATCAAACTTCCACTCCGGAATATGCAAGGACTTCAAGAATCCTCCCAGATTTTGACATTTTGCCTTTACCAAAGCGCATGTTTGACACTTAGCGACGTAGAGTGCCACATCCTTCTTAAGTCCTTGCCACCAGAACAACTTCTTCACATCGCGGTACATCTTCGTGCTCCCTGAGTGAATCTAGTACTAGGTATGATGCGCCTCGTACAACAATTCCACCCGCAAATTTCCCACATTCGGGATGCACAGCCAACCGTCCTTCCAAAACAATCCATCCTCAACAACTAATTGGGAATTTGACCCATCCAAAGCCTCTATCATGAGTTGCTTCATGCAGACATCCATATCCAAAGCCTGTCGAATCCGATCAGCCAGGTCACAATGAACATCAGTCCAGTTCAATAACACTTCAACACTTGACTGCTTGTCTACGCAAGAGATCTCCAACGCCTCCAACTCCAGAATTAGGCGCTCGTCATGAACCTACAACCAGTTGGCCCACGCAGGGGCCCTGCGACTCAACGCGTCCGCAACCGCATTGCCTTTGCCAAGCACATAGTGGATCTTGAATGTGTAGTCCCCCAGGAACTCCATCCATCTACGCTGCCACATGTTTAGATCTTTCTGATCCAACAAATACTTTAGGATCTTATGTTCGGTATAGATATAGACATTCACCCCATACAAGTAGTGCCTCCACAGTTTCAAGGAAAAAATCATGGCCGCAAACTCCAAGTGATGGACCGGATAATTCCTCTCGTGCACTTTCACCTGTCGCATGTAAGACCCCATTTTTTTTACAACAACCACCTGGGTCTAGGCCTAGAACCGCCGCTTGTGGTGCCACCTTCGCACCCGGGAAGGTCATCACCACAAAATGCCGATCCTGCCGGCCAAATCGATCACCATCGACATAATGTATAATGAATAAAAATGTAAGCATCCAAGTCCACAATAGTATAAAGGAGGAAATCACATGACAAATAAATAGTACACACCAAAAAGTGAATACGGGCTTAAGCCCGGTACATGATAACCTCACTACAATCAACTCATAAAAGTAAAACTACTAATACTCGGCTCCACTCATGGATCCGGATGCCTGTCCACCCGAGCTACACTGGCCCATCTCCATCTGCACTGTACCCTACTGGTGTCACGTCTCCTGCGGCTGTTCCCTGTCTCCCATCCGGAGCACCTAAAATATGTTGGTCAAACGACGGTCAGTCAAAGTAGACTCAGTCAACAATCCCCCACCCCTCTAACAATGGCTCCTAGGCATCGAGTGGAAAGGAGTGAAAAGGAGGACCAAAAGTAGGGCGTAATCAAGCAGGTGACATCTACCCTAAGAAATAAAATAATAAAGTATGGCAGGGGTAACACATTAATTAAACATGAGCAAACAAGTATGTAACAAAGTAAACAGTAAGGAGTAGCAAGTTAGTAAAAGCAGTAAGAAGAGTAAGTTAGAGCAATGAGAAATATAACCGTTGATTTATAGGGATCACCCATATAGACCAAGGGGTCATTTTGCAGGGCCTATCGTATAAAACGTCCCATACCATTTTATACGATAGGTGTCAGGGGTTATATGTAATGATTATGCTATGACATACAAGTATGATATGGTATGCACATGCAAGTGCAACTCACACACACGACTCTATGCGCACAAACCTTTAGTTCCCCTTTTTAGAGTTAGCTAAACTCTTAGGAGCCTCCGCCGTGACAAAACAGAGACAGTGGGTTGGTCCTCTCCACTCCTAGACTGGTAATCACACTACCCTGTCTACCCCCTCACGTACGTTTCCGTACTATTCCTAGCAAACGAGCTAGTCTCCCGAGTCAACGTGCCGACGACGGTGTGATCGATCGTCCAATACCGAGGACCCACCACTGTTATGCACATGCAAAAATGATAGTTTGTATCTAATTATAGTACCGAGCCTCCAACTCTTTAGACTACCGATCCTACTAGTTCAACATGTTCCCGAGCCAACGGCTCCCTGGACTAATCAAGTCTCCCTTTTTTCCAAGTCCCCGAGCATCTAGCTCCCCGAACTTCCAAATCAAAACCGAGTCCATTTGACTCTACCGGTAAGCCCTTAGGCCACGGGCCTACGCTATCCTTTCTCTACCAATTCATCTTCGTACGTGTACAGGTGTGAGTGTAAGGTGAAGCTTTTATTAGGGTTACTCTTGCCCAAATTATTCCTAAGGTTTACGTTAGCCCAGGACTGCCCAAGGTATTCCCCGTGAAGGGCTCTCGAAGCCACTAGGAACTACGATGGGATTACGCCCAAAGTTTCCTTTCGCAAGACACTTATTATTATTGATTTCTACCCTTAATCAGATCTCTCATTTATTTACCCAAACCAGCAACCTACTAAGCTTTCAACTCTTCAAATTCCTTAACCACTCTAGTTCAGTTTTTGCGGTTACTATATGCAGACCACCCTATACTATATGAGATGTATAAAGGAGGTTGTCACAACCCACATTTTCTCGACGGTAAAAATCGTATCATAGTAAGAGAAAACACGTTCCGTGATGCCACGTCGTGCAGGGGATAACTGCATATGCTCATGCAAAACTCCAGACATTAGATTTTAAGGAAAATTGTTGATTAAATATGAAAGAAAATCAGTTAAGTTGAATGGTCGTATCCCTTGGCACAGTGGATCGGGTAGTCCACAGTTAAAATTATATCTATACGCAGCAGAAAATACTTTGGTTCAATTAAGTTGACACCCTAAATGAGCATAAGTGTCCCCGGGGGACGACTCATGATATGCACGACTCTAAGGTGAATATTGTAGGTATAAAAGATAGTGTTTTATGCTGAGGAAAAGTAGTGTCTTTGTTTTAGAAAACATGTTATGCATGAAGTACATATAGAAATACTTTTAGGTTTTAAAATATCTAACATGCAACCTAGCATAAATCCATCCCAGAAGCAAGTAACCAACCAAAAGTAGGCAAAACAGCAGTTTAAATTCATACCCAGCGTCACAAGGAGCCACCAGTGGGCGTCAACAACCTGACACGAACCCACTGGTGAGTATGTATGTCTGTACGGAAAAGTAAAGAACTACCTCACAACAAAACGGGGATCAGCTATCTCCGCTACCCTAGAGGCCACCAACAGCCCCTCCAAAAGAACTAGCCGCTGAACTGGCTACAACCTGGACCTGAGGCATTCAAGAAAAGAACACCTCAGCAAGGAAACCATCAAAAGGTAAAAAATAGAGCAATACATTAATTGGCAAATAAGAAGAAGGGTTTACAAACCCGAAAACAAACTGCTATAAGCAAAAGAAAAGGGGGATGACAGTAAGAAAGAATACTATCTAAAACCTCGCAGCGCACACCAAGTGCGAGCAATACAACCAATATGCCTTACCAAGAGAGCCTGCAACAGCACCAAGACATATACATAGGCCAATAAAGGAAAGCACAAACAGGAAAGTGACTAACAGTCCTAACACGTGGGTAAGTGGCAGTGGTCAAAACATGGATCTGAATACATAACCAAAATCAGATCCAAAAAGGGCTAAGGGGTCAAATAGTGGCAGCTTTAGGGTCCCACACACACACTAACCCAAACCGGGGCAAAAGGTGGTGGCCACAGCTCTCCACATAAAACCACTCCTCTAGAGGCCACCAAAACTCCACCACCTGCCACAACCCAAGAGTCGGCATGCAGAAATTAGCCGAACGCCCAATGCCCCCCCCCCCCCAGGGAAAAAGTCACACTAACAATCCTAAGAAACACACGAACCCAAGACAAAAACGTCGGGTCCAACCGACGTGGCCTTGCACGCCTAAGCCGAACCAACCCCGAGTCTACCTGACCCCAAAACAAGCGCATCACCAGTGTCGACATGATGTGTCGACACCACGACAAGCCGGTGTCGACACAAGGTGTCGACACAACCGCGGTGTCGACACCAAGTGTCGACACCACAGCGGCCGGTGTCGACACAAGGTGTCGACACTACCGCGGCTGGTGTCGACACCAAGTGTCGACACCACTGCAGCCGGTGTTGACACAAGGTGTCGACACTGCCGCTGCTGGTGTCGACACCAAGTGTCGACCCCACTGCGGCCGGTGTCGACACAAGGTGTCGACACTGCTGCTGCTGGTGTCGACACCAAGTGTCGACACCATTGTGGCCGGTGTCGACACATGGTGTCGACACTGTGGTTGCTGGTGTCGACACCAAGTGTCGACACCACTGCGGCCGGTGTCGACACAAGGTGTCGACACTGCCGCTGCGGGTGTCGACACAGAGTGTCGACACCACGACTGGCCGGTGTCGACACCAAGTGTCGACACCAAGACTGGCGGTGTCGACACAACGGTGTCGACACCCCGACTGGCCGGTGTCGACACAACGGTGTTGACACCCCAACTGGCTACAGGAGCCAGATCCAACAAACGACCAAAAGCAAGAACGAGGACTCTCTCTCTATCTCTCTAGAGTACAACATCCATCGGCAATGGCAACTACTCGACCTAAACCGAACCAAAACTGTCCCTATTAGACACAAACCCTCAGGAAAACTGAAATTTAACTGGAACTTTCTACACTAACCACGGCATGATCGGGAACGAACCCTAGCGTACACCTAGGATCTAAGCAGGAAAGAGATAAAATTAACTCAAAAGAAAGACAAAGATCAGCTTTGGCAAGTGTTGGAACACCCTATTACTAATTTGGGTTAGGATCACTATGTCTCTAGGAATCAAATGCTTGACCTCCTGTATAGCTTAATAGGTCAATTAGAATTGAGTCTAAGGGTTAGAAGTGTAGGTTTGGAAGGTGCCCTGAGGACCAAGATTTTTGTTTGGAGACTATGTCATATCGTCGAGCTCAGCACGACGATTCGTCGAACTCCGATCGACGATCGTCTAGCTCAACTTCGACAGATCGTCGAACTCCATTCGACGATCGCTGAGCTCAACTTCATTATATCGTCGAACTCCGTTCGACGATCGGTGAGCTCAGGTCGACGATTTTTACTCTGCTTTGGATCTTTATCTCTGAGCTCAGTTCGACGATCTTTGAGCTCAGATCGACGATAGTTTGCTGCTGTATATTTCCAGATCGCTGAGCTCAGATCGACGATAGTAGAGCTCAGTTCGACGATTTCAGATAACTTCAAGGATGTTTCTAGATTCAAATTCAAATCTGTTAAGGAGTTATTTTGCAATTAATTCAGAGATTTCCTAGCCGTTTTCATTCATTTCTGGACCAAGTTTCAAGGGATTTTTCAAGGAATATTTCTGTGGACTTTCCTCCAGAAGAGATTTTGCAATTAAGGATGCAATTAATGCTGGCCAATGGCTATTCTTCTCAGAGAGAATGTTTTGTTCAGTACCAGAGAATAATAGTGAGAATTTCTTTTTGAATTACCAAGAGATTCACAGACACACAGACAGACAATCAATAATCTTCAACAAAATCTTCTGTCTCAAAGAATTCTCAAGAACACTCATCCAAGGAGATCAATTTTTTCAGAAATCTTCAGATCTCTGTAGTTTCAAAGTGTTCAAGGCCAACATATTTCCAGACTCCAGACATTCAACATTTCAGCTATTGCTGAAATCATCTATTGCTGGAGTTCAATCTTTGAAGGCCTATCACCCTCAGCAAAGCTTTTCTTCCTGAAGATCTCAAGGATTCAGGGGGAGCTTTGACATCAACAATCCACATAATCTTCTCAGTTGTTTGAGAAAGAGAAGACTTCCATCACTCTCTCACCCCCTCTCTGTAAAGGGTTTCTCAAACTCCCTTCAAAAGTTTGAGCTTGGTTTTTGAGCACCTTGTCAAAAGCTCATTGGTGGCAAGACACCTGATCAAAAAATCTGCTTTGGTTTTTGAGCACCTTATCAAAAGCTCATTGGTGCCCAGGACACCTGATCAACTCATCCTGCAGTGGATTCCTACCTAGGGTGGTAGAAGAGTGGATGTACCCAAGTTTAGGGGAACCACTATATTTCCTTGTGTCTTCTGGTTTTGCTTGTTTTTATGTTTGTTTCTGGCCTTGATTATTCTGTGATTAGCTTTTGTTTTACTTAGTGCTGTGATTAGTTTTATTACTGCTTCCCTGCTCACACATATTACAACAACTGTTGTAAAAAGTTTCAAAGCACCATATACTCTATTCACCCCCCTCTAGAGTATATCAGATCTAGCTGCACTTTCAATTGGTATCAGAGCCAGGTTGGTTAAACATACCATACCTGATTGGTTGTACAGGCTAACACCTGAACCCAAAGATCCCAAGTTAGATCTGTTTTTCCTTTGTATTTTATTATTAGATTTTGCTTTCACAAATCATGGCCCAAAACAAAGGTTATGCTAGCACCAGACCTCTAGTGTGCAATTTATCCAAGTTTGCACTTTGGAAAGCAAGGATCAGACTATACATGAATTCTATTGACGAAGATATTTTTAATTCTGTTTTGACAGTATGTCCAAGACCCCCAGAGAACACAAGCACAAATGCTGTTCCACCTCCATCAGGAACAGATGCTGATATCAAGAGATGGAAGGTAGCTGATGCCAAGGCTATGAACATCTTGGCCCAGACAATGTCAGATGACATATTTCAGCAAAGGAAATTTGGGACAAACTCTCAGAAATAGTCTCAGGCTCAGCTGATGAGAGAAAGGATAGGAGATCCCATCTCATCTCTCAATATAAGAATTTCAAGAATGGAGAAACTGAGTCAGTGGGAGACATGTACAACACGCTAATTCTAATTGTCAGTGAACTCAGGACATTGGACAAAGAGATCTCTCTAACTGAACTTAATGACAAGATCCTAATGTGCTTCCCTAGCACTTGGGATTCAAGAATCTGGCCAATTAAGGATGCCAGAAGTCTGAATGAGATCACTACTGAAGCTCTATTGGGTAAGCTCAAATCTTATGAGCTACTCATCAAAAATAGAGAAGAAGAACAGAAGGCTGTCTCACCAGCCACTAGAAAAGAGAAGACCATAGCCGTCAAGGCAACTGAAGATCTGCCTGAAGATAAAGCCACAGGCAATGATGAACTACTCAGTCTGTTGGCCAAAAGATTTTATAAGATGGCCAGAAAGGATTTCAGAAGGAGTTCATACAAGGAGCAGGATAAGCCAAGGTATGACAAGTCCATTAACAATAATAAAGATATTATTTGCTTTGGTTGCAGGAAACCAGGACACATAGTTCCTGACTATCCAGAGAACAAGAACAAGGACAGAAGGGACAGGAAAGAAAGAAGAAAGGAGAAAGACTCTAAGAGGAATGGCAATGGCAAACCCTCTTCAAGCAAAAACAAACATATAAGAAAAGGGTTTGTTGCTGAATCCTGGAGTGAGACTGAAGAAGAGTCAGAAGCCTCATCCAGCTCCAGTGATGATGAGGATGATGCAGAAGAAAAGGAGTTCTGCATGATGGCAATCAATGCCTCACATCACAATTCAGAAGAAGAAGAGTCAGAGTCAGATTCAGAGACTCAACCTGAAGAAGATCAGGTAATTGGTTCTTTTGATTTTAGTTCAGAGGATTTTAAATCTGAATTTAAAGCACTGTATTTAGACCTGCTAAAGTCTGAGAAAGAAATTATCTCTCTCAGAAATCAATTATCTGAACACAATACTTTAAAGACAGAAAACCTCAAACTCTCTCAGGAGTTGGAGTGCTGTAGGGAACAGATAACTTCACTGAAAAGTGAGCTCTCTGAGGCCAAGAAGCTTGAAGAATCCCTCAATGGGAGAAGCATCAAGCTGATGGACATCACAAGCACAGTGAACTCCAGATTCAATAGTACACTGGGCATGGGTGCTTCATCCAGCCAACCCATAGTTCTAACAACTCCAATCAAATTCATTTCTGACAAAGGAAAGGGAGTTGTAGAGGTTGCTAGGAAAAATTCTGATCTGCCTCAGAAAACTAAGTCCCATCAGAAATCGTCGAACAGAGATCGACGATCGCCGAATGAAGTTCGACGATCGCCGAACGCAGCTCGACGATCTCAGGCAAAATCGTCGAACGCAGATCGACGATCTCAGCCAAAGTCGTCGAACGCAGGTAGACGATCTCAAATACCTGACCTCAGCCATAGTCGACCGTCGAACGGAGCTCGACGATCTGACCCAAGATCGTCGAACGCAGCTCCAAGATCGTCGAACAGAGGTCAGAGCTCTGAAAAATTTTTCAAAGGCAAATCAAAATTGAATCCTAAGGGTCCTTCATGCCAAATCTTTAACCCTTATACTGAATGGATTATACCTCCAAGGAGATATCATCCTGAAGGTTATAAGAGTCAACCTGGGATGTCTTTCATTTCAGAATTTAAAGGTTATCAACCTAGGCCCAAGGCAAACTGGGTCAAAAACAAATGAATTGTCTTATGTGCAGGTGAAGACCTATCCAACATCTAACCAGCAATGGTACATGGATAGTGGGTGCTCTAAGCACATGACAGGGAACAAGGACAACCTCTCATCCTTCAGAGCCAAGCTTGGACCCAAAGTAATCTTTGGTGATTCAAACTTTGGACAGACTAAAGGATATGGTGCAGTCCAAATTGGATCAGTAACTTTCAAGAAGGTAGCTTATGTGGAAGGACTGAAGCATAACCTAATTAGCATCAGTCAGCTGTGTGATGAAGGCAACCAGGTGACCTTCAGCAAAGCCTTATGCAAAATCAAGTCAGAGGACAACACAACTGTGTTAACAGGTAAATGGAAAGGTAACATCTATCTAGTAGATTTTCTATCAACTGATGTAGATATCTGCTTGTTCAATTCTGTCTGTAGAACAAATATTTTATGGCATAAGAGATTAGGACTCCTATGCCTTAGAACTATTGCTAAGCTATCCAAGGACAACCTTGTTAGAGGACTACCTTCTGGCCCCTACAAGAAGGAAGGACTCTGCAGGACTTGTCAATTAGGCAAGCAAACTAAAAACAGCTTTAAGTCACTTAATAAGAGTGATTCACCTAGGATATTGTATCTGTTACACATGGATCTTTTTGGACCCATCACAGTACAAAGCCTAGGAGGGAAATCCTACACTTTAGTAGTTGTAGGTTACTTCTCTAGATTCACTTGGGTGTTCTTTCTAAGGAACAAGTCTGATAAGTTTAAGTGTCCGACAGAGTTTCTCAAATGTATACAGATTGAGTTCAATACTCACATTGCCCTGATCAGAAGTGATCATGGGACAGAGTTTGATTCTCTTCTTATGCAAGAGTTCTGTCAGAGTGAAGGGATCAGGCATACTTTCTCAGCTCCTAGAACTCCTCAGCAAAATGGGGTAGCTGAAAGGAAAAATAGAACCCTTATTGAATCTGCCACTACATTGTTGTCAGATGCTCACCTTCCTCTATCCTTCTGGGCAGAGACAGTGAACACCTCCAACTATGTGCTGAATAGAAGTTTGATACATAAAATAAAGGGAAAGACTCCCTATGAATTACTCAAAGGGAAGAAACCTAAAGTTTACTATTTTAGAGTCTTTGGTTGTATTTGCTATATTCATAATAATGACAAGAAATATTTAGCAAAGTTTCAAGCCAAAGCTGATGAAGGAGTGTTTCTGGGATACTCCATGATCAGCAAGGCTTATAGGGTCTATAATAAGTCATCTTTAAAAATTAAGGAATCTGTTCACATATCCTTTGATGAAACTAACATGTCTTTCAAGGAGAAGACTTCTTCTACCATAGAACCTTTGCAGGAACATTCTCTAGTTGAAGACTTGAACAAGTTACAGGTTATTCAAGAGGATGAAAGCAGTGGAGATGAAGAAAATGCTCAACATATTGAAGAACAACTTGAAGAGCCAGTTGTTGTACCACAAGAGGAAACAACAACACAGGTTGGTGAACAATCAACACCCCCTGTTGATTTAGTAACATCAAGAGACCATCCAATTTCCCAAATAATTGGAGAAATCTCAGCTGGTGTGCAAACCAGAAATCAGGTCAACCAAAACCTGTTGCACACATACTTCCTATCTCAAATTGAACCTCAGTCCATTCAAGATGCAGAGCAAGATCCACACTGGATCACTGCAATGCAAGAGGAGTTGCATCAATTTGAGAGAAACAAAGTATGGGAACTAGTTCCAAAGCCAAAGGATCACTCCATTGTTGGAACAAAATGGGTATTCAGAAACAAGTTGGATGATCAAGGAGTAATTATAAGGAACAAGGGAAGGCTAGTTGCTCAGGGATATTCTCAAGAAGAAGGGATAGACTACGACCAGACTTTTGCACCTGTTGCAAGATTAGAAGCCATCAGAATATTTTTAGCTTATGCAGCACACAAAGGCTTCAAGGTATATCAGATGGATGTCAAAAGTGCATTCCTAAATGGAGACATCAAAGAGGAAGTTTATGTCAGACAACCTCCAGGTTTTATCTCTCCAACTTTTCCTGATTATGTTTTTAGACTGAACAAAGCATTATATGGTCTCAAGCAAGCTCCTAGAGCATGGTATGAGACCCTAGCATGCTTTCTCTTAGAAAATGGTTTTATAAGGGGTAGAGTAGACCAAACTCTTTTCATTCGAACCCATAAGTCACATACCCTACTAGTACAGATTTATGTAGACGATATTATTTTTGGTTCTACTGACTCCAAATTGTGCAGAAGGTTTTCCAACCTAATGCATTCTAAATTTGAGATGAGTAGCATGGGTGAGCTATCCTTCTTCCTAGGATTGCAAGTCAAGCAACATGCTGAAGGTATCTTTATTTCTCAAACCAAATATGCAAATGAGTTGGTTAAGAAATTTGGTATGTCTGAAGCATCTTGTATGAAAACACCCATGCCTACTAATGCTATATTGGATGCTGAAGAACATGGAAAACCTGTTGATCAGACAACATATAGAGCAATGATTGACTCTTTACTGTATCTTACAGCTAGTAGACCAGATATAATGTTTGCTACATGTATATGTGCTAGGTTCCAAGTAAGCCCTAGAGAGTCACACCTAACACTAGTAAAGAGGATTCTCAGGTATGTTAAAAGTTGTTCAAATCTAGGTCTCTGGTATCCAAAAGATTCAGTATTTGATTTAACTGGATTCTCTGATGCTGATTATCCTGGATGCAGAATTGACAGAAAAAGCATCAGTGGAACTTGTCAGTTCCTTGGTGACAGACTTATCTCTTGGTTTTGTAAGAAACAAACATCTGTGTCAACTTCAACTGCTTAAGCTGAATATATGGCTGCAGGTAGTTGCTGTTCACAAATTTTGTGGATTCAAAACCAACTCCTAGACTATGGCTACAACTTAGAGAAGTCTAAAATATTTTGTGATAACACCAGTGCTATCTCTATAGCTCAAAATCCAGTCCTCCATAGTAGGACAAAACACATAGAGATTAGGCATCATTTCTTAAGGGATAATGTTGAAAAGAATAAAATTGAACTACAATATATCCCAACTGATTTACAAAGGGGAGATATTTTCACCAAGCCATTGGATGAAAAGAAACACACCTTCTTCCTAAATCAGTTAGGAATGTTAGATGGAGGAAGTCTTAAATAATATCCAAGATTTTGAAAGCTTAAAAATTGACCAAGACTAGGCAAACATTCAGATTTTTCTTATTGTCTAGAATTTTTCTGATCTCTGAACTGCGCTCGACGATTTCCCCAAGATCGTCGAACGGAGATCGACGATTTCCAAAAATCGTCGAACTGAGTTCAGCATCTCTGAGATAGTATGAACTATCTTTTCCGGTCAACGATCGTCGAACGACGCTCGACGATTTTGTTCTCTGAAACGATCGTTGAACGGAGCTCGACGCTCTCCAATATCGTCGAACGGAGATCAACGATGTTGAAGACTCTTCAGATTCCTTTAGAAGCCTCGATCGTCGAACTGAGTTCAACGATCTTTCCAATTCTGCGTCAAACCCTAATATAAAACTCATTTTTTGCCGTCGTTCTCTTTTGCGCTTTCGATTTCTCTGCAAGAATTTTCTTTCCCACCAAACAGTTTTACACTTGGTCGTTTTGTTTGTTGAATTTTTGCAGGTACCAATGGCTGTGTCAGTTGCTGTTCTTGCTGCTATGAAGTTTGATGCTGGTTTTGACATCGACATAGAATCATTCAGCACAACTGACCAGGTTTTTCAAGATATATTGGGTTTGTTCAAAGACCAGAATCTGATAGTAATAATGACCACAAGGATAAAGCTGGCATCTGATGAGATAAAGGAGTGGGTTTATACTGCCCACAATCAAGATAACAACACCATTGTTGGGTCTATATCTGGAACTCAGGTACCTCTAACCCCAGCAATTCTATCAGAAGTTTTTGATTTGAGGAATGGAGAAGATACTGCTGACTTATCTGGAGAAGAGTATTCTGAACTGCTTGCCAGAATGGGTCATTCAGAGGGAAACCCTAGCAAGCTCTTCAAAAGGAACCTTTCTGTAGAATACAGATTTATGGCAGATGTTGTTGGGAAAGTGCTACTGGCTAAGCACTCTGCCCATGATACAATTTCAAGGTATCAGCTCTGCCTCATGGGAGCTCTTGTGGACAAGAAAAATCTGAATTGGGGAGAAATCTTCTTTGACCTCATCAAGAAGAAAATCAACAAAAGTTTTGTTAACTTTGGGAGAATCATTGGGGTGTTTCTGCAGCACAGGTGCCCTGCCTTGCTGGTCTCCTCTGGAATTCATATAAATTCCTCCAAGAGACTGTCTTGTGCCCTCTTTGGAATGTGGGACAGACAAATCAGCAAGCCCAGCAGGCCCTCCTCCAGCACTCCTTCAGGCACAAGGACTCTAAGAGTCACTCCTCCACAGGTCTCTGCCCCTACAGATGACCTGCCTGCTGTTGTTGCCTCTCCTCCTCCTCCTACAATTCCATCCCTTCCCCTACCCTCTACCACTCCAGCTCCATCCACCATCATCATATTCAGCCCCTCTCCAACATCCACACCATCTCCAGTACCTATACTTCCACCACTAGAAGAACATTTCCATCCATTATTTTCCTACCCTCCACCAGATGTCACTTCATCACCCTCCATTCCATCCTTCACCATAATTGATGATTCCTTTATGGATGCTTCCCCATCCTCTCCTCTTGAGTTACCCTCATCCTCCACTTCATTTCAAGACCTTCTACACCAAATCATTGACCAACCAACATTCACCCCATCTATCTCCATTCCCCTGTCCTCCATTTCCACCTTACCAACACCTCAGCCATCCCTTCCACCATTCACCAGCTCTCCTCTACTAGAACCCTCAGCTGCTCCTATATATTCTACCTCTGCTCCAGCCCTTGAGCAAGTAGACCTCCCAGCCCTTGCTGACAGGCTGTATGAGTTGCTTGCCCCCAGGCTCTCTCTGTTGTTGGAGACCTCCTTGGCTCCACTACACCTGTCAGTGGCAGCTCTCTCTGCCAGGCTCTCTTCCCTCTTCCCTTAGGCAGCACCTACAGCAGTGTGCCTTGATCCAGACATGTCTGAATCTAGGCAGGGGGAGATGCCATATGAAGTGAGTCCTCATACTGCTGCTGTTGCTGTTCCTGCTGCTTCTGTGACTGCTTCTGTGAGCCTGTCTGCTGCTGCTACTGCTATTGCTGCTTCTTCAGCTTCTGCTCTTGCTGCTATTGCTGTGCCTCAAGCACAAAGTCCTCCTGCTGCAATCCTTGCAATAGACCTCAGGTCTTTGCTTTCAACTTTTGATTCTGCATACTTCAGCTGTCTGCCAGAGGTCAATGCTGTCCAGCCTCCAGAGGATCTATCCAAGGCACTTATGCCATTTTCTTGTTGTGACCCAAGCATTATCACCTCCTTTGTCAATTCAGTGTTTGCTGCTGCTGAAAATGTTGATGCTGCTGCTTCTTCTGAAGAAAGTATTATTGTTGCTTCTGATGCTGTTGCCCCAACTGCTGAAGTTTCTACTCTGACTGTTGAACCAATTTCCAAGGAAATTCTGATGTCAGAGGCACCTGAATTTGAGCCTTCTGCAGTTTCTGATGACATTCCTTCTGTTTCTGCTGTTGTTAGTGAAGTTGTTGCTGCTATCACCTGTCCAGAGCCTACTGTTGCTGTTGTTGTTGTTACTGCTTCTACTCCATCTGCTGCTGTCATTTCTGCTGTTACTACTTCAACACCTGCTGCTACAACCTTTGCCTCATCTGCTTCTGTACAGCTCAAGAAGGACTTAATGAAGAAAATAGATGCTCTCTATGATGACCAGAGTTCTGAAAGTGATGAATTTAGAACAGACTCTGATGACTCTTCTACTACCATTGCTAGGAAAAGAAAGGCAAGGAGCAAAGCAATGAAGAGGGTACCTCCTGCCAAAGTTAAGGATAACAATGACATTCCATACTACATGCTCCATGACTGTCCTATTACTGAGCACTGGATGCAATACTCTAAGAACCAGCTGAAGGCAATGAAGAAGAAGAGAAAATATGAGAAGGGATCCTCTCAATTTCAACACTCTCATCCTCCTCCACCACCTCCTCCTGATGCAGGTGCAGGTGGAAGCTCTACAGCTCAACCCCCAGCCAGAAGTCAGGCCCCCTATCAGCCTCATGCCAGATCTTACAATAGGGGAAGCCAATCCAGGGGATCTCAATCAAGGAGAGGAGGATACAGAGGAAATCAAAGAGATATTCATGTCTACTCCAAAGGTTACTCCAGGCAGCACCCATATTCTAGGGGAGGACAAAATTCTTCTGATACAACATCTGGTCCTTTCCCTTATAATCTGAAAGAAACTATGTCTGTCAGGCCTCCTCAAGACAATCCCTCTAACAGATATGAGTCACCTGTACCTTTTGAGGATCCTAAAAACAATCCAGCTGCTTGGACTGCCAGATTAAAAGAACTAGCTGCACTGGATCAGATCAAAAAGGCTAGAGAGCAAGGAATAGATTCTTCCAACATTTCAACTATGTCTGAACAGAGACAGAAAGAGCTAGAGAGATATGCATCAAGTAAATTCTTTGATTATGACAGGTATATGGAATTACATCCTGAAGTTGTAGTTACCAGGCCTAAAAAGCAAACATATTTGGGTGCAGCAGATGATACCAGATCCAACAAAGAAGCCCTCAATCCCAACAGAGAGATTAAACTTGTTAAGGGCAAAGAGAAGAAATGATATTGTAAGGTGACATTCTCTGATTTCTGATTATCTGGATGCTATATGTTTCTGTGGTTCTGCAATGTCTAGCTGTTGTTTTTCTGTTTTGCTGCTTGTATGTTGTTATTTAATTTTTTTTCCAAATTCTGTAAATAGTAATCCTAACCCAAATAGGGGGAGATTGTTGGAACACCCTATTACTAATTTGGGTCAGGATCACTATGTCTCTAGGAATCAAATGCTTGACCTACTGTATAGCTTAATAGGTCAATTAGAATTGAGTCTAAGGGTTAGAAGTCTAGGTTTGGAAGCTGCCCTGAAGACCAAGATTTTTGTTTGGAGACTAAGTCATATCGTCGAGCTCAGCACGACGATTCGCCGAACTCCGATCGACGATCGTCTAGCTCAACTTCGACAGATCGTCGAACTCCATTCGACGATCGCTGAGCTCAACTTCATTATATCGTCGAACTCCGTTCGACGATCGGTGAGTTCAGGTCGACGATTTTGACTCTGATTTGGATCTTTATCTCTGAGCTCAGTTCGACGATCTTTGAGCTCAGATCGACGATAGTTTGCTGCTGTATATTTCCAGATTGCTGAGCTCAGATCGATGATAGCAGAGCTCAGTTCGATGATTTCAGATAACTTCAAGAATGTTTCTAGATTGAAATTCAAACCTGTTAAGGAGTTATTTTGCAATTAATTCAGAGATTTCCTAGCCGTTTTCATTCATTTCTGGACCAAGTTTCAAGGGATTTTTCAAGGAATATTTCTGTGGACTTTCCTCCAGAAGAGATTTTGCAATTAAGGATGCAATTAATGCTGGCCAACAGCTATTCTTCTCAGAGAGAATGTTTTGTTCAGTACCAGAGAATAAAAGTGAGAATTTCTTTTTGAATTACCAAGAGATTCACAGACACACAGACAGACAATCAATAATCTTCAACAAAATCTTCTGTCTCAAAAAATTCTCAAGAACACTCATCCAAGGAGATCAATCTTTTCAGAAATCTTCAGATCTCTTTAGTTTCAAAGTGTTCAAGGCCAACATATTTCCAGACTCCAGACATTCAACATTTCAGCTATTGCTGAAATCATCTTTTACTGGAGTTCAATCTTTGAAGGCCTATCACCCTCAGCAAAGCTTTTCTTCCTGAAGATCTCAAGGATTCAGGGGGAGCTTTGACATCAACAATCCACATAGTCTTCTCAGTTGTTTGAGAAAGAGAAGACTTCCATCACTCTCTCACCCCCTCTCTGTAAAGGGTTTCTCAAACTCCCTTCAAAAGTTTGAGCTTGGTTTTTGAGCACCTTGTCAAAAGCTCATTGGTGGCAAGACACCTGATCAAAAAATCTGCTTTGGTTTTTGAGCACCTTATCAAAAGCTCATTGGTGCCCAGGACATCTAATCAACTCATCCTGCAGTGGATTCCTACCTAGGCTGGTAGAAGAGTGGATGTACCCAAGTTTATGGGAACCACTATATTTCCTTGTGTCTTCTGGTTTTGCTTGTTTTTATGTTTGTTTCTGGCCTTGATTATTCTGTGATTAGCTTTTGTTTTACTTAGTGCTGTGATTAGTTTTATTACTGCTTCCCTGCTCACACATATTACAACAACTGTTGTAAAAAGTTTCAAAGCACCATATACTCTATTCACCACCACCCCCTCTAGAGTATATCAGATCTAGCTGCACTTTCAGCAAGAATGAGGGGACATCACTTGCCTCAATACCAGAAATGCTTGGCCGACGACATCCCCCACTCTCGGATCTAGCCGCAGAGCAGCAAGCTGAGGAGCAGAAAGAAAGCAGATCCCGACGAGGGCAGTCCAGATCCACTCTCGAAATCAAATTCCGACTGCAAAATCTCCAGGAGAACGGCGTCCGAAGGCTAGGGTAGTCTGGTGGTTCTCTCCTCTCGCACAGGCGACGACTTCTTCCAAGCAGAGAAACAGGAAAAGAAAAAAATGAACCCAGCCCTAATTCTAACCCAAGACTATATATACACAGCAGTTTTTAATAATAAACAATCAATACTTAATAATTAATTACACTCAAAATCAGAACAACACGAGACCCGAAATATCTCGGAAAAAGATGAAATTCGCATCGCAACTAAAAACCCACGCTACGAACGCAACTGCGAAGTCGAAATTAGCATTCGACGAACGAAACACGGGATAACACCTCCCTATGCCAAAACACAAGCATTCCCTAAGAGGCGCAGTCGAGTCATCAAACAGACTCCGGGTAGCTGGGGAATCTTGCTAACAGGCTACAAACAGGCTACACACGGAACCCTAAGAGCTATGACCACACTCTACAAAGGCAAAAAGCCGGAAATACGCCATCGTAACGCCAGCCAAAGATCAAACAAAACACAGAAAAATCGGGGGCGTTACAGCTACTCCCCCTAAAAGAAAGTTTCGCCTCAAAACTTTACTCACAACACTCCTATATAGAAGGAGAGAGAAAGAGCCAGGAAAGGGCTACAAATAAATAAGAATAAAATAGAGCATACCAGGCACAAGATCAGGGAAACAGATGAGGGTGAGCCTCCCTCATAGCCGACTCCAACTCCCAAGTCGCGCTTTCCACATCCTGATTTCTCCATAAAACTTTAACCATAGGAATTATCTTCTTCCGCAACGCCCGAACTTGAGAATCCAAAATGCGAATAGGCACCTCCACATAAGAAAGATTCGGCTCCAATTGAGGCACAGAATCCAAAACCTGCCTGCCATTTACCACACATTTTCGTAGCTGACTGACGTGAAAGACATCATGCATGCCAGGGAAATTTGCGGGCAAAGCCAGCCTGTAGGCTGATACCCCAATCCGCTCAACAATCGGAAACGGCCCCACATACCTCGGGTCCAACTTCCTATTCTTGCCAAACCGCTTGACTCCAATCAATGGGGAGACCTTCAAGAACACCGAGTCCCCCACAGCAAATTCCAAGTCCGATCTACGCCGATTGGCGTTCTTCTCATATCTCTCCTGGGCTATCTGAAGCTTTTCCCGAATAAGCTTCATAGCGGTTTCCATCTCCTCGAGCGCTTCTGGACCCAGCAAAGGTCCCTCGCTAAGCTCAGCCCAAAACAAGGGAGTCTTGCAGAGCCTCCCATACAAAGCTTCAAAGGGAGCCATTTGCAAGCTTTCTTGATAACTGTTGTTATATGCGAATTCCATAAGCCGCAAGCGCTCGTCCCACTCTCCTCTGTAGTCCAGAATATAGCATCAGATCATATCTTCCACAATCTGATTTACTCGCTCAGTCTGACCATTTGTCTGCGGATGATAAGCCGTGGAATATCTCAAATCTGTACCCAACCCTTCTTGAAGGCTCTTCCAAAAACGAGACGTGAACCTCGAGTCTCGATCCGATACGATAATTACGGGTACACCATGCAATCTGACCACCTCATCCAGATACAGCTCGGCTATCTTCCTCATCGGATAATCGATCTTAAATGGTACCAAATGTGCGCTCTTCGTCAATCTGTCTACGATTACCCAAACTGAATCATGCCCCTTAGGCGATCTCGGTAAGACGGTAATGAAATCCATCGAGATACTCTCCCACTTCCACATCGGAATCTCCAAGGGAGTCAGCTTGCCACCAGGCCTCCCATGGTCGGCTTTCACACGCCTGCAAGTGAAACACTCTGAAACAAATCTGGCTATGTCCTTCTTCATCCCGTACCACCAGGCAATCTGTTTTAAATCATGATACATCTTGGTCGACCCTGGATGGTAGGCGACACTAGATCCGTGGGCATCTCTACACACCATATCCCGGATATCTCCAACTGCGGGGATGCAATACCTGCCACGGTACTTCAAGGTACCCGCATCATCTATAGAGAAGTCTGGTAATTCACCTTTTTCAGCTCGAAGATACAAATGCAGAAGATCGTGATCGTCCTTCGGATGCAGTCTCGTAAGCACAATCCACAAAGGTTCTGCTACTGCCAAGCTACTCTGCGAATTACAGCTTCCCACAGAAATGTCCATCAAAAGAAACTCTTCCACTAGACGCTCGGCGGAAAGATTAAAAATCTTACCTGACTTCCGACTCAGGGCATCAACCACCACATTTGCCTTGCCTGGATGATACTGAATTTCAACATCATAGTCGGCCACGTACTCCAACCACCGCCGCTGGCGCAGATTCAACTCTTTCTGAGTGAAGACATACTTCAAACTCTTATGATCCGTGAAAATCTTGCACTGCGCGCCATATAGCAAATGCCTCCACAATTTCAACGCATAGATCACAGCTGCAAACTCTAGGTCATGCGTAGAGTAGTTCCTCTCGTGATTCTTTAGCTGCCTCGACCCGTACGCAATCACCTTCCCGCCCTGCATCAAAATACAGCCCAGACCGACATGCGACGCATCCACATAAATTTCATACTCACTACCCTCCGTAGGCAAGGACAAAATTGGAGCCGAACATAGCCTTCTTTTTAGTTCATCAAAAGCCTTTTCACACTTACCATCCCATATAAAGGCTACATTCTTCTGCGTCAACTTGGTCAACGGCGCGGACAAGGTAGAGAAGCCTTCTACAAATCTTCTATAATAACCAGCCAAAGCCAAGAAGCTTCTGATCTCTTTGGGGTAACAGGTCTCGCCCATTCCATAACAGCAGCGATCTTTTCTGGGTCCACCGATATTCCCTCCTTATTAATCACGTGGCCTAGAAAAGAAACTTGAGGCAACCAAAATTCACATTTGCTCAGCTTGGCGTATATCTTATGGTCTCTCAGAGTCGCCAAGACCAGCCGCAAATGTCGATCATGCTCCTCCGCATCCCTAGAATACACCAAAACATCGTCTATAAAGACAATCACGAACTTATCTAGAAAATCCTTGAAAACTCTGTTCATCAAATCCATAAAAGCTGAGGGCGCATTAGTCAAACCGAATGACATAACCAAAAACTCAAAATGCCCATGACGAGAGCGGAATGCCGTCCGCGGAACATCTGACTCCCGAATCCTCAACTGGTGATAGCCCGAACGAAGATCTATCTTGGAAAACACGGCACTACCACGTAGCTGGTCAAACAAATCGTCGATTCGCGGCAAAGGGTACCTGTTCTTAATAGTAACCTTGTTAAGCTCTCTATAGTCAATGCATAACCTCATCGACCCATCCTTCTTTTTAACGAACAGCACTGGCGCACCCCATGGCGAAGAACTCGGCCTTATAAAGCCTTTTGCCAACAACTCATCCAGCTGAACTCGCAACTCTTCCAGCTCTCACGGGGCCATCCGGTACTGCGCCTTTACGATAGGACGCGTGCCTGGCTCCAAATCTATGGCAAACTCGACATCTCGATCGGGTGGAAGACCGGGAAGATCTTCAGGAAACACATCAGAGAAGTCACACACCACAGGAATCTCTTCCAAACGGGGCACACTAACAATCGACCCTACCAGATAAACCACAACGGCAAAACAGCTAGAAACAAGCAACTTCCGAGCACGCACCGCAGAAATGATCGGCGACTCCTGGAGAGAATATCCATAAATGCTCCCTGGCTGACCGTTGTCTTTGACAAAGTCCAAGCGCTTACCCTTGCACTAGATCACAGCATCTACCTTGACAACCAGTCCTTGCCCAAAATAACGTCGAAGTCCTCCAGGTCAATCACCTTCAAATCTGCCTTGGATAGAAAATCTCTCAACAAAATAGAACAATCTAGGACACCCAGGTTCGTAACCACAGAGTCACCGGAGGGGAACTTAACGCAGAAGGCACCACCAACACGATCCATGCCCAAACTGAACCACTCCATGAAGGCTCTAGCCACAAACGAGTGGGTAGCGCCGGAATCGAAGAGAACGCGTGCCCAGCAGTTCTTTACCTTAAATCGTCCTACGAATTGCACAGGCATCTAAGGCAACAAGCGCTAAAACAAAAACTACAACCAAAAAAAAGGAACGTAACGAAACGACTGGGGAGGAGTCGAACCTGAGATAACCTAGGTCGAGGTCTGCGCTTCGTCTGCCGAAAGCACATTCAGCTTCCCCTTTCCTTCATCCATCTGCTGAGGTGATGGCAAAGCCTGGAGGGGAACTAGCTGCAGAATAGGCTGAGTCTGAGGGCACCTTATCTTGAGATGACCCTTCTGGCCGCACTGAAAACAGACCTTATCTCTTAACCAACAACGGGCAGCCTCATGCCCCTTCCTTCCACACAAGGCACTCACCATGTCTCCCCTGGAAACACCCTGAATCGCGTGCACCTGTTCCTTCTTCTACGCCCCCAACCTTTTGAAACACTTCTCAAAGGGGTGGCCTGGCCGGCCACAAAAGCTACAAATCTCTTTGACCTTCTTTCTTGAGACAACATCAGGTTCCTGAGGGCTCTTCCCTCCACCGGACTTCCGCTTATCCTTCCTTAACTGTTGGCCTCTATTCTTGGCATTCTCAATGGCCTCGACTATCAAGGTAGCTTCAACCACACTGGCATAACTGATTGCTCCATAGGCATTCGCTAACTGCTGAATGTCGCTTCTTAGTCCACCCAGAAATCGCTTAACTCGGTCTGCCTCAACACTCACCATACCCGGAGCAAACCGACTCAACTTACTAAACTCAATCTCATACTCACTAGCCGTGAGTTTCCTCTGCTTCAAATGAAGAAAGTCATTCATTAGCCGGTCCCGTTCGACTAAAGGCAGAAACTTACTTAACAACATCACCTTAAATGACTCTCAAGTGCAACCTGCCACTAAGCTCTCTTTCTCTCTCAGCCACCAATTCTTTGCTAAGCCCTTGAGCTGGTAAGCAGCGAGCATCACTCTCTGATCATCTGTAATCCCTGAGTAAGAGAACATCTCCTCGATGGTAATCAGCCAGTCATCCAAAATCATGAAATCTGCCTGCCCATCATAGGTGGGGGTCTCAGCCGCTGAAACTGGGATATGAACGACATCTCCAGAGGCACCACAACCAAAGGCACGGGAGGAGCAGGAGGGGCAGGAACAGCTACCCCCTCTGCGGGGTTCTGAGCTCTCGAGGTCTGTCCCGCCACCACTGCTACAAGGGACTGAATCTGAGCCTGCATAGCCACTACCTGCCTCGATAACTCCTCATTACTCTGCCGCAGGCTTTCTACCAATGCATCGCTCTGCGCTCCTGATGTCTCACCCTCGGATTGGGGGGTCGATCTCGTCGCAGGACGTCTCGCCATCCTAAAATCGCACAAGCTTTAGACAAAACCTAGCCCATCAGCTAGAGCAAAACTACCCGGTACAGACAAACACACTTAAAATATGAACTTCAACTGCAAAACCTTTCCCTGGAAGTTGTTTTTACCATGATGATGTTATGCTTACCCTAAGATGGTTCACCACCATCATACTAACTCAGGTGCCTAAACCATGAATGCATGTATTTGTATTCTTTTTGACTCAAAACCATGTGTGTACATATGTCATCTTGCAAATCTTTAGCTTGGCACGTTGTGCTTATGAAATGTTATGCTATGCATGGTGTGTTATGCATTCTAAAAAGGCCTTAGTGCATGCCATGGGCGGCATACACATGAAAATGTTACACATCCCATACTACATAACATTCCCATGTAACGAGAAAAGAAAACTTGCTAGCTGCATTCATGTGGTGAGGTTATGCATCCCATACTACATAACCCTCACATGTTGCCTTCTAGGGTGGATCCATATACAAACACATATTATGCATCCCATACTACATAATATGCCCTGTATACTTCTTTATGATCATGAGTGTAGTGTTCATGCTTCGGCCAAGAAGTGATGATGACACATCAGTGTGTGAATGGTATGATGCTAACTACTAATGCAGACAAGGGAAAGGTTGCCCGACCTTTTGTCAAGCAACATCCCTCTGATACCAACTGTCACAACCCGCATTTTCTCGACGGTAAAAATCGTATCAGAGTAAGAGAAAACATGTGCCATGATGCCACGTCGTGCAGGGGATAACTGCATACGCTCAGGCAAAACTCCAGACCTTAGATTTTAAGGAAAATTGTTGATTAAATATGAAAGAAAATCAGTTAAGTTGAATGGCTGTATCCCTCGGCACAGTGGATCAGCTAGTCCACAGTTAAAATTATATCTATACGCAGCAGAAAATACTTTTGTTCAATTAAGTTGACACCCTAAATGAGCATTAGTGTTCCCGGGGGACGACTCATGATATGCACGACTCTAAGGTGAATATTGTAGGTATAAAAGATAGTGTTTTACGCTGAGGAAAAGTAGTGTCTTTGTTTTAGAAAACATGTTATGCATGAAGTACATATAGCAATACTTTTAGGTTTTAAAATATCTAAAATGCAACCTAGAATAAATCCTTCCCAGAAGCAAGTAACCAACCACAAGTAGGCAAAACAGTAGTTTAAATTCATACCCAGCATCACAAGGAGCCACCAGTGGGCGTCAACAACCTGACACGAACCTACTGGCGAGTATGTATGTCTGTACGAAAAAGTAAAGAACTACCTCACAATAAAACGGGGATCAGCTATCTCCGCTACCCTAGAGGCCACCAACAGCCCCTCCAAAAGAACTAGCCGCTGAACTGGCTACAACCTGGACCTGAGGCATTCAAGAAAAGAACACCTCAGCAAGGAAACCATCAAAAGGTAAAAAATAGAGCAATAAATTAATTGGCAAATAAGAAGAAAGGTTTACCAACCCCGCAACAAACTGCTATAAGCAAAAGAAAAGGGGGATGACAGTAAGAAAGAATACTGTCTAAAACACTGCAGAGCACATCAAGTGCGAGCAATAAAACCAATATCCCTTACCAAGAGAGCCTGCAACAGCACCAAGACATATACATAGGCCAATAAAGGAAAGTACAAACAGGAAAGGGACTAACAGTCCTAACACGTGGGTAAGTGGCAGTGGTCAAAACATGGATGTGAATACATAACCAAAATCAGATCCAAAAAGGGCTAAGGGGTCAAACAATGGCAGCTTTAGGGTCCCACACACACACCAACCCAAACCGGGGCAAAAGGTGGTGGCCACAGCTCTCCACATAAAACCACCCCTCCAGAGGCCACCAAAACTCCACCACCTGCACAACCCAAGAGTCGGCATGCATAAATTAGCCGAACGCCCAATGCCCCCCCCCAGGGAAAAAGTCACACTAACAATCCTAAGAAACACACGAACCCAAGACAAAAATGTCGGGTCCAACCGACGCGGCTTTGCACGCCTAACCCGAACCAACCCCGAGTCTACCTGACCACAAAACAAGAGCAGCACCAGTGTCGACATGATTTGTCGACACCACGACAAGCCGGTGTCGACACAAGGTGTCGACACAACCGCGGCCGGTGTCGACACCAAGTGTCGACACCACAGCAGTTGGTGTCGACATAAGGTGTCGACACTACCGCGGCTGGTGTCGACACCAAGTGTCGACACCACTACAGCCGGTGTCGACACAATGTGTCGACACTGCCGCTGCTACTGTTGACACAAAGTGTCGACAACAATACGGCCGGTGTCGACACAAGGTGTCGACACTGCCGTTGCTGGTGTCGACACCAAGTGTCGACACTACTGCGGTCGGTGTCGACACATGGTGTCGACACTGCCGCTGCTGGTGTCGACACCGCTGCGGCCGGTGTCGACACAAGATGTCGACACTCCCGCTGCTGGTGTCGACACCAAGTGTCGACACCACGACTGGTCGGTGTCGACACCAAGTGTCGACACCAAGACTGGCCGGTGTCGACACAACGGTGTCGACACCCCGACTGGCCGGTGTCGACACAACAGTGTCGACACCCCAACTGGCTACAGGAGCCAGATCCAGCAAACGACCAAAAGCAAGAATGAGGACTCTTTCTCTCTCTAGAGTACAACATCCATCAGCAACGGCAACTACTCGACCTAAACCGAACTAAAACTGTCCCTATTAGACACAAACCCTCAGGAAAACTGAAATTTAACTGGAACTTTCTACACTAACCACGGCATGATCGGGAACGAACCCTAGCGTACACCTAGGATCAAAGCAGGAAAGAGATAAAATTAACTCAAAAGAAATACAAAGATCAGCTTTGGCAAGGATGAGGGGACATCACTTGCTTCAATACCAGAAAAGCTTGGCCGGCGGCCTCCCCCACTATCGGATCTAGCCGCAGAGCAGCAAGCTGAGGAGCAGAAAGAAAGCAGATCCCGACGAGGGCAGTCCAGATCCACTCTCGAAATCAAATTCCGACCGCAAAATCTCCAGGAGAACGGCATCCGAAGGCTAGGGTAGTCCGGCGGTTCTCTCCCTCTTGCACAGGCGACGGCTTCTTCCAAGCAGAGAAACATGAAAAGAACAAAATGAACCCAGCCCTAATTCTAACCCAAGACTATATATACACAACAGTTTTTAATAATAAACAATCAATACTTAATAATTACTTACACTCAAAATCAGAACAACACGAGACCCGAAACATCTCGGAAAAAGACGAACTTCGCATCGCAACTAAAAACCCAGGCTACGAACGCAACTGCGAAGTCGAAATTAGCATTCGACGAACGAAACATGGGATAACATCTCCCGAAGCCAAAACACAAGCATTCCCTAAGAGGCCCAGCCGAGTTATCAAACAGACTCCGGCTAGCTGGGGAATCTTGCTAATAGGCTACAAATAGGCTACACAGGGAACCCTAAGAGCTAAGACCACGCTCTACAACGACAAAAAGCCGGAAATACGCCATTGTAATGCCAGCCAAAGATCAAACAAAACACAGAAAAACCGGGGGCGTTATAGAGGTACTCCGGTTTGTCTTCCAAATCTCCTATAAAATTTACCAAAGGTATATCATAACAAGTTTAGTCTAAAATCAGAGAATCATAATTTTTCTAATTTATACGACATTTAATTAATTTCCTCAAAAATTCCAAGGGCTACCGGTTTGAACATTAACTACCCTAGGTACTCATGAAAGATGTCCAACAAAATTATTATAAATATTATGTTATCTCAATATGGTAAATCCAAAGTATCACAATTTTGCTATCATCAAAAGGGCTCTAAAACTATTTTAGCAATATTTTCTATCTTTCGTTATTTATGAATCAAGTACAGAAAATATCCATCTAGAAATTATAAATTAAATATACTTATGTAGATACCAACTTAAAAAAATCATTGCCCAAGTTTCATAATTTTTCAGCAAGTATTAATCTCTGAATAAATAAATTAACAAAAATCCCCATAAGGTGGGCTTGTAAATAAAATGTTGTAGCTAAGATTCTAAAAATCATGAATAAATGTCTACAAGCATATAATGACATGAAATCTCAATTCCTAAGTCTCATAATTTTTCAATAGTAGTATCATCCATAATTAATTTTTAAACCATAAAACCCCTTTTTAACATTCATGAATGAAGTACTAGATTTACTCAACTAAAAATTATACAAAAATTCAGAAGCAACCATTCTGACCTAAAACACTTACTACCAAGATTTCATGGGGTTTCAATGAACATAAAGATCTAAATAATTAAAACGTCAGTTAGGGATATAACAAACTTTACAAATGAAGTGTTTGAAATAAACATCGTAAAATTCCAGTAAAGTTGCTATAGGATATGCCCATTCCAAAACTCACTCTACCCGAGATTCACAGCTTTTAAATAATGTTTAGTGACTGATTTTACTCATTTGAGATTTTACCCTAAAAATAAGGTTAGGGTCTTGAGGTCTCTACCTATCTCCAAATCCTCCGAGATTCCATCTGGATGATTTATATTATGCTAACGTCGACTCTACTGAGTCTCAAGGTAATATGAGGGCATTTGCCCCCATGTCCTTCACAACCCTCAAAACCCTCCCTTTAAGGTTTGAGTTTGGATCCTAGGGTAATTCAACCCTAAACCACACCATTTTTCTCCAAGTGGGTTATAATAACCCTTCTAAGTCAGTGGTAAAAATATCAGGCTCTGTTGAGGTGATTTGACCGTTCCAAACTCTTAGTGCACTATTTACTCAAAAATGCCTCATTAATGCCTAGTTAAGGATAAGTGATTTCCTACCCAAAACTCATCCAAATGAGTTGGAATTTTGTACAGAGCTTGGTTTTACAGCCAGGGACCACTCTCCAAAATTTGGGAGGGTTTGGAGGTCATTTGACCACTTAAATAAATTACTCTAACTTTATTAAATTAAACCAAAAACCTTAGACAAAGTATCTCCAAAAATTCCCATTTTTGGATAGACTCTAGGTATGGCTAAGGGTAACCCTCTGCCAAAATATCAGGTCATTTGGACAAGGGACGAAGAGTGGGCATTCATTAAAATCTCTAGACATCCTTATGGATAGATTGCACAAAAATGAGTGTTGTGGTCTAACCAGGGCTCCAAATTGAGTGAAACTAATTTTAAATTACACTAGACATCAAGGGCTACATTGTCTATGTTGACCAGTCTTTCTGATCTAGCATCTAAGTATTTTTAATATTTAATTTAAAAACAGCCCAGAACAGAGGCAGAAATTAAATAAACAGGAATTAATAAAATTTGATCCAGCACGGATATTAAAGCAAAATCGTTGGGCTCCTGGTCATCTTCTTCCTCCAGCCAAGGGCTGGGATTGGCCGAACCTGGAGCCTATTCCAAGCTCATTTCTCGGCCACCCCGCCACCTCCCTGGACGGCCACCACCACCTCCGTTGAGGTGGTGGCTAGCGTTTGGCGGCGACCATGATCCCGGATGCGGCGGTTTCCAGCGAACTCAACTCCATTTTTCCATGAAAAATCTGAAATACAAGCTCCTAATCAGGCTCAATTGAGCCTGATTTCTCTACCTAAACTAGTCTAGATCTAGCATGCATAGAGAGGAGAAGGATTGGACCTTACCGGCAGCCTGAAGTCGGGAAGATCGCGGGAAGCCATTTCTGAAGGTTGTGTCGCTCTGGTTTTGCAACAACAAGGTGGGGAGGCTCGGTTTCTTTGGGTAAGGATTGGGAAAGCCTCCTCTCAACTCATTGGTGGTGTTTAAAGCCTCAGATTTGGAGAGGAGGGGCTGGATCATTAAAGTCCTTCAAAGTCATTAATGGCTAGGCTCGGCCATGGAGGAAGGGTGCTGAATCAGGTCTGATGGCCGGGAGAAATTGCTGGAAACTTCTCCCCTTCCCTTGGAAATTTAATTCAGCCATTAAATATGGCTTTTGACGAACCGTTCCTTCCCTCTCCATCCTCATTTCTCTCTCCTCCTCATGAAGATTCTGCCCAGAACCGCCGTATCACGCCTGGTGACATGGATGTGACACGGGCATGTATCATCCGACACGGGCGTGTCGGGTGGGCGTGTCCCCTTCTGTTCTACGAAGTGAAGTCGACGATCGTCGATATGAGCTCGACGATCGTCGGGCTAACGACACGCCTGGCGACACGGGCGTGTCGGGGGCGTGTTCCCCCTACGAACTGGACTCGATGATCGTCGATCTGAGCTCGACGAAATGAGCTCGACGATCATCAGGCTGATGACACGCCTGGCGACACGGGCGTGTCGGGGGCGTGTTCCCCCCTGTTCTACTAAGTGAAGTCGACGATCTTTGATCTGAGCTCGACGATCGTCGGGCTGAAGACACGCCTGGTGACACGGGCGTGTCGCGGCGTGTTCTCCCCTAAGAACTGAACTCGACGATCGTCGATCTGAGCTCGATGAAATGAGCTCGCCGATCGTCAGGATGACGACACGCCTGGCGACACGGCCGTGTAGGGGGCATGGTCCCCCTGTTCTCACAAATCAAAACAAATTCTATACAAGTAGTGGTAAGGTAACACACGTACAACAAGTATTTAAAAATTAACTTGCTATAAATTAAACCGTACCTGTCACCACATCCGCTTGCTTAATGGCCTCCTGTTGGCCAAGATTGTAAACTCTTGGTTGAGCATAATAGGATGCGGTTGACTCCACCTCCTTGCCCTTTTCCTCATATGTTGCTCCCGGCTTCAACTCAGAATTTGGACGTCCACCCCGACACTCACGGGCATAATGCCTCGGCTTCCTATAGTTGTAACAAGCACCCAAGGTTGGACCCGTAGTCTCCCTAGAAGCACCAAAAGAGGGGGCTGGACCCGAAGTCCTAGCTTTCTTGTTCCACTTCCGGAACACAGAATTTGAGGAGTTCGACACTTTGAACTCCGACCTCTTATCACCAGAGCTTTTCTTTGCTTGCACATTCTTCATGACCTTCTCCAAAGACAAGGCCGTATTGACTAGGTTCAAGAAGCCCTGCATCATAGGCCCCGAGAGCAGTAGCCTTAAGTCATCTCTCAGACCTTCATAGAATCGGTTTGTCTTACGCTCCTCATCCGCGAACGTACAGCTAGCGTACTGACCCAACCGAGTGAACTCGTGGAGATACTCATCCACGCTACTCTCCGCTTGTGTCAACCTCTGAAACTCATTTTCCAATGCTATCCTCTGAGCCAAAGGGAGGTACCTTGCCAAGAAAAATCTCAAAAATGCTTCCATAGAGACGTCCTTAAGTTGTCTCCCCCTCAAGTGATATAGCTCCAAACCTTCCCACCACAACCTAGCATCTCCATCTAACTTGGTTCATCTGCCACTCTTCCGTTTTCGTTACTGTCAAGACTCTATTCACTCTAGAGAGCCAATCTTCAGCTTGGGATGTGGTTCCCATCATCGAGAACACTGGAGGATTGAAGCCCATAACATGTTTGTGCTGCCTCTCGATTGCTCTCCTGGACACCAAAGGCTCCAACACCACCTGCTCCACCCTTCTCAGTTCATCCCTTTGAAGCGGTACCTGTTCCATCTTAGGAGCGGGCTACTACATTTGCCTTGCAGGCTGCACGTTGATCAAAGCAAACATCGCTTCGGCCACCAATTGTATGGTTTCTACTGAGGGAGGTGTTGCAGGCGCATCATTCGGTGCGCTTCTAGCCTCAGAAACTGGGCGTTCTGACGGCCTTGCACCACTTCTGATCACCTATAGTTTTACTAAACACCGTTAAGCGAACAAACAATATTGCAAAAACCAATTATATGAACACGCAAGTTCCCCAAACACGTGTATTTTCATTTCTAAGTCGACATTCATGGTTTCTTTTATGTTATAACGATGACGAACACACATGTGCTCACCACCCCTTAAAAGAATTCGTCCACGAATTCATTTAAGCCTGACCGAAACCTTGCTTTGATCCCAAATTGTAACACCCCCTATCCATCACATAGCATATAGTAGTAGGTCCGGCCGGGGCCCGACGCCATATACCACAGACAGACCGGGCGGTTACTCAATGGAAACCATCCTACTAATCACCAATGTCCTACACAGAGTCATTCTAGCGAAGCAATTTAAAGTTGCAAATTCAAGAACCCAGCCACAAGCATGAATGTCCACTACAAAACCCAATAGGAATGAAGTACAAAGCACAAGTATTGGCCTTATGGCCTTACAATTGTTTATTCAAATAACATGTTTTCCAAACCACGACACGCAGGCCGGTCACACATGAATAATACAAGTAAACACTCAAAATTAGGCCTTCGAGGGCCGGCTCAGCAACTTGGGCTTTTGCCCGCTATTTACTGCACTGCTCCGCAACACTTGCAAGCAACAATCCACCGCAACGGTGGAAAATAAAAGCAACGGTCAGCTACGCTGGACAAATTATAACGATCCCTCCCCCAAACTCGGGGCAGCGATGCACCTTTCCCTGCACTTTGTTGCCATAACCAAGCAGTATAATGTAAACATTTCATCATAGGCGTGGGCACGCATGGCCACACACCCCGTGCTCTCAGGGTATATTCTCGGTGAACCGGGCAACGTCACGACAATTTAAGCCATAGACATTTCGGTCTCACCACCGCCACTTGGACGACCAATCTCTTGAGCAAAAGAGTCTTTCAGGCAGAAGTCATGTCACTTGAAAACATCGACAGCCTATGACCCGACCTCTATGCCATCAGTAGGCCTCTAACACCGAACCGCATAGAGTAGGAATGGTTCCACTCAACCCGTTGCTCACCTTGCCACGAGAATTGAAATCAGCAGCATGGGTTAAGTTTCCCCGAAGCCCAAGTATCGAATACTCAATAATACATAACCCGATTATGTGCAACTTGACTCCCAGGACACCAAGTTGGCAGAATCCCGCATCTGCCCAGTTTTTCGGGTGCACCTTAGAGTTTGTCACCAAGGCTCCCTGTTGCAATCTACCGCGTAGAAAACCCGAAAAACAAACTATTGCACGGAGTCTTCTCTGGCCATTCATGCAATGCAACATCACCGATACAGACCAACTTGTACGGGTAGGCTTCACACATCATGCCTATGTTCGTTCTCGATTACGGACTCTACATATACACAATAGGGACTATTCATGTCTACTCGAAGGAACGCCTCAAACTGACCTCAAATGCACGAGAATGGGCTTGCGATGCAAAGGAAAAGAGGACTTCACATGTCCTAGGATGAGAATCATTGCCCTAGCATTTTTCCTTGACACCATGTAAATCTATGCAGATGAAAAGCACCGCAATCTCCTTGCCTCCATAGATCCGAAGTCGGCTCGCGATTTGGAGCTCCGAAGCTCCATCGGTGACCGGATCTAGCCTCCTTTCTTCTTCCTTGCTCACCCCTCTCTCTAGGCTTTAGAAAGAGAATAACCCAAGTAAAATGGGGTTTTCTAAGCCCTAAACCCGGGTATATCCAAGCAAGAATAGTTCCAGACCGTTAGATCCCAAAATAAGGAAACAGAAGACCACGTTCCGGATCTAAAATCCAAGGTCTGGGCCGAACATGGCCAGTGACACGCCCGTGTCTAGGGCCGTCTTCCCCATTCGCCGTCAAAACCGACGCGTCTCGAAAAGGACACGGGTTCGCGACATGCCCGTATCCGGATTGACATGCCCATGCCATCCAGTATATGACCATGTAGTGGCCGTGTTACTCTATCGACACATGCCCAACACCAACCCATGAAGGACACGGGTATTGGACATGCCTGTGTCCTGAATGACACGCCCGTGTCATACCCGAACACGCCTGGGCTCCAGGCCGTGTTTCTCCCCAACTCAACTCGGCCAACCACCCAAGAAGGACACGGCCTGAGACACGCCCGTATCTCAGGCTGTGTTCGCTGCTCGACGATCGTCGACTCCAAATTTGTCGACCACACGGCCAGATCGTCGACCCGAGCACAACACGCCCCGGGGACACACCCGTGTCCAAGGCCGTGTGCCCCCTGCCAAACTCCAAACTTGGCTCAAAATGCCTCCCGTCACTCTTTTGAGTTTCAGGGCATTACAGAAGCGACCTGCTGAAACCGCTGATTGAAACCGCAAAATTCACTGATGCTGACCGCAGTCAAAACCAAACTCCTGGCTCCTCAGTGTTAGCCGCGCAACCTGCAAACAAAAAACAGTTATCTCTGCTCAACCCGCGCGGACAGCAAAAACCAGACAGCAACAATTAACTAAGCCTTCACTTACTGTTCACTCAGTTACTATAGATGTGCCGGGGGGTGTCTATTTATAGGTGAGGTGAGGAGGGTGGTCACCACTCTAGTGTATAGAGTTACCGCCCCAGCCCGCGCGCTAACACTACGCAATCCGCCAAGTCCGCAAGTACTTGTCCAGACTCCAATTCTCTAGGCGCCAGGTCAAAGTCAGTCTGCCACTATGCGGACACAATGTCAGCCAGCACAACACAAGCACAACGCCAGTCCGCCCAACGCAAGCATAGCGCCAGACTGCCACTCAAAGTAGTATGCAGACACAATCACAACTTATGTTGTACCAGTCTGCAACTCACCCCAGCATGCGGACACAACCATAACATATGTTGCATCAGTTCGCACACTGTACGCAGACAAAGAGGAAGTCCGCACAGCTCGACAACAACGTCACCGCCCGCCACGAGTCCACATCCAACAGGCACTCCGCCCGATCAACAACGGACTCTGTGGACACCATGGAGTTATCACAGAAAATGACCAAGTCCAGCAGCCCATAAAGCAACTAACGCAAGCACAGCGGACACAGAAGACCCAGACCACCAATCACCAGGACAGTCTGCCACAAGGATATGAAACTTCCATCGCAACATGGAGAGCTCGGCAAGAACAAAAGCCCATCTCCAAAGCTTCCACAAATGCGGACTCCGCGGATGCAAAAAACATGTCCGCCAACACACCGCGGATACAACTTCCAATCCGCCCGATTACCATAAGAGCTGGCCAACTTCAGGGCCGCAGATCAAGCTGAGCACTGCAAATAGACAACCAACACAGTCCGCTCAGGCCGCTCCACTCGATGCCCAAGTTGCAAGTCTTCCTTGGCCATACATCATCCAGGCCGCACACCAGTCCTCCCAAGGCTGCACACCAGGCCGCACAGGCCGCTCCTCAAGAATAGCCAAGACACCAAGCTCAAGCCAGGTCACGCAGACCGCAACCAGCAGTCCCCCCAGGCCGCTGACTCAGACCTCTTAGACCACCCGGCCTGCTCCACTACCCACTTTCACTTCACAAATAACAACAGATTTCTCCAAAGAATCTTGGCCATGGGGATGGTCTTTTTCACAACACACACTCTTGAGAATCAAGAATACGAACAGGTTTTTCCACATACGTAAGGTTGGGATGAATCTGGGGCATCGAGTCGAGGACTTGACGATTATTTCGAATACACTTCTGCAACTGTCTCACATGGATTACATCATGGACACCAGGGAAGGTATCAGGCAACTCCAGCCTATACGCTGAAACTCTGACGCATTCAAGAATCTGAAAAGGTCCCACGTACCGGGGGTCTAACTTGTGGTACCTTCCAAACTTTTTAATGCCAGACATTGGAGAAACCTTCATAAAAACCAAGTCTCCAACGACAAACTCCAGATCGAGCCTTCGTTGATTAGCATACTTCTCATAGCGCTCTTGAGCCCCACAGAGCTTTTCTCGAATATAAGTCACGACACAATACATCTCATCAAGGGCTTCCGGACCTAGCAATGGTCTATCACCAACTTCAGCCCAAAACAAAGGAGTTCTACAAAGCCTCCCATATAAGGACTCAAACGGGGCCATCTGTATACTCTCTTGATAACTATTATTGTACGCAAACTCCATGAGTCTGAGATGCTCATCCCATGCACCACCGTGATCCAAAATATAACACCTGATCATATCTTCTACGATCAGATTCACCCTTTTTTTCTGACCATTCGTCTGCGGATGATAGGCGGTGGAGTACCTTAAATTGGTACCCAACCCATCCTATAAACTCTTCCAAAAGCAAGATGTAAATCTGGAGTCTCGATCTGATACGATGCTAACAGGCACTCCATGTAATCTGATGACCTCTTCAAGATATATCTCAGCTCTCTTCTTCATCGAATACCCAATCTTAAAGAGAACAAAGTGAGCACACTTTGTCAATCTATCGACTATCACCCAAACAGAGTCGTGCCCATGGGGAGATTTTGGTAGATCGATTATGAAATCCATTGAAATACTCTCGTATTTCCAACTTTGAATATCAAGCGGTGTCAGTTTACCACCTGGCCTTCTATGATCAGCCATAACACGCCGACACGTATAACATTCCTATACAAACTTTGCGATATCATTCTTCATCCCTGACCACCAAATAATTTGCTTTAAATCTTTATACATCTTAGTGGAACCAGGGTGGTATGCTACACTGGAACCACGAGCTTCACCACAGATCTTAGCCCGAATATCACCAAAAGCGGGGACGCAAAATCTACCATGGTACCTTAAGGTATCGAACTCATTGAAACAGAAATCAGGTAACTCTTCCTTCTCAGTTCTATTACGGAGATGCAAATGTTGGGTACATTGGAAACTGTGTACCTGATTTGGAGAAGCCTCACCTAACTCAATGATATTCATCAATGTGTATTTGATGGTTTGTTGAGTTTCAATGTGCAGGTTAAGGAAATGCAGAAAAAGTTTCTAAGTACAAGTGTTGACACTTGAGAAGAGTTGTGTCGACACCAGAAGCCAGATTTTGTCGACACACAGGACTTGTGTCGACACACAGGGAATCTGTCGACAACAATTGTGTTGACACACAGGACTTGTGTCGACACATGCAAGAATTTTTGAAAGATATGGTACCTAAACACCTAGGGGGGGGGGGGGGGTGAATAGGTGACCTAAACCTTTTTTCAAGCTTTGTTGGCAGCACAACAATTATTACAGCTAACAGCAATTACAGAAATCAAACAAGTAATCCACAGCACAGCACAGCACACCACAGCAGACACACTAATTTATAGTGGTTCCCCAATCTTTGGGTACATCCACTTTCCCCCTTCGCCTATCTAGCAGTGTACTAGATTCGGCCAAACTTCTCCACTAACTCAGAACCAAACTAGGTTCCTACCTCAGGCCCAAAGCCTTACACTCAGCCAAAAGGCCTACACTCAGCCACCCAGGCCTACACTCAGCCAATTAAGGCCTACACTCAGAGTTCTTCAACTCCTATCCTCAGGCAACCAAGCCCTACCCTCAGCCTTTATAAAATAGGCTTACAATTCTCTCAGATCCAATGGATCCTACAAGTTAAAATAGAAAGTACAATAGTTAACTCTACAACTCAGAAAATAGGAGAGGAGTTGAGAGATTCTTGAAGAGTTCTTGGAAGAACTCAGTTAGATCCAAACTGACTTAGCTTCCTTCAAAGCTTCTTGATTAGAACTGAATTAGTCTGAATCTTCTGCAGTTGTTCCTTGACCTCTGCTTCTTGAAATCCAGATGACTCTGAATTCTTTTTCTCAGCCTTAGTTCCAAAGACTGAATACTTGGTTGGAGCTCTCTCTCTCCAACTTCTTAGATCTGCTGATGTACAGCAAGATCTTCTTGTGTTGATACTCAATATACCACTTTTACAAAGATCTGATCTCTCTCTGTAAAAACTTTTTCAACCACTTCTATATTATCTCAACAATCCTTAATCACTTGATCAATCATCATCTGTAAACTATGGGTGCCTATTTATAGGCTTCCTTCATGGTAACCGGCTGGTCCGGTTCATAACAGACTTCTGATATCACTGACAGTTGATGTAGACCGGCTGGATCGGCAGCTGTCTTGTCAACTAGTCACTTCTTGAAATTCCTCTAACTGTCAGATAGTGTCGAGACTTTCTGTTCTTAAGTGTCGACACTTATAGGCCAAGTGTCGACACATGTTGTGTAAGTGTCGACACAAAGTCTACAAGGTGTCGACACAATTCCCTGTATGTCTCGACACAGTTTCTTCTGCATGTGTCGACACTGAAATTGAGTGTCGACACTAGTACTTGTACTTCATTCTTTAACTGTATTCTTCTAAGTGTCGACACATCTCCTTTGTGTCGACACATCTTCATGTGTAGAAACTGTCAAGTGTCGACACTGCTTCTTGGTGTCGACACAAGTCTTCAATCTTGTTTCTTCAGCTGAGTGTCGACACATTCCTTTAGTGTCGACACTTGTACTTAGAATATTTTGTAACTTTTCTGTTCTTTGCTAAGTGTCGACACAGCTCCTTGTGTCGACACTTTCTTCAAGTGTAGAGTCTTCAACTAAGTGTCGACACATTGTGCTGAGTGTCGACACTTTCTTCAAGTGTTGACTCCTCTGGTTGTGTGTCGACACATTGTGCTGAGTGTCGACACTTGCTTCAAATACTGAGTCTTTAGCTAAGTGTCGACACATTGTGCTGGGTGTCGACACTTACTTCAAGTGCTGACTCTTCTGCATAGTGTCGACACATTGTGTTGAGTGTCGACACTTGTACTTAGATTCTGCAGACTTTTGCTGAGTGTCGACACTTACTTCAAGTGTCGACACTTTCTGGTGTTGACTCAGCTCTTCTAGGTGTCGACACTTCTGCTAAGTGTCGACACAGCTTTTCTGCATTCTTTCTTCACTGAGTGTCGACACAGCTCCAAGTGTCGACACTTTCTGACTGGTGTCGACTCTTCTTCCCAGGTGTCGACACAATGACTCCAAGTGTCGACACTGCTTGTCTGGGTGTCGACACAAGTCTTCTCAAGTGTCGACACTTTCCCTCTGGGTGTCGACACATGGACTTAGAATTTTTAGCTTCAGTCCAGTGTATTCCTAACCTGCACAAGTAACTCAAACAAACATCAAATACACTATGATGCATATCATTGAGTTAGGTGAGGCTTCTTCAAATCAGGTACATTTGACCAATGTACCCAACAATCTCCCCCTATTTGGAGAAGTCATAACCCTTAGTCAATGATATACATCACTTATAATTAAAAATTATAAAATGAAGTAAAACAGATATATGACAACAGAGTTAAACTTTAACATGTAATAAAAGCACACATGTATACTCATTCAGCATTACAGAACAAACAAGAATTAGACACATTCATCAGAACAATCATGAAATTTGTTTAACAAAAACTGTTCATACATTTCTCTTCATCTACAATGATTTACACAAAATGTTTGATGTAACAGATTACAACATTTTTCAGTTTAATCTTAGTCTAATTCTGCTCTGGTTCCTTAATGACTATGCCTTTTCCAGCTTGCACTTTAGCTTTCACAGCAGCAGCAGCAGCAGGCTCAGCTTCAGCAATCTTCTTCCCTTTGAAGTCCTTCTTCTTCTGTTCTTCAGCCTTGACCTTTTGCGTTTCAAAATAATGATAGGGCTTAGGAAAGTACTTGCTAGGCTCCACAGCTGTTGGAGGTAGCTTTCCTAACTTAGCCTTTCTTCTATGTTGGACAATAGCTTCCTGCCTACTCTCATGTTTCCTCCATTCAGCCTCTGAGAACCACTTGTTCCTCTCATGGGCATTGTCCTTGGCTGCTTTCCATGCAGTGAGAATGATGTTCCTAGAAGTAGGGCTCCACTGTTCAAAATCTGGTTTTTGTTCAGCAAGTTCCCTGAACTTCTTCTTTGATAGCCTAGTCTCTTCTTCTTTGTCCAAAGCCTCTTGCATAGCAGCTGTGATAGGTTGAACAACCTTGTCCAGAATAACATTGGGCTTGCCAGCAGTTGGACTATACATTGTGCTTACATCAGCATGAACCATTTCAAAATCTGGAGGTGGATAGATTACATCAGCCACTGCCTGTTGCTCACCTCCAAGATATGTTCCTTGAATACCAGATTCAGCTACATTGTCATCATCACACAGGGGAGGATAGCCCAGTGTAGCCCTGATGGAATTGGATATCCATTTTGCATGGTCAGAACTGGCTTTGACTAACACTCTCTCCCCCCTTTATGACTTCTTGGGCTACATGATCTCGCACATCATCTTTTTGGAACCGGATTTGGCTGTCCAAATACCTTATGCCCTCTTTAAAGAAAGGTCTTAGCTTGGTAAGCTGTTCAGAAATGACCTTCTGGGAATCCTTGATGGCAGTCTTGACAGCAGTAAGTTCAGCTTGAAAGAGTTTATCAAAATCAGCTTTGGCAGCAGCAGAGGAGGTTGATGGTTCATCAGACTTTTTCTTGAGTTCAGTGACTATGACATTGTGAGATGCAGTCAAATTATCATTCAGCCTGAGTTGATTCTCCAGCACATAGCCTTGCTTTAGTGCTATATCTTCTACTTTCTCTTTGATTGTTTCTTGATGTTTAGCCAGATAGACCACTGCATGAGCACCCTTTGTAAAACAATCAGTCATCTCCTTTTTATTAAGGTTCATTTCAAACCTTATTGACTTGATTTCCTGTCCCAGATCAGATTGTAGTGCCTTGTGCCCTTCATCAACATAAGTTTCTAAAGCTTTCCTTTGTTCATCCATCTTGATTTGCATTGCAAGCAGTAGAGCACTGTAATCAGTGGATGGAGCTTGTTGAACTAAGGAGTGTTGAGCAACTGTTTGTAGAGCCTTCTTATAGCTCTGGCTCCTTCTTTTGAATACAAAGAATTTCTTCTTCTTAGCTTGCTCAGCTTCATCATCCTCAGACTCTGATGTACTGTCTATATCCACCCTATCCTTAGGGCTGGATGGTTTTTCAGTGTGCACATCTTGTGCCTTCTCAGTATCTAGCCTTATAGGCTCTTCTTGAATATCCAAGTTCTCCCCCTGGGCAGCAGCATTCTTCTCTGTATCAGCAGCATTCTTTTCCATATCAAAATCATCTTGATCTAAATTCAGAAATAGATCTTCCATTGTGTATTCTGCTGGAGACTGTGCAGGAGATGTTCTGGTTTCATCAGCTACAACAGATGTGTCTTGGAGAACAACATCTGGTTCTTGAGTTGCTGGCTGATTTTGCTGATGGTCATCAGACAAATCAGAATTTATTATAAAAAAATTCAAAGTATTAAGGTCAACAAGTACCTTTTGAATGAGGAGGGTGGCTTGCTCACTCTCCAGTGTAGATGGTTCTGCTACACCTGGAAGCTCCCCCTGGATGTCAGCTGGCTCCTGAGGAGCAGGTGACTTTTCTGCAGCCTTATCCATTGGACTATCAGGAGTGAAGACCACATGTTCTTCACTGCCTGAGCTGCTGGAGGACTCTTGAGGCACAGCAGCAGTCTTCCTCTTCTTCCTGGGAGGAGAGTCTTTCTTAGAAGCTTGTTTTTCAGGGGTGGTCAATTCCTTTGACACCAGCACCCTTTCCCATCTAGAGAATATCCTTGAGTCCATTCTCCTCATGTGATTGATCTTTGTTCCTGCAGCAGAGCTCATTACCTCTGGAATTGATCCAGCCAGGTAGAGACTTAGTATCCTGCCCAGATTGGGCTTCTTCAGACTTTCTTTTACTTTCTCAAATACAATCATAGACCAGTCTGTCTTAAGGTTGAAGATGATTCTGGTCATGATACTGAACATAGAGGCTGACACCCTGTCATGCCCTCCTGGTTTGCTTAGAATAACCTTGCCTACAACTTCAGACAGGAATTTGCCTTGATTATTCATCCCCTTCCTGTTGAAAACTGATCCTATTTTCATCTTAGGATCAAGACCGCACCAGACCAAAGCTTCTTTGCTCTTAGATGTTGTGACTTCCTCTTCTTCCTGAACTTTAGGTAGCAGAAGTACCTTTCTCAGACTTTTGGGCGATACTTTGACCTTGGTGCCATGCACCCTTGACTTAATTCTGTAGCCTGAGTCATCTACAGACGCTCCAGTAAGAAATTCAAGCACTTCTTTCTTCCATATCTTGGTTGGTTCTGAAACCAAGAACTCCAATCCTGAATTGCTGACTAGGGTTATTCACTGATTTGATTTCACGATCTCCGTCGTCGAATGCGCCTCGCACGAGCTCATAGCCTTCGTTTACGTTCTCTTCCAGCTTGGGAGCCATTAGGGTTTTGAGAATTAGTCTTTAGAGAAGAGAAATGTCGACACAGTAGTTTAGTCTCGAAACTCTGAAAGCGTGTCGACAAACACAAACAGAACCCTATTTATACCTTTCTTGTTTGAAGACGAACAGGCGGGATGAAGTTCTAAAGATGTGTCGACACTGTCAATAAGTGTCGACACTGACTTAAAATGTCTCGACACACATGTGTCGACACAAGTTTAGTCAACAGATTTTATGTGTCGACACTTGGTTAAGTGTCGACACCACTATACTCGACATGTAGTCGAGACTTTACTTAGAAAAATTCTGAGTAAAACTTAAGTGTCGACACATTATTGGATGTGTCGACACCTACTCGACAAGTGTCGACACTAAAGGAATGTGTCAACACCTACTCGACATGTGTCGACACTAACATGCTGAAGTGTCGACACTAACTTCCTAGATGTGTCGACACCATTTTCCTGAAGTGTCGACACTTATTATTCTGTGTCGACATAGACTTGTCTATGTGTCGACACCTTTTTACTTAGCCAATTTTTGTTCTGTATACTTAATCTAAGTTTATCATACCTAGTTCAATTTTGAACCTATTAAACTTAGCTTCATCTAAGGGCTTAGTGAACATATCAGCTATCTGATTATCAGTTCTAACATATTCAAGTGCAATATCATTTCTTTCTACATGCTCCCTAAGAAAGTGATATTTAATCTCAATATGTTTAGTTCTACTATGTGATACAGGGTTGTTAGCTATTGAAATAGCACTAGTAGAATCACAATAAAGTGGAGTTCTACTTACCTGACATCCATAGTCTTCTAGCTGATGTTGAATCCACAGAAGTTGAGCACAGCAACTTCCTGCAGCTACATATTCTGACTCAGCTGTGGAGATGGCCACACTGGTTTGCTTCTTACTACTCCATGAAATGAGTCTTCCACCTAGGAATTGACAGGATCCAGTTGTGCTCTTTCTATCTTCTTTGCATCCTGCAAAGTCTGCATCTGAATAGCCTGTTAGATCAAAATCTCCATTCCTAGGGTACCAGAGGCCTAGATAAGGTGTGCCCTTTAGATATCTCAAGATTCTCTTGACTGCAGTCAAGTGAGATTCTTTGGGGCAGGCTTGATACCTGGCACAAACACATGTAGCATACATAATGTCAGGCCTACTTGCAGTCAAGTATAGTAGGGAGCCAACTATCCCTCTATACAAGGTTTCATCTACAGGTTTCCCTGCATCATCCTTGCTTAGAGACATACTTGACCCCATAGGAGTCTTCATGGTACTGGATGAATCCATACCATATTTCCTTATGAGTTCCTAGGGTGAACTTTGACTGACATATGGATAAGCCACTTTCAGTCTGTTTAACTTGGAGACCCAAGAAAAACTTCAGCTCTCCCATACTACTCATCTCAAATTGACTTTGCATAAGCTTTGCAAACTTTTTGCAAAGGCTACTTTCAGTAGACCCAAATATAATGTCATCTACATATATTTGGACAAGTATTACTTTGCCTCTAGATTCCCTAAGGAATAGAGTCTTATCTATTTTCCCCCTTGTGAACTTGTTCTCAATGAGGAAACTAGATAGGGTTTCATACCAAGCTCTAGGAGCTTGCTTTAACCCATACAATGCTTTCCTAAGTCTATAGACATAATGTGGAAGAGTAGGATCAACAAAACCTGAAGGCTGCTCCACATATACTTCTTCTTTAAATTACCATTAAGGAATGCTGACTTCACATCCATTTGGTATACTTTGAATCCTTGGTAGGTTGCATAGGCCAAGAACATCCTTATGGCTTCCAGTCTGGCTACTGGAGCAAAGGTTTGATCAAAATCAATACCTTCTTCTTGCCTATATCCTTTTGCAACCAGTCTTGCCTTATTCTTAATGATGACACCTTGTTCATCTAACTTGTTCCTGTAGATCCACTTTGTTCCTATCACATTGTGATCTTTAGGCTTAGGAACCAGATCCCAAACCTTGCACCTTTTGAACTGATTAAGCTCCTCCTGCATTGCTTCAGTCCACTGTGGATCTTGTATAGCTTCTTCAAATTTCTTTGGTTCTATTTGAGACAGAAAACTTGAATATACTACAGCATTCTGATTTCTGCTCCTTGTCTGAACACCTTGTCTTGGATCTCCAATGATCAGCTCTACTGGATGATCTCTTAGATGCCTGTTGGCTGGAGGCATCCTTACTTCTGGTTGAACTTCTTCAGCATCTTCATCATGCTGAGTTCCTTGTACTTCAACAGCTCCTTGTACATGTAGTTCTCCCCCTGGACATAAGCCATCTTCTTCTACTTGCTGTCTTGCAGCAGGTACATCTTCTATGGTTAGCTTGTCCATCTTCTTAGTAAGACCTGTAGGGCTGCACACACTACTAGACAACTCATTGTTAATTAGTTGTGTTTCATCAAAAACTACATGCACAGACTCCTCTACAACTTGTGTGGTCAAGTTGTAGACTCTATAAGCCTTACTATTATTGCTGTACCCAACAAACACTCCCTCTTGGGACTTGGCAGCAAACTTAGTTAAGTAAGACTTCCCATTGTTAAGTATGAAGCATTTACAACCAAAGATCCTAAAATAGGACAGATTTGGTTTCCTGCCTTTCACTACTTCATAGGGGGTCTTGTTTAACCTTTTAGTGATGGTAGCCCTATTTATCACATGGCATGCAGTGTTAACTGCTTCAGCCCAGAAATATTCTGGCAGTGATGAATCACTTAATAGGGTTCTACCAGCCTCTATCAAGGTCCTATTTTTCCTTTCAGCAATGCCATTTTGCTGAGGTGTTCTAGGTGAAGAGAATTCTTGAAATATCCCATAGTCTTCACACAGCTTTGTCATGCTTTCAGACTGAAACTCAGTACCATGGTCACTTCTAATTTTGACCACTGTACAGTTCAATTCATTCTGAATTTGCTTAACAAAACTATAGAAGACACTAGGTGTTTCAGATTTCTGCTTTAAGAAGAACACCCAGGAAAACCTTGAGTAGTCATCAACAACTACAAAGGTGTAGACCTTCCTACCTAAGCTGTGAACTGGCATTGGACCAAATAGATCCATATGCAAGAGGTATAAACACCTCACAGCATCTTTGTTGTCTAAGCTTCTAAAGGTGGATTTAGTCTGCTTGCCCTTTTGACAAGCTGAGCAAATGCCATCTTTGACACACTTAACTTGAGGACCATTCCTCACTAACTCTTTACTAAAGAGTTTGCCAATAGTCTTGTAATTAAGATGAGCAAGCCTCTTGTGCCATTTGACACATTGAGAGACTGTCTCATCAGCTACAAGACAGACTGGAGAACAATTGTTCTCAACCATAATGTCTAAGCAGTAGACATTTCTCTTTCTATATCCAGTCAAAATGATCTCTTGATCACTTGACCTCTTGATATGACAACCATTTTTAACAAATGAGATGTCATACCCTACATCACTTAATTGACTTATACTAATGAGGTTGTGTTTCAAACCTTTAACATAAGCCACTTGAGTAATGGTAACAAGGTTAGAAGAAATGTTACCAAACCCTTTGATGATTCCTTTTTCAGAACCACCAAAGGTCACCTTTGGACCATTTTTGATTGGGATGTAGTCCTTCAGTAGTCCCCTAGTTCCAGTCATGTGTCTGGAACAACCACTATCCAAGTACCATGTAGGGGTATGGCCACTTGGATTCACCTGCAAAACAAATTAATGAACCTTAGAACCCAAAGTAAACTTGGGTCCTTGGTGATTGTTAGTTTGCAATTTGACATAGCTACCTGCTGGCTTTCCAACAGGTAACTTGCTACTCAACTTGGCACTGGCATTGTGCCAACAATCCAAGGCAAAGTGGCCAACCTTGCCACAACACCAGCATTCAAACTTGTTGTACCTTTGCTTAGGTACAACCTTTGCTGTCTTGACCACAGCAGCCTTGTTGAATGTTGGGGCTTTGCCCTTGGACTTGGACTGATCCTGAACAGTCCTCACAGGCTTAACAAAACCCAATCCAGCCTTTCCTTTATGATGAACAAATTCATCAATCAAGGGTAGCACTGATTTAGGTTTTGAAAACCTAGCAACTAGCTCTTTTTCCTTCTGGAGATTGATCTCCAGCAACTTAATTTGATCATTTTTAAATGTAATAGTACCCATCTGAATCACAGTAATGTGTTTCAGCCTGGCTACTTCATTCAGTTTTTGATCATACTCCTTCTCAAAATCTGTTGCAGCTGCCTTGAGATCAGCAATCTCCTTTGCCTGACTTTTGGCTAGGATCTTGCTTTTCTTATAGGCTTGCAACAGTACTTGGTATTCATCTAAGAGCTGATGAATATCTCCCTCAGATTCAGAATCACTTCCATCACTTGATGAAGATGATTCTGACTCTGAACTAGAACTGGAATCTGAACTTAAGTTAGACTTTGTACCTGACTAGGTCCTGGCTGCTCCAGGATTTTGGTACTTTCAGTCAATGCCATTAGTCCTTGGCACTGAACCTCTTCTTGTTCATAGATTGATTCCATGATCTGCATAAACTCTTCTTCTTCTTCAGCAAATAGCCCTATATAGGCTTCAGCATCTGTCTCAGTGTCTGAAGAAGAAATATCTGAAAGAGTCTTCTCATTCTTTGCAACAAAGGACTTCTCCTTCTTTCCTTTGAAGTGAGTCTTCTTTTTGTCACTGGATTCTTTCCTTCTTTCAGGACAATCTGCAATTACATGACCCTGTCTATTGCAGCAGTAACACACAATCTTAGACCCAGTTGCCTTGCTAGTCTTTGTCCTTTGCTTGTCCTTCTTTGAAGGCTTCTTCTCCTGATACTGAACTTCTTTCCCTTTGGAAAAAGAAGGTCTGGACTTCCACTGTTTCTTCTTCAGGAATTTCTGAAAATGTCTGGTAAATGCAGCAAAGTCTTCATCACTTTCACTGCTTGTAGATTTAGTGCTAACAGACTCATCAGATTCTGATTCAACTACCTCTGGAGGAGGAGTTGATGACTTAGTCCTGTTCTTTCTAGGTACTTCTGACTTAAAGGCAACAGTCCTTTCCCTGTGTTCAGTCCTTGTTGACTTTTCCTCCTCTTTTCTTACTGACAATTGCATCTCATAAGATAACAACTTGCCAAACAGTGTGGGAGGAGGAATTTCTCCCAACTTTGCCATTTCTCTGATGGCACAGATCTTAGTGTCCCAATCTTTGGTTAGGGACCTCAAGAACTTATCATTCAATTCATAGTTTGTGAACTCCCTTCCATAGGACATGAGTTCATTAACAATTCTGTAGAACTTTTTGTAGCATTCAGTGATGCTATCTCCTCTTCCTTGCCTAAAGCTCTCATATTCTTGATTAAGCAAGGATTTCCTATCTTGTCTTACTTCTTCAGAACCTTCCATGTAGACAATGAGGGTATCCCACATTTCTTTTGCTGTTTTACAGTGAATAAGGTTCTGGAAGGTGGCATCATCAATTGCACTAACTATGATGTTCTGTGCCCTTTTGTCCATTGTAGCTAGGACAATCTCATCCTTGGTCATCTCAGAAAAATCCTTTGGAGTTCTCTGTGTAGCATCCAAGACTGAAATCTTCATGGGCACATAAGGCCCTTCCTTGACTGTGATGTAGATCCTAGGGTCAGAGGCCTCCATGAACAGCCTTACCCTTTCTTTCCAGATTCCAAAAATCTCCTTTCTGCAAATGGGCAGTTTCATTGAACCCAATTCCTTGTGATTCTCTGAAGACCCCATGTTTCTTGATTTTCTTGAAACTGTTTCCTGACTTATACTGAATCTGCCAAACTGGATCTCCTCAGACAGTTAGTCCTTTTTGAGTAACCTCGCTCTGATACCACTTGAAAGATATGGTACCTAAACACCTAGAGGGGGGGGGGTGAATAGGTGACCTAAACCTTTTTTCAAGCTTTGTTGGCAGCACAACAATTATTACAGCTAACAGCAATTACAGAAATCAAACAAGTAATCCACAGCACAGCACAGCACACCACAGCAGACACACTAATTTATAGTGGTTCCCCAATCTTTGGGTACATCCACTTTCCCCCTTCGCCTATCTAGCAGTGTACTAGATTCGGCCAAACTTCTCCACTAACTCAGAACCAAACTAGGTTCCTACCTCAGGCCCAAAGCCTTACACTCAGCCAAAAGGCCTACACTCAGCCACCCAGGCCTACACTCAGCCAATTAAGGCCTACACTCAGAGTTCTTCAACTCCTACCCTCAGGCAACCAAGCCCTACCCTCAGCCTTTATAAAATAGGCTTACAATTCTCTCAGATCCAATGGATCCTACAAGTTAAAATAGAAAGTACAATAGTTAACTCTACAACTCAGAAAATAGGAGAGGAGTTGAGAGATTCTTGAAGAGTTCTTGGAAGAACTCAGTTAGATCCAAACTGACTTAGCTTCCTTCAAAGCTTCTTGATTAGAACTGAATTAGTCTGAATCTTCTGCAGTTGTTCCTTGACCTCTGCTTCTTGAAATCCAGATGACTCTGAATTCTTTTTCTCAGCCTTAGTTCCAAAGACTGAATACTTGGTTGGAGCTCTCTCTCTCCAACTTCTTAGATCTGCTGATGTACAACAAGATCTTCTTGTGTTGATACTCAATATACCACTTTTACAAAGATCTGATCTCTCTCTGTAAAAACTTTTTCAACCACTTCTATATTATCTCAACAATCCTTAATCACTTGATCAATCATCATCTGTAAACTATGGGTGCCTATTTATAGGCTTCCTTCATGGTAACCGGCTGGTCCGGTTCATAACAGACTTCTGATATCACTGACAGTTGATGTAGACCGGCTGGATCGGCAGCTGTCTTGTCAACCAGTCACTTCTTGAAATTCCTCTAACTGTCAGATAGTGTCGAGACTTTCTGTTCTTAAGTGTCGACACTTATAGGCCAAGTGTCGACACATGTTGTGTAAGTGTCGACACAAGTCTACAAGGTGTCGACACAATTCCCTGTATGTCTCGACACAGTTTCTTCTGCATGTGTCGACACTGAAATTGAGTGTCGACACTAGTACTTGTACTTCATTCTTTAACTGTATTCTTCTAAGTGTCGACACATCTCCTTTGTGTCGACACATCTTCATGTGTAGAAACTGTCAAGTGTCGACACTGCTTCTTGGTGTCGACACAAGTCTTCAATCTTGTTTCTTCAGCTGAGTGTCGACACATTCCTTTAGTGTCGACACTTGTACTTAGAATATTTTGTAACTTTTCTGTTCTTTGCTAAGTGTCGACACAGCTCCTTGTGTCGACACTTTCTTCAAGTGTAGAGTCTTCAACTAAGTGTCGACACATTGTGCTGAGTGTCGACACTTTCTTCAAGTGTTGACTCCTCTGGTTGTGTGTCGACACATTGTGCTGAGTGTCGACACTTGCTTCAAATACTGAGTCTTTAGCTAAGTGTCGACACATTGTGCTGGGTGTCGACACTTACTTCAAGTGCTGACTCTTCTGCATAGTGTCGACACATTGTGTTGAGTGTCGACACTTGTACTTAGATTCTGCAGACTTTTGCTGAGTGTCGACACTTACTTCAAGTGTCGACACTTTCTGGTGTTGACTCAGCTCTTCTAGGTGTTGACACTTCTGCTAAGTGTTGACACAGCTTTTCTGCATTCTTTTTCACTGAGTGTCGACACAGCTCCAAGTGTCGACACTTTCTGACTGGTGTCGACTCTTCTTCCCAGGTGTCGACACAATGACTCCAAGTGTCGACACTGCTTGTCTGGGTGTCGACACAAGTCTTCTCAAGTGTCGACACTTTCCCTCTGGGTGTCGACACATGGACTTAGAATTTTTAGCTTCAGTCCAGTGTATTCCTAACCTGCACAAGTAACTCAAACAAACATCAAATACACTATGATGCATATCATTGAGTTAGGTGAGGCTTCTTCAAATCAGGTACATTTGACCAATGTACCCAACAATTTTGTCGACAATAATTTTGTCAACACACAAGACTTGTGTTGACACACACCAGAATTCTATCAACACCAAATTTGTCACGACTTAAAGCTATTGTGTCGATACACAGGACTTGTGTTGACACATTCCACAAAAGCTGTGTCGAGTAGATAAAGAAGGGCTATGTCAACACTATGAGAGCTGTGTCGACATCATCAAGAATTATGTCGATGCATGGTCTATTTGTGTTGACACATTTGGAGTTTTGTCTCGACATTTTTTGTTGTTGAGATAGAGTACATTGAGGTATCAAGTGTCAATATTAAAGACTTGACAACTGTCATAACTAACAAAGCTATTGCATCTATCAGAGCTGTCAGAAGGTCGTTATGAACCGGATCAACAAGTAATCTCAGAAGGATCTATATAAAGACATGTTATATCATCAATAAAGAAGTGAAGACAGAGAGAGATAGATCTGATAAGAAGAGAAGTTCAGCTCCTGAAATCAATAAGTCTCTAAGGGCAGATTCTGAACAAGTCTGCAAGAAGAATTCAGATCTACATATGAAAGAAGAGGAAGCTGGATTGAGGATCATCTCCAACTTCACAAGAAGATCAACCTTACTTTGTTCTGATTCAAGAAGCTTTGAAGAAGCTAAGACAGGTTAAATCTTAAGCAGTCAGTTCTATCAAGAACTGATCAAGAAACCTTCAACCCTTTCTCTCTCTACTTGGGTGAAAGATTTATTCTTTTTATAATCAATTTTCTCTATAGGATCTTATATAAATCTGAGTGTAAGATAGTTATCTCTATTAGTTGTAAGCCTAAGTTTATAAAGGCTGAGGTAGGGCTGAGTGCCTGAGGTAGGGGATTAATTTCTCTGAGGTGTAGGCCTGGTGATTGAGGCTGAGGTAGGGCTGAATTGCCTGAGTTGTAGGAGTGTTGATGAGTTGTAAATATACGTGTTTTTTATATACAATAAATAAGACGTATTATGTTTTTTTAGTTATTTTTAGTTGTTTTTCCTTAATAAATTGCTTTCTTTTTGTAAATATTTTCTAACTTAGAGTTATTTTTGTTTCCTGAATTTTTCAGGAAAAATTGTCAAAAAATCAAAGTACCCGCCCGTATACTGTTGGTCACGCCCGTGACAAGGGCGTAATACGTCAAATTCCGCAGAAATGAACAAATTTTGAAGAAATGGCTTGACACGCCCGTTCACACGCCCATGACATGACCCGTATCCAGCGCTCGACGACTTTCGGTCGACGATTTTCGCGCTCGCCGATTTCCGATCTATGATCGTCGAACACCCGTCACGCCCGTGATCTGGGGCGTGACCACTCCATCAAGCTCGACGAAATGTTCTGCTCGACGATTCTCCGCTCGACGATTTCAACTCGACGATCGTCGACTCTGTGCCATGCCTAGCATCATGCCCATGACCTAGGGCGTTACTCCTCTTCCCGCTCGACGATTTTTCAACTCGACACTTTCCGCTCGACGTTTGTCGAGTGTCGACACCAACCGACATGCCCAGCGTCATGCCATGACCTAGGGAGTGACTTCCCCACATGGCCGACAAACTGCCGCCGGCGACTTTCGATGCAAACGACGCCCAGTTCAACCGCCCCAACATGTCCATAGTCAAGCCCGTGACCAGGGGCGTGACTGCCACGTGGATCTCCCAAAGTCAACAACGCCGTCAAATCGTCGAATTCTGTTAATAAATAAAGCCGACACGCCCAATGTCACGCCCGTGACCTGGGGCGTGACCGCCGCGATTTCAGTCGCCAAGTCAAATCTCAAGTCAAATCATCGGCCGCCATTTTAATAGTACTGACACGCCCATGGTACACGCCCGTAACTTAGGGCGTGTACCATGAAATTTTTCCTATAAATTGACCCCTTCTGTTTTGAGTTGCTGCTCCCTTTTTCCTGAACCATTTAGCTTAAGGGGTCACGCCCGTGATTTTCAGCTTTTATGTTACCGCCTACTCATTTGAGTTAAATGGCTGGTATTGATTTTCCGCCTACTCGCTAGGAGTTAAATGACTGGACTTTATTTTGATGTAAATATTTGAGAAAGCCTTGTAATCAACATTTATTTCTGCCTACTCGTTAAGAGTTAAATGACGTGCTTTAATTTTTCACCTACTCATTTGAGTGGGATCTGTGTGTGTGTATTTTATTATGAGTGTGTTTTTTAATTTCAGTAGAGTGCGTGCGTGCGTTGTATTTATTTTGTCCTACTCGTTTGAGTAGGACTCGGTTTCATTTCTCCCGCCCACGCACTTGCGCCGGGACTCACATTTACTGCTTTCATTTCAGTCCTACTCGTTTGAGTAGGACTTGCAATTTACTGCTTTCCATTTACTGCTTTCATTTTCCTGCTTTATTTTAGTGCTTTAATTTTATTGCTTTGAATCGCTGTCGTCCCCATTCCGATGAGTGGCTAACGTTCTTAGCCCTCAGTATCGAAGAGCATTGGGACAGATAAAATAGCTTTAAATAATTAAAGGTCCTTATTTTCTAATTAATTAAAATCACTTAAGGTTTGCCCAAGGTTTATGACGCTTAGGACCACATAATCGATGTGTGGGCCCTATTTCCATAGTCCATACGCTAGCTAGCCGAGAGGCCGTGCGTATGGACCGATCACCCCTTGGTAAATGGAGTTCCGCACTAACCCTCGAGAGAGGAGGCGTGCCAACTCTACCGGATTGGGTTCCCCACCCAATAGCGGGGTTCTTTGCATAATGCGGGCATTAAGAGGAATCCTTCGTCGGACGAGAGCCCGATCGAATAGTCTTAATGTTCAGGTGAGAGATAGTCCTAGAGATAGGTGAGCTCATTTTAGTGGAACCTCCACGGCCAAGTCTCCGCCCTAATTATTTAGAAACTTAGGATTTCTTTTTATTAAAAGTCTATTTTAGTTCGAATTTAATTCGGTGCCATCGAGCTAAGCTCTTCATCGGCTCCACCATTTATTATGCTTTTATTTTCTGCCTTTTGTTTATATATATTACCCGACAAGTAATTATCGGTAAAATAATAGTCCCCTCCAGGGAAGTTTAGAAATAATCAAACCGACCCCGAGAACAATACGACCTCGATATTCCACCCGGAATATCCTGTACTACTCACTATAGGTGCACTTGCCTCCTATCGTTAAAAATCGATCACACTTTTTTATATCCAAATAAATAAATACGCGCGCCCCGTTTTATTAAATAAAAACCAAATCCGCTTTTCTACTTAAATAAAATCGCCCGGTGCGCCGCGCATCCTCACCTATTTTTGGAGTTTTAACCGCATTAAGTTTTCGGACTTGATGCGAAAAATATCAATCAAGTGTGATCTCACTCTGATGTAGGATTCTCTGGAAGAATCTGAGTTATAGCACTTGGTGAAGTGTGAGTTGTAGGAACCTTTCAGGGTTCTGAGTTGTAAGATCTGAGGATCTAAGAAGAAAGAAGGGAGTTAGGCCGAATCTAATATACTGCTAGATAGGCGAAGGGGAAAAATGGATGTACCCATCTCTTGGGGAACCACTATAAATCTATGTGTATTGTGTGTTGGCTATGTCTGTTTTTAAACTGTGTTGTGATAATGGCTGAATAAGTAGTCTAACAGAAATATATCCTATCTGCCTTAATAAAAAGGAATTGAACCTATTCACCCCCGTCTAGGTGTTTATGATATCTTGAAACCAATTCTTTCAAGTGGTATCAGAGTCAGGTTGCTCAAGAATAGACTTAACAGTCTGAGTTGATCTATAAGGCAGTGATCAGTTCGACAAAATGGGTTCCGGTGAAAATCACAAGGAACTTGGATCCATGAAACTACCTATCTGTAGAAAGGAAATTTTTTTCATATGGAATGAGCGAATCAGATTGTTCATGGAAGCTTCTAACCCAAGAATCTACAACACCGTCGAAGAAGGGCCATTCATTCCTATGAATATCTCAGCTCTTGATGCCAACATCACAACTCCAAAACGCTATTCTGAAATGACAAAGAATGTGATCATCTTAGCCACTATGGATAAGAGAGTACAAAATATAATAGTTAGTGTTATAGATGACTCAACCTTCCAAAACTTGGTTCTCTGTAAAATTTCCAAGGAGATGTGGGACACTTTGATTGTCTACATGGAGGGATCAGAAGAAGTAAGAGATGACAGAAAGTCCATGTTAAATCAAGAATATAAAAGCTTTACACAAGCCAAAACAGATAACATAACTCAGTGCTACAAGAAGTTTTCAGAATAGTTACTGAACTAATGTAATATGGAAGAGTCTTTAGCACATATGAGCTCAATGATAAGTTTATCAGATCACTAAGCAAGGACTGGGATACCAAGATATGTGTCATCAGGGAAGTGGCCAAACTTGCAGATACCTCTCCTCCAACTCTATTTAGAAAACTGCTATCTTATGAGATACAGCTTATGACTAGAAAGGAGGAAGAGAAAGGCAATAGGTTTGAGTACAAAGAGAAATTTGTGGCCTTCAAGGTTGAAGCCTCAAAGAAGGACAGGTGGATATCTCCATCTCCTCCTAGGAAAGCTGATGAAGTTAACTCAGATAATTCTAACAACAACACATCAGACAACCCTAATTCTGATGAAGATTTTGCTGCCTTCACAAGGCAATTCTAAAGATTTTTTAAGAAAAAACAGTGGAGAACCAAGCCATCCTCCTCACAGTCCAAGGATGACCATTAACAGAAAAAGAAATCTTCTAAAAAGGACAGGTATGACACTAAACCTAGCAAATTAACTTCTTCTAACATTGTTTGCTATTGTTGTAAAAGGTCTGGACATGTTGTTGTTGACTTCCCTCCTAAAAGAAAGGAATCTAATGATAATAAGAAACATCAAAATAAGGGCAAGAACGAGAGATCCTTTGATGCAAAGAAGCAGAAAAGCTAGACTGATTCCTCATCATCAGATTCAGGAGAAGAGGCTGAAGCTGAATCCTATATTAGATTATTGACTACTGAAGAGGATCCAGTAGAATAAGAATTCATGCAATTGCTGGACTCTATAAATGGGATTGAAGATCATCATTGTAGAGGGCTGATGGCTTTGTCTGAGGAAGATCAGTGTCAGGATCAGCCTGGTCCCAGTAAGGTAACAGTCTATCTCTAGGTTCTAATTATTATACTAGATCAGAATCAAAAGCATCTGCATCAAGAGATGAGGATGACTCTAAATCTGAAGGGGATGTTCATCAACTAATTGATGAGTATGGTGATCTGGTGCAAGCTCTTAAGAGAAGCAGAATCCTTATCAAAGAATAGGCTAGGGAAATTGCATCTCTTCAATTAGCTGCATCAGATTCAGCAAAAATGCTAGATTTGAAGATGAATGAAGTTTCCAAACTGAAAAACATAATTGTTATTCAGATGGGTACAATTACCTTCAAAAATGATCAAATCAAGAGTCTGGAAGTCAGACATAAAAGAGAGAAGGATCTTGTGTCTAAATTCTCAAAGCCAAAGTCAGTCTTACCCTTAATTGATGACTTCATCCTCCAAAAGGGTAAGACAAGATTAGGCTTCAAGGGAAGAACTAGGGCAGCTAATTATAAAGAAAAATGTAAAGCCCCAGTTCAGCCACTAGACTCCAAACCCCTTATTTCTTTCAAGAAAGTGATGCAGCCTACTAAGAAGTATGACCATGACATTACATATTGTCACTGTAAGCTTGGTGTTTAGAATGACAAGGGTGCAAATGCTAATAGGGCAGCCCATGAACAAACACACCATGTTCTTCATGAATCATCAGTGTTTGATGCACCATCCCCAGCACTCAATAAAAGGACTATTGACAGCAATGCTGTTAAGACTGTACTTAAAAGAAGATACAACAGATATGAGTGTTATTGTTGTGCCAATGTGGGTCATTATGCCATTGATTGTTGGCACAACACTACAGTCAGGAAAGATGCAAGCTTACCTGTCAGAAAGGCTGCAGGTAAGTATGTCAAGTTTCAGTCTAACCTGAACCTAGAACCCAATAATTAATGGGGTTCTAAGGTTAAGTAATTTTATTTGATGTAGGTGAATCCAAGTGGCCATACCCCAATATGGTACTTCTATAGTGGATGTTCCAGGCACATGACTGGAACAAGAAGGATGCTGGGGGATTACTCTCACATAGAGAATGGACCCAAAGTGATCTTTGGTGGATCTGAAAAGGGGGTCATCAAAGGGTTTGGTAACATTTCCAATAGCTCTATCACTATCACCCAAGTGGCTTATGTGAAAGGTCTGAAAAATAACCTAATAAGGATAAGACAACTGAGTGATCTTGGTTATGACACTACTTTCATTAAGAATGGGTGTCAAATTATAAGGACAAGTGATCAAGAGGTCATCTTGTCAGGATATAGAAAAGGAAATGTTTATTGTCTAAATTTTGTGAGTAAGAATAAAGATTTTCCTGTGTGCCTAGTTGCAGATGAGAAAGCTTCTCATTGTGTCAAATGGCACAAGAGGCTTTCTCACCTTAACTACAAGACCATTGGTCAACTCTTCAGAAAAGAGTTAGTGATAAATGGTCCTCAAGTCAAGTGCATCAAGGAGGGTGTATGTTCAGCCTGTCAAAAAGGCAAACAGACCAAGACCTCCTTCCAAATTCTTGATACCAAAGACTCAGTGAAGTGTTTTTACCTTCTACATATGGATCTATATGGTCCTATGCCAGTTCATAGTCTATGTAGGAAATTCTATACATTTGTGGTTTTGGATCACTATTTTAGATTTACATGGGTTTTCTTCTTGAGGTAGAAATATAAAACCCCTACTGTCTTCCACAATTTTGTTACGGAAATTTAGAATGAACTTAACAATTCATTGTTCAAAATCAGAAGTGACCATGGGACTAAATTTCAGTCTGAATGCATGACAAGATTTTGTGAAGAACTATGGATTCATCAAGAGTTCTCCTCACCTAGAACTCCCCAGCAAAATGGTATTACTGAAAGAAAGAATAGGACTCTTATTGAGGCTGAAGAACACTACTAAGTTAAACTTCTCTCCTAGAATATTTCTGGGCTGTTGGAACCCTAGTTCTGATTTGAGTAAGGAACACTATTAGGAATTTTAGATTGACCCACCATGTATAGTCATGGGTCATAGGATTATTTCTAGGCTTGGTCATTCAGAAGGTTTCTCAGAATTGCTGAAAGAAGTCCAAGGAATGCAGATAAGACAAAGTCAGAAAATCAGATCGACGATCGTCGAACGCAGCTCGACGAATGGCGATCTCCAGTCGACAAATTCTGAGTTGCTTCTCTGAACTCAGGTCGACAATCTTAGGACTCAAGCAAGGCTGTGTCGACACCATCATAGCAACTGTGTAGACACTCAACAGTTCTCTCAGCTCGACGAACATAGAAGCTAAGCTCGACGAACTTCAAGCTCCGGTCAACGAATGCAGGTAAGATATTCATCTCGAAGAATCTAGATGAGTTTGACGAATGTCGAACTCAGGTCGATGATCGATGAACTCGACGAAGGTTCAGGTCGACGATTTCTGAGCAATCAATAACAGTTGGAAGAATTAATTGAGGATTAATTACAGTCAACATTCCCAGTGAAAATAGTCTTTCAAACGGACAGTTACAGAGGAATTAAGTGAGGATCAGTTTCCAAAGCATCTTCTCCTCTCGGGAATGTTCCTTCCGCCATCAAGATTAAGGAATTCAAATACAGTGCTTTGAACACACACAGTAACAACAGAGAGAACAGAGAAAAGAATAGTGAACAGAAGGACAGAAAAGGTTTTCTACAGAGAAGGAAGAACTCTGCATCAATGAGAACCATCATCAGTGTTCTTCATTGGCTCCAGGCTTCAAGGGACAACCATTCAATATCAGTCTAAGAAGCTTGCTGGAGACATCATCACCTAGATGACCTATTACCCTGAAGCAAAGCTTCCACTCCTGAACCATTAAATATCTCAGGGGGAGCTGTTTGCTAACATCAATATCCACATAGTCTTCTCAGTTGTTATTGAGAAAGAGAAGATTTCCATCACCCTCTTTTCCCCTCCTGTATAAAGGGTTGTCATCTCCCTTCAAAAGTGATTCCTGTTTGCAAGACTCCTTCCAAAAGACTTGAGATTTGGTTTTTGGGGACCTGATCAAAACCCATTGGTGTCAGGCACCTGAACAAAAACCTTAGTGGATTCCTACCAGGGTGGTAGAAGAGTGGACTACCCAGATTTGGGGAACCACTATAAAAATCATTGCGTCTTCTGTGTTGCTTGTTTCTTTCTGCATTTCTTATTTTTAGTTTTGTTTTTGTTCTGTGATATTTATAACTCTAATCAGCTTAAGTTAAGATCTATCACTTTCAATTGGTATCAAAGCGAGGTTGGTTAAAATACCACACCTTATTGGTTGCACAGGCTAACACCTGAACCACAAAGATCCTTTAATAGATCTTAATGATCTTTTGAGTTCTATCATGGCACAAATTGCAGATTTTTCAAGCACCAGACTGCCCATGTGCAATCTAGATATGCTTGCACTATGGAAGACAAGGATTATATTTTATATGGACTCCATTGATGAAACCATCTTCAAATATGTTTTGTCAGGTCCATCTCAACCTCAGCAAAGAACAAGTTCATATGTTGTTCCATCATTCCAATGGATAGATACCCAACAAAAGATGAAGATTGCTGATGCACAAGCAATGAACATTCTGGCACAATCAATGTATGATGACATTTTTGAAGAACTTGTTGAATGTTCATCTGCAAAAGAGATGTGGGACTCCGTCACAGCAATTGCTGCTGTATCAGCAAAAGGGAGAATAATTGAAGTTGAATCCTGGAGTGATGAAGAAGAAGCAAGAGCAAAAGAATTTTGCCTAATGGCAATAGATGCTTCTCGCAGAAGCTATGCTGCAGAATCAGAAGAATCAGAGTATGAATCAGATGAAGAGGATCAGGTTATTTCTTCCCTTGACTCTTCTTCAGCTAAACTTAACACTGATTTCATACTATCTCATGAAAATCATCAGAAAATCTTAGTTCAAAATATTTCGTCGAATGGAGATCGATGACATTAATACTATTCGTCGAACTCAGATCGAAGAATTATGAACAAAGATTTTGTTTTGATCTATTCAAGACTCTGTGCTCGACGAAACAAACTTAATTCATCAAACAGAGATCGACGAAAATGGATCACAGAAAACAATTGTGTTGGAACACCCTATTACTAATTTGGGTCAGGATCACTATGTCCCTAGGAATCTGTGTTTTGACCTTCTGTATAGATTATAGGTCAATTAGAATTGAGTCTAAGGGTTAGAAGGCTAGGATTGGAAGCTGCCCTGAAGACCCAAGTTTTTCTGGAGACTAAGTCCAAATCGTCGAGCTCAGCACGACGTTTCGTCGAACTCCGGTCGACGATCGTCTAGCTCAACTATTGACAGATCGTCGAGCTCCATTCGACGATCACTGAGCTCAACTTCTCAATATCGTCGAGCTCTGGTCGACGATCGCTGAGCTCAGGTCGACGATTTTGGCTCTGCACTGGATCCTTATCTCTGAGCTCAGTTCGACGATCTTTGAGCTCAGATCGACGATTTCTTTGCTGCTTGCATTTTCCAATTCGCTGAGCTCAGCTCGACGATAGCAGAGCTCAGTTCGACGATTTCAGTTATCTTTCAGAATTCAAATTCAAATCAGATAGAAGTTATTCTTCATTTAATTCAGAAGATCTGCCAGCCGTTTTCATTTACTTCTGGAGCAAGTTTCAAGGGATTTTTCTAGGAACAATTTAGTGGACTTTCCTTCAGAACATATTATGCAATTAAGGCTGTAATTAATTCAGACCAACGGCTATCTTTGACAGAGCAATTTTCTATTCAGACTCAGAGAATAAAAGATAGAATGTTTTTGAATCAGACAGAGCATAGACAAGAAAAAAGAGAATATAGATTGACAAGAACAGAGGACACCTCTCAATATACAGAGACTCTGAAAAATATTCTGTCAACAAGAATTCAGAAGAACACTCATCAAGAGATCAAACCTTCAAACATTCTTCAGATCTCTTCAGCTCTCAAGTGTTCAAGGCCAACATCATTACAAGACTCCAGACAATCAACATTTCAGCTTGTTGAAATCATCTTTTGCTGGAGATCTATCTTTGAAGGCCTATCACCCTCAGCAAAGCTCATCTTCCTGAAGATTTCAAGGACTCAGGGGGAGCTTTGACAACATCACTGAATCCACATAGTCTTCTCAGTTGCTTGAGAAAGAGAAGACTGCCATCACTCTCTCACCCCCATTCTGTAAAGGGTTTTTCAAACTCCCTTCAAAAGTTTGAATCTGGTTTTTGAGCACCTTGTCAAAAGCTCATTGGTGGCAAGACACCTGATCAAAAAATCTGATTTGGTTTTTGAGCACCTTATCAAAAGCTCATTGGTGCCCAGGACACCTGATCAACTCATCCTGCAGTGGATTCCTACCTAGGGTGGTAGAAGAGTGGATGTACCCAAGTTGGGGAACCACTATATTTCCTTGTGTCATCTGGTTCTGCATGTTTTCTTTTTGTTTCTGGCCTAGATTTTCTTGTGCTTAATTTCTGCATAGCTTAGTTTTATTTCTGCTTCCCTGCTTACACTCATTACAACAATTGTTGTAAAGCTTTGCAAAAGTTTTTCTTTGTATTTTAAAAAGCACCATATACTCTATTCACCCCCCCTTTATAGTATATCAGATCTAGTTTCCCCTTTCAATTGGTATAAAAGCGAGGTTGGTTAAACATACCATATCTGTTTGGTTGTACAGGCTAACACCTGAACCCCAAAGATCCCAAACTAGATCCTTCTTTTGTTTTCTAGTATTAGATTTAGCTTGCACAAATCATGGCCCAGAACAAAGATTATGCTAGCACCAGACCTCCAGTGTGCAATCTGTCAAAGTTTGCACTTTGGAAAGCAAGGATTAGACTATACATGAACTCTATTGACGAAGATATTTTTAATTCTGTTTTGACAGTGTGTCCAAGACCTCCAGAGAGCACAAGCACAAATGCTGTTCCACCTCCATCAGGAACAGATGCTGACATTAAAAAGTGGAAAGTAGCTGATGCCAAGGCAATGAACATTCTAGCTCAAACAATGTCAGATGACATTTTTCAGAAGGTAGCTGAATGTAATTCAGCCAAGGAGATCTGGGACAAGCTCTCAGAAATAGTTTCAGGATCAGCTGATGAGAGAAAAGACAGAAGATCCCATCTCATCTCCCAATATGAGAACTTCAAGAAGGGAGAAACTGAATCAGTGGGAGACATGTACAACAGACTGAGTCTAATTGTCAGTGAACTGAGGACATTAGACAAAGAGATCTCACTAACAGAACTTAATGACAAGATCCTAATGTGCTTCCCCAGCACTTGGGATTCAAGAATCTGGCCAATTAAAGATGCCAGAAGCCTGAATGAGATCACCACTGAAGCCTTGTTGGGTAAGCTCAAATCTTATGAGCTACTCATCAAGAACAGAGAAGAAGAACAGAAGGCTGCTTCTCCAGCCACAAAAAGGGAGAAGACTATAGCATTCAAGGCAACTGAGGATTTGCCTGAAGAAAAAGGAACAGCCAATGATGAACTTCTCAGCTTGCTGGCCAAAAGATTCTACAAGATGGCCAGAAAGGACTTCAGAAGAAGATCATACAAGGAGCAGGATAAGCCAAGGTATGACAAGTCCATTGGCAATAGCAAAGACATTATTTGCTTTGGTTGCAGGAAACCAGGGCATATGGTTCCTGACTGTCCAGAAAACAAGAACAAGGACAGAAGGGACAGAAAAGAAAGAAGAAAGGAGAAGGACTCCAAAAGGCATGGAAATAGCAAACCTTCCACCAGCAAAAATAAGCACACAAGGAAAGGATTTGTTGCTGAATCCTGGAGTGAGACTGAAGAGGAGTCAGAAGCCTCTTCCAGCTCAAGTGATGATGAGGATGATGCAGAGGAAAAAGAATTCTGCATGATGGCAATCAATGCCTCACAACACAACTCAGAGGAAGAGGAGTCAGAGTCAGACTCAGAGACTCAACCTGAAGAAGATCAGGTAATCAGCTCTTTTGATTTCACTTCAGAAGATTTCAAATTTGAATTTAAAGCACTATGTTTAGACCTGCTAAAGTCTGAGAATGAGATCATCTCTCTCAGAAATCAACTATCTGAACAAAGTGGTTTAAAATCAGAAAACCTCAAACTCTCTCAGGAGTTGGAGAACTATAGGGAACAGATAGCTTCACTGAAGAGTGAGCTCTCTGAGGCCAAGAATCTTGAAGAATCTCTCAATGGGAGAAGCATCAAGCTGATGGACATCACAAGCACAGTGAACTCAAGATTCAACAGTACACTGGGCTTGGGTGCCTCATCCAGCCAACCTATTGTTCTAACAACCCCTATCAAGTTCATTTCTGACAAGGGAAAGGGAGTTGTAGAGGTTGCCAGGAAAAATTCTGATCTGCCTCAGAAAACCAAAGTCCAGTACAAATCGTCGAACGGAGATCGACGATCGCCGAATGGAGATCGACGATCGCCGAACGCAGCTCGACGATCTCAGGAAATATCGTCGAACGCAGATCGACGATCTCAGCCAAGATCGTCGCACGCTGCTCGACGATCCCATATACCTGACCTCAGCCATAGTCGACCGTCGAACGGAGCTCGACGATCGGACCCACGATCTTCGAACGCAGCTCCACGATCGTCGAACAGAGGTCAGAGCTCTGGAAATTTTTTCAAAGGCAAGTCAAAATTGAATCCTAAGGGTTCTTCATCCCAAACCTTTAACCCTTATACTGAATGGATTATACCTCCAAGGAGATATCATCCTGAAGGATATAAGAGTCAGCCAGGGATATCTTTCATTTCTGAATTTAAAGGTTATCAACCTAGGCCCAAGGTAAACTGGGTCAAAAACAAGTGAATTGGTTCATGTGCAGGTGAAGACCTATCCAACATCTAACCAGCAATGGTATTTGGATAGTGGGTGCTCTAAGCACATGACAGGGAACAAGGACAACCTAAATTCCTTTAGAACCAAGCTTGGACCCAAAGTTATCTTTGGTGATTCCAACTTTGGAGAAACTAAAGGATATGGAGCAGTCCAGATTGGTTCTGTAACCTTCACGAAGGTAGCATATGTGGAAGGACTGAAGCACAACCTAATCAGCATCAGTCAGCTATGTGATGAAGGCTACCAGGTGACCTTCAGCAAAACCCTATGCAAAATCAAGTCAGAGGACAACACAACTGTGTTGACAGGTAAAAGGAAAGGTAACATCTACCTAGTAGATTTTCTTTCAACTACTTTAGATATCTGTTTATTCAACTCAGTTTGTAGACCAAATGTTTTATGGCATAAGAGATTAGGACATCTAAACCTTAGAACTATTGCTAGGCTCTCCAAGGACAACCTTGTTAGAGGACTACCTTCTGGCCCCTACAAGAAGGAAGGACTCTACAAGGCTTGTCAATTAGGCAAGCAAACTAAGAACAGCTTTAAGTCACTTAATAAGAGTGATTCACCTAGGATATTGTATCTGTTACACATGGATCTATTTGGACCCATCACAGTACAAAGCCTAGGAGGGAAATCCTACACTTTAGTGATTGTAGATGACTTCTCTAGATTCACTTGGGTGTTCTTTCTAAGGAAGAAGTCTGATAACTTTAAGTGTCTGACAGAGTTTCTCAAATGTATAAAGATTGAGTTCAATACTCACATTGCCCTGATCAGAAGTGATCATGGGACAGAGTTTGATTCTCTTCTTATGCAAGAGTTCTGTCAGAGTGAAGGGATCAGGCATACTTTCTCAGCTCCTAGAACTCCTCAACAAAATGGGGTAGCTGAAAGGAAAAATAGAACCCTTATTGAATCTGCCACTACATTGTTGTCAGATGCTCATCTACCTCTATCCTTCTGGGCAGAGGCAGTGAACACCTCCAACTATGTGCTGAACAGAAGCCTGATACATAAACTGAAGGGAAAGACTCCCTATGAATTACTCAAAGGGAAGAAACCTAAAGTTGACTATTTCAAAATTTTTGGTTGCATTTGCTATATTCACAATAATGATAAGAAACATCTAGCAAAATTTCAAGCCAAAGCTGATGAAGGAGTGTTTCTGGGATACTCCATGATCAGCAAGGCCTATAGGGTTTATAATAAATCATCATTGAAAATTGAGGAATCTGTTCATGTTTCTTTTGATGAAACTAACATGTCTTTCAAGGAGAAGATTTCTTCTACCATAGAACCTTTGCAGGAACACTCTCTAGTTGAAGATATGAACAAGCTACAGGTTGCTCAAGAGGATGAGAGCAGTGAAGATGAAGGGAATACTCAACACATTGGAGCTCAGCTTGAAGAACCAGTTGTTGTACCACAAGAGGAAACAACAACACAGGTTGGTGAACAATCAACACCCCCTGTTGATTTAGTAACATCAAGAGACCATCCAATTACCCAAATAATTGGAGAAATCTTAGCTGGTGTGCAAACCAGAAATCAGGTCAACCAAAACCTGTTGCACACCTGCTTCCTTTCTCAAATTGAGCCTCAGTCCATTCAAGATGCAGAGCAAGATCCACACTGGATCATTGCCATGCAAGAGGAGTTGCATCAATTTGAGAGGAACAAAGTATGGGAACTAGTGCCCAAGCCTAAGGATCATTCCATTGTTGGAACAAAATGGGTATTCAGAAACAAACTGGATGATCAAGGAGTAATAATAAGGAACAAGGCAAGGCTAGTTGCCCAAGGATTTTCTCAAGAAGAAGGAATTGACTACGACCAGACCTTTGCACCTGTTGCAAGATTAGAAGCCATCAGGATATTCTTAGCTTATGCAGCTCACAAAGGCTTCAAGGTTTATCAGATGGATGTCAAGAGTGCCTTCTTGAATGGAGACATCAAAGAGTAAGTCTATGTCAGACAACCTCCAGGTTTTATCTCTCCAACTCATCCTGATTTTGTTTTTAGATTAAATAAAGCATTATATGGTCTCAAGCAAGCTCCTAGAGCATGGTATGAGACCCTAGCATGCTTTCTTTTGGAAAATGGTTTTATAAGGGGTAGAGTAGACCAAACTCTTTTCATTAGAACCCATAAGTCACATACCCTACTAGTACAAATCTATGTAGATGATATCATTTTTGGCTCTACTGACTCAAAATTGTGCAGAAGGTTTTCCAACCTAATGCATTCTAAATTTGAGATGAGTAGCATGGGTGAGCTATCCTTCTTCCTAGGATTGCAAGTCAAACAACATGCTGAGGGCATCTTTATTTCTCAAACCAAATATGCTAATGAGCTGGTTAAGAAATTTGGCATGTCTGAGGCATCTTGTATGAAAACACCCATGCCTACCAATGCTGTATTGGATGCTGATGAACATGGGAAACCTGTTGATCAGACAACATATAGAGCAATGATTGGCTCTTTACTGTATCTTACAGCTAGTAGACCAGATATAATGTTTGCTACATGCATATGTGCTAGATTCCAAGTTAGCCCTAGAGAGTCACACCTCACATTAGTAAAGAGGATTCTTAGGTATGTTAAAAGTTGTCCAAATCTAGGTCTCTGGTATCCAAAAGATTCAGCATTTGAGTTAACTGGATTCTCTGATGCTGATTATGCTGGATGCAGAATTGACAGGAAAAGCACCAGTGGAACTTGTCAGTTCCTTGGTGATAGACTTGTCTCTTGGTTTTGCAAGAAACAAACTTCTGTGTCAACTTCAACTGCTGAAGCTGAATATATGGCTGCAGGCAGTTGTTGTTCACAAATACTGTGGATTCAAAATCAACTCCTAGACTATGGTTACAACTTAGTGAAGTCAAAAATCTTTTGTGACAATACAAGTGTTATCTCCATAGCTCAAAATCCAGTCCTCCATAGTAGGACAAAACACATAGAGATTAGGCATCACTTCTTAAGGGACAATGTTGAGAAGAATAAAATTGAACTGCAATATATCCCAACTGATTTACAAAGGGAAGATATTTTCACCAAGCCCTTGGATGAAAAGAAACACACCTTCTTCCTAAATCAGTTAGGAATGTTAGATGGAGGAAGTCTCAAATAATACTCAAGATTTTGAAAGCTAAAAATTGACCAAGACTAGGCAAAATTTCTGATTTTCCTTAGTATCTAAAATTTCTCTGATCTCTGAACTGCGCTCGACGATTTCCCCAAAGATCGTCGAACGGAGGTCGACGATTTCCAGGATCGTCGAACTGAGTTCAGCGCTCCTCAGATAGTATGAACTATCTCTTCTGGTCAACGATCGTCGAACGGCGCTCGATGATTCTGTTCACTAAACGATCGTCGAACGGAGCTCGACGCCTTTCCAGATCGTCGAACGGAGATCGACATTTCTGGAGTCTCTTCAGATTCCTTTAGAATCCTCGATCGTCGAACTGAGTTCAACGATCTTTACTTTTCTGCGTCGAACCCTAATATAAAACTCATTTTTCGTCGTCGTTCTCTTTTGCGCTTTCAATTTCTCTGCAAACTTTTTCTTCCCTCCAAACAGTTCTACCTTGGTCGTTTTGTTTGTTAAGTTTTTTGCAGGTACCATGGCCGTTTCAGTTGCTGTACTCGCTGCAATGAAATTTGATGCCGGCTTTGACATCGATCTCGACTCCTTCAACACAACCGATCATGTCTTCCAAGACATTCTCAGTTTGTTCAAAGATCAGCACTTATCTGCCCTTATGACAACCAGAATCAAACTTGCATCTGATGAAATCAAAGAATGGGTATACACTGCCCACAACCTTGACAACAATACCATAGTTGGTTTTATTGGTGGCACCCAGGTACCTCTGACCCCAACAGTATTGACAGAGGTTTTTGGTTTAAGGAATGGTGAAGACTCTGCTGACCTTTCTGGAGAAGAATTCTCAGATGTACTTGCCAGGATGGGTCATCCTGAGGGGAACCCTAGCAAGTTGTTTAAGAGGAACCTGTCAGTGGAATACAGGTTTCTGGCAGATGTAGTAAGCAAAGGTTCTCTTGGCCAAACATTCTGCTCATGACACCATCTCCAGATATCAGCTCTGCCTCATGGGAGCTCTGGTGGACAGAAAAAGCTTGAACTGGGGAGAAGTATTTTTTGATCTGCTGAAGAAAAAGATAAACAAAACATTTGTGAACTTTGGAAGAATACTGGGAGTCTTCCTCCAGGCCAAGTGCCCTTCTCTGCTAGTCTCCTCTGGAGTGCACATCAATGCCTCCAAGAGACTCACCTGTGCCCTTTTTGGGAAATGGGACAGACAAATCATCAACCCCAGCAGGCCCTCTCCATCTGCCCCTTCAGGCACCAGGACTCTAAGAGTCACTCCCCCCCAGGTCTCTGCCCCTGCAGAAGACCTGCCTGCTGCTAGTGCTGCTGCTTCTCCTCCTCCAAGCCCAACCCTACCAATTCCATCCACCACTCCAGCTACCTCCACCATTACAATCTCAAGCCCATCTCCAACCTCTATTCCATCTCCAACAATTTCCTCTCCACCAGCAGACCACTTCCACCCCCTTTTCTCCTATCCCCCACCAGATGTCACCTCATCCCCATCCCTTCCATCCTTCACTCTCCTGGATGAATCCTACATGGATGATTCCCCCTCCTCTCCTCCAGACTTACCATCCTCCTCCACAACTTTCCAAGACCTTCTCAACCAAATTATTGATCAACCCACCTTCACTCCCTCCATATCCATCCCTCTATCCTCCATCTCTACCATCCCCTCTCCTGAACCATTCATTCCACCCTTCAGCCCTCCTCCTCCAGCTCCATCAGCCATCCCTGTACCCTCTACCTCTGCTCCTCTCATTGAGCATGTAGATCTCCCAGCCCTTGCTGATCAGTTGTATGAGCTCCTTGCATCTAGGCTCTCTCTTCTCCTGGAGGCCTCTTTAGCTCCTCTACACCAATCAGTGGCAGCTCTCTCTGCCAGGCTTTCCTCTTTCCTTACTCCTCTAGCAGCACCCCCAGCAGTGTGCCTTGATGCACAGGTATCTGCATCTAGGCAGGGGGAGATGCCCTATGAAGCCAGCCTTCATGCTGCTGTTGCTGCTGCTCCTCCTCCTGCTGTTTCTGCTTCTGCTACTGCTGCTGGTTCTGTGTCTGCTTCTGCTGCTGCTGCTACACCAGTACTAGCAATAGACCTAAGGTCTTTGCTATCTACTTTTGATACTGCTTACTTCTGCTGCCTCCCAGAGCCCAATGCTGACCAGCCCTCTGAAGATCTGACCAAGGCTCTGGTGCCCTTCTCATGCTGTGACCCCAGTATAATTTCTGCTTTTATTCATTCAGTGACTGCTGCTTCTGATGATGTTTCTGCTGCTGCTGCTGAAGACAAGGCTGTATCTGCCTCTGAAAGTATCTCTGCTGCTGAAGTAATTGTTTCTGTTGAACCCTCATCCCAGGATCTTTTGATGACAGAGGCTGTTGTTTTTGAGCCTGCTGTAGATGTTGTTGATTCTGAACCTGCTGCTGCCAATATTCCTGAAATCATCACTGTTGCCTCTACTGCTGCTCCAGTATCTGCTGTTACATCTGCTGCTTCTGTTGCTCCTCCTGCTTTTGTATCTGTTGCCCCATCAGCTGCTATTGTTTTTATGTTTCCGTGACTGTATGATGTTGTTTGTTTTTCCTATGTCTGTAAATAGTTTTCCTAACCCAAATAGGGGGAGATTGTTGGAACACCCTATTACTAATTTGGGTCAGGATCACTATGTCCCTAGGAATCTGTGTTTTGACCTTCTGTATAGATTATAGGTCAATTAGAATTGAGTCTAATGGTTAGAAGGCTAGGATTGGAAGCTGCCCTGAAGACCCAAGTTTTTCTGGAGACTAAGTCCAAATCGTCGAGCTCAGCACGACGTTTCGTCGAACTCCGGTCGACGATCGTCTAGCTCAACTATTGACAGATCGTCGAGCTCCATTCGACGATCGCTGAGCTCAACTTCTCAATATCGTCGAGCTCTGGTCGACGATCGCTGAGCTCAGGTCGACGATTTTGGCTCTGCACTGGATCCTTATCTCTGAGCTCAGTTCGACGATCTTTGAGCTCAGATCGACAATTTCTTTGCTGCTTGCATTTTCCAATTCGCTGAGCTCAGCTCGACGATAGCAGAGCTCAGTTCGACGATTTCAGTTATCTTTCAGAATTCAAATTCAAATCAGATAGAAGTTATTCTGCATTTAATTCAGAAGATCTGCCAGCCGTTTTCATTTACTTCTGGAGCAAGTTTCAAGGGATTTTTCTAGGAACAATTCAGTGGACTTTCCTTCAGAACATATTATGCAATTAAGGCTGTAATTAATTCAGACCAACGGCTATCTTTGACAGAGCAATTTTCTATTCAGACTCAGAGAATAAAAGATAGAATGTTTTTGAATCAGACAGAGCATAGACAAGAAAAAAGAGAATAGAGATTGACAAGAACAGAGGACACCTCTCAATATACAGAGACTCTGAAAAATATTCTGTCAACAAGAATTCAGAAGAACACTCATCAAGAGATCAAACCTTCAAACATTCTTCAGATCTCTTCAGCTCTCAAGTGTTCAAGACCAACATCATTTCAAGACTCCAGACAATCAACATTTCAGCTTGCTGAAATCATCTTTTGCTGGAGATCTATCTTTGAAGGCCTATCACCCTCAGCAAAGCTCATCTTCCTGAAGATTTCAAGGACTCAGGGGGAGCTTTGACAACATCACTGAATCCATATAGTCTTCTCAGTTGCTTGAGAAAGAGAAGACTGCCATCACTCTCTCACCCCCATTCTGTAAAGGGTTTTTCAAACTCCCTTCAAAAGTTTGAATCTGGTTTTTGAGCACCTTGTCAAAAGCTCATTGGTGGCAAGACACCTGATCAAAAAATCTGATTTGGTTTTTGAGCACCTTATCAAAAGCTCATTGCTGCCCAGGACACCTGATCAACTCATCCTGCAGTGGATTCCTACCTAGGGTGGTAGAAGAGTGGATGTACCCAAGTTGGGGAACCACTATATTTCCTTGTGTCATCTGGTTCTGCATGTTTTCTTTTTGTTTCTGGCCTAGATTTTCTTGTGCTTAATTTCTGCATAGCTTAGTTTTATTTCTGCTTCCCTGCTTACACTCATTACAACAATTGTTGTAAAGCTTTGCAAAAGTTTTTCTTTGTATTTTAAAAAGCACCATATACTCTATTCACCGCCCCTTTAGAGTATATCAGATCTAGTTTCCCCTTTCAGATCGAAGAATTATGAACAAAGATTTTGTTTTGATCTATTCAAGACTCTGTGCTCGACGAAACAAACTTAATTCATCAAACAGAGATCGACGAAAATGGATCACAGAAAACAATTGTTACCATTCTGTGAATAGAGATCAACGTTCTCAATATCATTTGTCGAACTCAGATCGACGAAAATATTTTTTGTCAAACTCAGAATTTCAAAACAGAAATTTTTATTCTTTTATTTCTGACTATTATAAAAGAGAACCAGGACCCAAGGTTATCTGGGTCCAGAACTCCTAACATCTCCTTGCAGGAAAAGAATTCTGTCCAACAAATATACAGGATATCAATGGCTGAATAATTTGTGCAAGGCTATGCATATAGGGGGAGAAGCCTGTAAATGAAGCTGCAGAAATTCCGGCAGTAACAGTAGTTTGTGGGAATTGTAGCAGCAGCAACAACAGATTATAATGCTGCAGATTTGGGCAAGGATCAACAGCAGCTGTATCAGCAGCAACAGCAACAGTAGTAGTACTTGATCCAGATTTAGGGGGAGATTGTATTTAATTGCCTTGTATTTTACTTACATTTATGTAAATAGTGCCCTTACCTAAATATGGGGAGATTGTTGGAACCCTAGTTCTAATTTGAGTAAGGAACACTATTAGGAATTTTAGATTGACCCACCATGTATAGTCCTGGGTCATAGGATTATTTCTAGCCTTGGTCATTCAGAAGGTTTCTCAGAATTGCTGAAAGAAGTCCAAGGACTGCAGATAAGACAAAGTCAGAAAATCAGATCGACGATCGTCAAAAGCAGTTCGACGATCGTCGAACGCAGTTCGACGAACGACGATCTCCGATCGACGAATTTTGAGTTGCTTCTCTGAACTCAGGTCGACAATCTCAGGACTCAAGCAAGGCTGTGTCGACACCATCACAGCAACTGCGTCGACACTCAACAGTTCTCTCAGCTCGACAAACACAGAAGCTAAGCTCGACGAACTTCAAGCTCCGGTCGACGAACGCAGACAAGATATTCAGCTCGACGAATCTAGCTGAGTTCAACGAATGTCGAACTCAGGTCGACGATCGATGAACTCGACGAACGTTCAGGTCGACGATTTCTGAGCAATCAGTAACAGTTGGAAGAATTAATTGAGGATTAATTATAGTCAACATTCCCAGTGAAAATAGTCGTTCAAATGGACAGTTACAGAGGAATTAAGTGAGGATCAGTTTCCAAAGCATCTTTTCCTCTCGTGAATTTTCCTTCTGCCATCAAGATTAAGGAATTCAAATACAGTGCTTTGAACACACACAGTAACAATAGAGAGAACAAAGAAGAGAATAGTGAACAGAAGGACAGAAAAGGTTTTCTATAGAGAAGGAAGAACTCTGCATCAATCAGAACCATCATCAGTGTTCTTCATTGGCTCCAGGCTTCAAGAGACAACCGCTCAATATGTTGTCTCGTCGTAGCGAGATAATTTGTTGTTGGTTTAGTTTTACTAGTTCAGACATAGTTTTGTTCGTGGGTTCGTGTCAGCGTGGTGGCGCCCACCGAGTTGTTAGTTGTTTGATACTTGCGAGCTGCTCAATTCTTTAAATGTGGATGTAGATTACTAGTTCTCTGGGAGGATTTATGTTATGAATGCACGTTAGGTATTTTCAACCATAAAATCTACTACTAATACTTCATGCATCGCATAATTTTGAAACTCTAACATGTTATTTTTTGGCGATCATAAAAGCTATTTTTCCTACTATACTAAATTTAGAGTCTTGCATGACATGAGTTGTCCTTTAGGACCGTTTTTACTCATGTAGGTTGTTTGAGTTAATCTAATCAAGTATTTTTCTGCAGCGTATAATACATTTTCATTCGTGGACTAGGTGAGTCACTAAGCCGAGGGATAAGGCTAACTTTGCACTTAACTGATTTTCCTTAAAATAACTTAAAAAAGGAAACTTTCTTCATGATTAGTTTGATGTCTGCCTGAGCGTCCGCAGTTATCCCCTGCTGACGTGGCATCATGACGCGCATTTTCCCTTACTCTGATAAGACTTATTGTGGTGAAAATATGGGTTGTGACAGTTTGTATCAGAGGGAGGTTGCTTGACAATTTGTCGGGCAACCTTTCATTGTTGGTATTAGGTGTTTAGCATCATATCATACACACACCGATATGTCATCAGAACATCTTGGCTGAAGCACGAACACTACACTTATGGAATAACATGAAGTATACGGGGCATATTATGTAGTATGGGATGCATAATATGTGTCTGTATATGTATCCACGATAAGGGCAACATGTGAGAGTTATGCAGTATAGGATGCATAACCTCACCACATGAATGCGACTAGCACGTTTCTTTTTTGTTGCATAAGAATGTTATGTAGTATGGGATGCATAACATTTTCATGCGTACGCCGCTCATGACATGCATTAGGGCCTTTTTAGAATGCATAGCACAATCATGCATAGCATAACATTGCATAAGCATAACGTGCCAAACTAAAGATTTGCGGGATGACATTTGTACACATATTTGGTTTTAAATCAGAAAATAAATATGAATACATGCATTCATGTCATAGGCACAAGAGTCAATAGGATGAGAGGATATCATCCTAAGTAGGACATAACATCATTATAAAATCCCAGAGCAAGTTACAGCATAAGCAAGTGTCTTTTAAGTATGGTGTGAACTAGTCGTGTGGCTTTGTTGTAAGTTAGGATTTTGATGAGTTGTTCGTTTGCCTTTTAGAAATTCCGCCAAAGCATCCTGTGACGAGGTCGACTCCCCAGTCGGAGGATGAGTCATCAGGTTTGAAAAGTGACGCAATTATCGAGAGTCTGCGTCAGAGCAATGAGGCTCTGTCAAGACAATTGGTTGCGATGTAATCGCAAATTGAGTCTTTGTTATCTGCCGCTCCCGCGCAAAAACCTTTAGCGCAAGAGCCCTCCTCGGGCCAAGCCGTGCCCGATACCCCTGCTCCTCTGGTGCCCCCGATGGCGATACCACCAGAAACGAATTTCATATCGCACTTTTAGCGGTTGTGACCTCCCACCTTCGACGGGAGTGCTGACTTTATGATTATAGATGATTGGATGATCTCCATCGAGGAGATGTTTTCGTATTCTGGAATTCTAGAAGCCCAGAAGGTGATGATTGCAGCTTATCAGTTGAAAGGTCTGGCAATGAGTTGGTGGATTCGGGAAAGAGAGAGCCTGAAGGAAGACTGTACTTGGGAATATTTTAAGAAGATGTTGCTGAAGAAGTTTCTACCCTCAGTCAAGCAAGACCGCCTGATGAATAACTTCCTACATCTAAAGCATAGACAGCTCACCATGAGCGAGTACGAGATTGAGTTTAGCAAACTGAGCAGGTTTGCTCCTGATTTGGTAGCTTCTGAGGAGGGTAGAGTGAAGCGTTTCCTTGGAGGACAAAGAAGCGATGTCCAGCAGTTGGCATGCGCTTACTGGGCTGAACGTTATGCTGAAGCAGTGGAATCCGCTTTGAAAGTGGAGCCGATTGAAAACGCCAAGAATCGAGGTGCTGCGCCGTGGAAAGAGAAAAGGAAAGGCATTGAGGATGGTAACTCCAGGGCATCTGGCCCTTCTTCCAAAAATAAAAGTAAGGAAGGGTGTAGCTTCTGTGGTCGTCGTGGCCACCCTTACGAAAGGTGTTTCAAGAGGACTACCACCCTGAAGCAGCAGCAGGTGCACGCTATCCAAGGTGCACCCAAGGGAGAGCTGGTGTGCTCGTTCTATACAAGGAAGGGTTATGATGTGAGTCGGTGCTGGATGAAAGAAAGGATTTGCTTCCAGTGCGGGCAGAAGGGACACCAGAAGTCTTCGTGCCCCCAGGATCAGCCCCCACTGCAGCCTACCCCACTTCGAGCTCAGCCGCCGCCACCAAATATGGATAAATGAAAAGGAAAGTTGAACGTGATGACCAGCGAGGAAGCCCAAACCTCTACGCAAGTGATATCAAGTTAGCCCAAGTTTGAAATATCCTTATTATTTATCGTTGTTGCCCTAGTTATCGTTCGTTTAGTTATGTATGCTATAGTTTTAGGGGAGTTTAAGGTGCGGAATAGGTGGGCGCGCGTTTTTTTTTAATTCGGGTTCCACCCATTCCTTTGTGGCCCGGAGATTTGTCGATAAACATCACCTGAGTGTGGACCATTTGGGAGGCTCCTTCAATGTCAAGCTCCCTTCCAGTGATTCTGTGATATCTAATCAAGGAGTTCTGGGATGCCCTATTTGTCTTGGCAATTTTCTGGCATATGCGGATCTGAAGATTTTGGATCTGTCTGATTTTGACGTAATTCTGGGCATGGATTGGCTGTCCAAGTATGACGCGGTCATCCAGTGCAAGGCTAAGCGATTGGATTTCAGAATGGATGACGGACAACCTATGAGCATCTGTGGATTTCAGGACAGAGTTTCCCCTGTCATTTCTGTGGTACGTGCTTGTCGTGCTATAGAGTCTGGTTGCCAGGCATTTTTGGTTTCTATTTCTGCACTCAAGACAACTTTTGTTACATCACGTCTTGAGGATGTCTCGGTGGTGCGAGAGTTTCCAGATGTTTTTCCTGATAGTCTTCCACGACTTCCTCCTAAAAGGGAGATAGAGTTTGTGATAGACCTCGAACTGGGTACTCGTCCTATTGCTAAAGCACCATACCGTATGGCTCCGCGTGAGTTGGATGAGTTGCGTAGTCAGCTCGATGAGTTGCTGTAGTGTGGTTTTATTTGACCCAGTACTTCTCCATGGGGTGCTCCTATTTTGTTCGTCAAGAAGAAAGATGGATCGATGAGACTTTACATCGATTATAGGGAATTGAACAAGGTAACCATTAAGAATAGATATCCACTGCCAAGGATTGATTATTTGTTCGACAAATTGCGTGGTAGCTCGGTGTTTTCAAAGATCGATCTTTGTTCAGGCTACCACCAGTTGACGATTTGTGAGGGAGATGTTCCTCGAACCGCTTTCCGTTCACGGCATGGAAATTATGAGTTTCTGCCGATGTCTTTCGGTTTAACCAATGCACCCTATGCTTTCATGGATTTGATGAATAAGGTGTTTAAGGATTTCTTTGACCGATTTGTTATTGTGTTCATAGATGATGTCTTGGTGTATTCCTGCAATGTTGAGGAGCATACCCAGCATTTGCGTCTGGTTTTGTCGACCCTGAGGGAGCATAAGTTATATGCAAAGCTGAGCAAGTGTGAGTTCTGGCTACCTCCGGTTTCCTTTCTGGGTCATGTGGTAAGCAAGCACGGTATTTCTGTAGACCCGACCAAGATTTTTGCGGTAATGGAATGGGAGAGACCTTCTTCACCTAAGGAGATTAGGATTTTCTTAGGCCTAGCCGGCTATTATAGAAGATTCGTGGAAGGAGTTTCGGTATTGTCTGCTCCTCTAACTAGACTTACTCAGAAAAATACTGCTTTCATTTGGAGTGATAAATGTGAAGAGGCTTTCCAAGATCTGAAGAAGAGATTCTGTACTCCTCTGATTTTAACCTTACCTACTGAAGGAGTTGAGTATGCTGTGTATGTTGAAGCATCACATATCAGACTTGGTTGCGTTTTAGTGCAAGATGGTAAGGTGATTGCGTATGGATCGAGACAACTAAAGATCCATTAGAGAAAGTATCCGATGCACGATTTGGAGTTTGCTTCCGTAATTTATGCAATGAAGCTTTGGAGACACTTATTATATGGTGCGATGTGAAAGTTCTATACTGACCATAAGAGTTTAAAGTACGTCTTCACTCAGAAGGAACTAAATCTGCGCCAGCGTCGGTGGTTAGAATATGTGGCGGATTATGAAGTGGAAATTCTTTATCATTCACGAAAGGCTAATGTAGTAGCCGATGACTTGAGTCGAAAGTCCGCTAAGATTTTTAATCTGTCGGTGCAGTCCTTGGTAGAAGAATGTTTGTTGATGGATATTGAGGTTGGGAGTAGTACTGTGCCTGCTAGTCTAGAAGTACAAGAACCGTCTTGGATTTCCCATACTCGAGCACATCAGAAGAATGATCCTGATTTGTTGCACCTCTGGAATAGAACTTTGAAGGGAGAGCTACCTGATTTCTCTGTGGATGACTTGGACACCTTGAAGTATCGGGGTAGATTTTGCGTCCCCGCCTTTGGCGATATTCGAGCTAAGATCTGTGCTGAAGCCCATTGTTCCAGTGTATCCTACCACCCTGGTTCCACTAAGATGTATAAAGATCTAAAGCAAATAGTTTGGTGGTCAGGGATGAAGAATGACATCGCCAGGTTTGTATCGAAATGTTTTACTTTTCAGCGTGTTAAGGCTGATCACAGAAGGCCTGGTGGTAAATTGACACCGCTTAATATTTCAAGTTGGAAATGGGAGAGTATTTCAATGGATTTTATCACCGGTCTCCCAAAATCTCCCCGTGGGCATGACACTGTTTGGGTGATAGTCGACAGATTGACAAAGTGTGCTCACTTTGTTCCATTTAAGATTGGGTACTCGATGAAGAAGATAGCTGAGTTATATCTTGAAGAGGTCATCAGGTTACATGGTGTGCCTGTTAGCATCGTATCAGATCGGGACTCTAGATTTACGTCTAGTTTTTTGGAAGAGTTTACAGGAGGGGTTGGATACCGATTTAAGGTATTCCACCACCTATCATCCAGAGACTAATGGTCAGACGGAAAGAGTAAATAAAATCGTAGAAGATATGATCAGGTGTTATATTTTGGATCATGGTGGTGCTTGGGATGAGCGTCTCAGACTCATGGAGTTTACTTACAATAATAGTTATCAAGAGAGTCTGCAGATGGCTCCGTTTGAGGCCTTGTATGGGAGGCGTTGTAGAACTCCACTGTTTTGGGTTGAAGTTGGGGAGAGGCCGTTGTTAGGTCCGGAAGCTCTTGAAGAGATGAATTGTGTCGTGACCCATATTCGGGAAAAGCTTCGTGTGGCTCAAGAGCGCTATGAGAAGTATGCTAATCTTCGAAGGGTCGATCTGGAGTTTGCGGTGGGAGACTTGGTTTTTATGAATTTTTCTCCGATGTCTGGTGTTAAAAGGTTTGGAAGGAACAACAAGTTAGACCCCTAGTATGTGGGACCTTTCCAGATTCTTGAGCGCATCGGAGTGTCATCTTATAGCCTAGATTTCCCTGCGACCTTCCCTGGTGTCCATGATGTGTTCCATGTGAGCCAGTTGCGTAAGTGTGTTCGTAGTGACCGTCAAGTCCTCGACTCGATACCCCAGATTCAACCCAACCTTACGTATGTGGAAGAACCTATTCGTGTTCTGGATTCTCAAGAGTGTGTGTTGCGGAGAATGACCATCCCTATGGTCAAGATTCTTTGGAGAAATCAAGACATCGAGAGCGCGACGTGAGAATTGGAATCAGCCATGAGAGAGTCTCATCCGCATCTCTTCTCTTAGTTTCGGGTATGTTGCTATGTTTTCAGTTATGCATGATTTTGATCGATTTTGGTTTGGTTTTGGAGTTGTGATAAGTTTCGGGACGAAACTTCTTTTTAGTGGGAGTGACTGTAACGCCCCCGATTTTTTTTCGATGATTTTATTTGTTTGGGCAACGCCAGATTTATGACGTCGTGACGTTACTTTTAACGTCAAGTGTTGGATTTGAGTAATTTTGGACTTGCTCGTCAAGTTTTGTCGCAATCCGAGCATTTTTGGAGTCTCGGCGCGCGATTGAAGTTTTGGATTTGTTTATGTTCGCCGTATACTTCGAAGATTAATATCTCGGGAATGGCTTGTCAGATTTTGGTTTTGACTTCGCCGTTGTGTTCGTAGCGTCAGTGTTCGACTACGGTGAGAATTTCGTTTGATTCGACGCGCGTTCGGGCCTCCGTTTTGAACTCGTGGTATCTTATTCAAAAATATATAAATATGAATATTTTAATATTAAAGTACTATTCAAAAATGAAAAACACTATTCATTCATATAGTTTAATTTCTTGGATATATTTGTAAAAAAATTAGAGATTTGTAAAAAAATTTATATATTTCTACGACTTAATCGAGTGCTTAACTGGACCTACCCGAGTACCTCCTCCTACTGTCTCGAGTAGTATTTTCATCTACTCGAGTACTATTTTTCTCTTACTCGAGTAAAAATTTCTGACCTACTCGAGTACTTTTCTGCTACTCGAGTACCTTTTTTATATATACTCGAGTAATCCTTTTTCACCTACTCGAGTGATTTTTCTTACCTCACGAGTCCTTTTTTTTGTTATACGCGAGTACTTTTGTTTTACTTGAGTACTTTTTATATTTACTCAAGTGACTATTTTTGCCTACTCGAGTAGCCGTTTTCTATCTCTCGAGTACCCGTAAGCTTGTTCTCGTGTAATCCGTTGCAGTTTATGTTCGGGAGCCTTTTTGAGCATCAAAACGATGTTGTATGGAAAAATGGTTAACTTGAAATTTGTGCGTCTCGACGAGATCTAGAATTTTCCTGTTGACGACTTTTCGATTTGAAGCAATACTGAACCTTTATTTTCGACTTCCGCGCACCCGGGCGTAAATACTCCGTTTACGGACAGAACTTTATATATATATATATATATATATAATAAAATATGCATATCTCAATAACATCATAAATCTCATCTGGACCGTCCGATCTCCAGGAAATGATATCTGGCCGTTGGATTCCAAATACTAGGCCTGCCAATATCCAGAAATCCCAAATAAACACTGTTCATTTCATCCAAAAGCCCGATACCCCCGCTTCCGCCTTCACGCATCCCCGCCCTCCTCTGCCGCCGCCGCCGGCGGAGCCGCCGGCGGCCTGCCCGGCGCCCCCCGGCGGGTTCCCCGGCCTCCGGCGAACCCGCCGGGGGTTGTCCCGCAGCGAGCGGGCAGGGCCACCGACGGCGGTGGCCCTGCCCGTGAGACCCAAAACTCGGTCTCACGGGCAGGGCCACCGCCGGCGGTGGCCTTGCCCGCTCGCCGCGGGACTACCCCCGGCGGGTTCGCTGGAGGCCGGCGAACCCGCCGGGGGGCGCCGGGCAGGCCGCCGGCGGCTCCGCCGCCGGTGGCAGAGGAGGGCGGGGATGCGTGAAGGCGGAAGCGGGGGATTTTCCTTTTCTTTTTTCATTTTTTTATTAATTACATAATTTATTAAATAATTAATTATTTTGAAATTATAAAAAGTAATTTTTATAAAATTATTAAATTTATATTAAAACTTATATTAAAATTTCTATTAAAATTTTTATTAAAAGCTGGCGGGGCGGGCGAAGCCCGCCGGGAGGGGGGCGGGCGAATCCCGCTTGAATGCCAAGCGGGCGAAGCCCGCTTCATTGCGGGCGAAGCCTGCTTGATTGCGGGCGAAGCCCGCAGCGACGCATCTTCGAACGGCCGTTCGCCCGCCGGGAGGGGGGCGGGTGAATCCCGCTTGAATGCCAAGCGGGCGAAGCCCGCTTGATTGCAGTCGAAGCCCCCTTGATTGCGGGCGAAGCCCGCAGCGACGCATCGAGAACGGGCGGAGCCCGTTCGAAGATGCTAGTATATATATATATATATATATATCTATTTATATATCTTTTTGTGCATATATATATATATATATATATATATATATATATATATATATGTATATAGTTATATACATATTTATATCAGAGAGAATTTCTTCATCTTCTTCGATCTTTCTTCCCGAACCAGAGAGCGGCGTGAGCGTGAGAGAGAAATATTTTGTGAACCTTCCGGTGGTCATCGACGGTGCTCCAGTGCTCGAAATCTTCATCCGAAAATAGATCCGGAAAGCTCTCGCCGAGAGCTACGCCCTCGTGGTAATTTCTTCCACGTTTCTTGAGATTTCTTGTTAGGGTTTTTTCGGCCCTAACCTCTATTTTTGTCATTTTTGTCTAGATTTCAACTCCTCCCGCATCCTTTTTCCCCGATCTAAGACGTGGAGTGATTCGGCGGACTTTTTCGCTAAAACCAAGGCAAGTGGTGGATTCCCCTCGTTTCTCCTTGTCCGATTTGATGGTAACGAATGAGTTTTGTTTCTTGATTTTCTTTCCAAGTTATAGCTATGTCCAATTTTTTTTCAATCACTTGAAAATTACTAAATCTTTTTTCGCTAACTGAATCTGGTAACTTCATATTGATTTGATAGAATATTTTTAGTGTTAGCATTAATTGGCTTACTTATCGTTATCAAACGTATTAGAGTTTATCTAAGATTGTAAATCGTCCGTAAGGGTTGATCAACCACGTCTCGAATCTAGTAATGTCAAGTAGAATCCGTCGAGCCAAATCTCGAGATATTTGCGTTGTGGTTTCTTTGGGTTTCTTGAATGTGGGAGTTAGTGGACGATTACACCTCCGCAGTGTTTGTTACCTTCATTAGTGTCATGTGCAAGTCTACCTGGTTTTTGGATGTATGCGGTGTATGGTGGAGAGTATGAGACTCCCTCGCAGTTAGACGGATTATATATCCGTTTTATTTTTGGGTGGTGTGTCCAAGAGTGACCACATCGCCCGTTGTTGTTTTTGGGTGGTGTGTCCAAGAGTGACCACCTCGCCGTATTTTTGGGTAGAGTAGACCACAGGTGCCTAATGAAGGTTTTGTTTTTTTTCCTTTAATGAAGGTCTTGAATTTTCCTTCTGGTGAAATATTCTTGTAGCCACCTTATAGCCTTGTGCGTGTGGTGTGCCCTTGTGGAACGTGACAAGTCACGTAGGAGTTCTTTTCCTGTTGATGCCCTGTTTCTATCGTACTTTACTCAGTGTTTTTTGTCTTGGGTTGGTACCCCCGTTGACCCATTGTTTATTTTGGTTTATTACTTTTCCTGTCACCGCTTGTACCTTCTTGCTGAGGTGTTCTTTTTTTTTTGGAATGCCTCAGGTTCAGAGCAGTAGCAGTTAGCAGTGCTGGTGTTGGATTTCTGGCGGCATTGTTGGTCGTGGTTGTTGCCTTGTCGTAGCGAGGTAGTTTGTTGTTGGTTTAGTTTTACTAGTTCAGACATACAAGTCAACATCGGGCTTTTGCACCTTTGTGGGAGGAAATCTTGTGAGCTGGAAGAGCAAGTTACAGTCTGTCGTCTCCAGGTCCAGCGCTGAAGCAAAATATCGAAGTATGGTGTCGACCACATTTGAACTGAAGTGGTTACAGGCTCTCATGCTGGACTTAGGAGAGGTCTACAATCATCCTCTACCTATGTTTTGTCACAATAAGGCCGCTATATATATCTCCAAAAATTCGGTCTTCCATGAGAGGATAAAGTACATTGAAGTGGACTGTGTTGGTTCCCTAGTTGATTTGGGCTAGGTTCACCATCTTAGGATGATGTGACCCAACATGTATAGCCAGGGTCATAGTTGTGTCATAGAGTCTAGGCCAAGTCCTTAGAGTCAACCTCAGATTGACCAGCTATCAACAAGACTATCAGGGACTCAAGACTTAGAAGATTGCAAGACCAAGTAAAATGAGTTCGACGTTCGTCGAACTCAAGTTGACGAAAGACGTTCTCATCTCGACGATCATGAGATATTTCTCTGAGCTGAGCTCGACGATCTTCATTCTTTGTTCGACGAAAACTGGGATACTTCAACAAACTAAAGTCAGGATAACTCCAGATTATTTTAAGTCCAACTTCAGACTTTGGTCGACGAACTAGATTTTGAGCTCGCCGAACTTGGACCTCAACTTCATAAGGACTTTCAGTTAGAAGTTCTCAAGTCGACAAACTTTGCTCATTGGTCGACGAATTCTGGATCCTTTACTTCAACAACTATATTCTTCAATTATTCTAAGTCCAGAATAGTTGCTGAACTCCAGTCGACAAAATTACAACCTCAGCTCGACGAACCTCAGACAGAAGAGGCAAAGGTTCTGAAGCATGCATTTATGTTATCAGCTCGATGATCTTGGAACTCAGCTCGACGAACAGAAGCTGTCTGGTCGACGAATACAAAATTTCAGTTCGATGAACTAGTAACTCAGTTCGAAGAATTCTGTTATTCGTTCGACGACTCCAGACTTAGCCATTTCCGGCCTTCTGTCCCCATTCTAATGCAGAAATTCCTGAGTAATTAATGCTATACATTCTCTGAATGTATATGTTAGAAGGAGCATTGATTACGGTCTTCTTCAGGAATATTACTTGCCGATTTTCCACGGGACAGTTGAGGAAATGAGTCAATGCTGATTATTCTCAAGGCGTCAGCATTAATTATCGATGATTCAAATTTTTGAACAGACATAGAAGAATACAAGATCGATAATCTACCAGTTAGTAAGCAAGAACATACTCAGTCAAAAAAATATAGACACACACAGACTATCTGCAAGAATTCATACAGTAGCAGAAGAGCTTCACACAGAAAAACATATTGAAGCTTACATTGACATGTAGTGATCATACCTCCTGGACTTCCAAGGACAACAAAATAACAAATCAGTCAAGAAGCTTCTGCATCACTGCTTGTCAAGAACTCTGATTGAAGACCTATCACCCTATAGCAAAGCTTCCAAACTCTTCCTGAACCATTTAATAATTCAGGGGGGGCTTTTGCTAAACATCAATCCACTTAAGTCTTCTCAGTTTTTTGAGAAAGAGAAGACAAAATCACTCTCTCACCCCTTCTTGTATAAAGGGTTATCATATCCCTTCAAAAGTTATTACTGGTTGCAAGTCTCCTAACCAAAAGACTTGAATTGGTTTTTGGGGACCTGATCAAAATGCATTGATGTCAGGCACCTGATCAAAAACCTGAGTGGATTACTACCAGGGTGGTAGAAGAGTGGACTACCCGGATTTGGGGAACCACTATAAGTTTATTGTGTCATCTGGTTGCCTATCTTTTTCTTTTTGTTCTTGCTGTGTGGCTGGGATTAGGTTTACTATTTTCTGTTTTCAAGTTTTCTAATTACTGCACCTTTTTAGTTTACAGCAAATGTTGTGACAGCACCTTTATAGGGACCTAATAAATTTTAAATATACTCTATTCACCCCCCTCTAGAGTATTGTAGATCTAACCCTTACTTTCAATTAGCATCAGAGCAGGTTCCTTTGGTTGCACAAGTTAAATCTTGAACCAAAAGATCCCTTGTTAGATCTACAAATCACCTTCACTCACATTTAACTTTTAAAGTAGAAACACAACCATGACACACAATAAAGATTATGCAAGAATCAGACCTCCAGTTTGCAACTTGTAAAAGTTTGAAATCTGAAAGGCAAGAATCAAGCTATATTTGAATTCTATTGATGAAGATATTTTTACTTCAATCTTAACAGGAGTACCTCCACCACCTGCAGCTCCTCCAAGTACCTCTACAAATATGACTGCAGTACGTCCTCCAGATTATAATGATGCTTATAGGAAAGCCAAGATGGCTGATGCAAAAGCCATGAACATATTGGCACAAACAATGTCTGATGACATTTTCCAGAAGGTTGCTGAGTGCACATCAGGAAAAGCTATTTGGGATTCCATAAACCAAACGGTTGATGGATCAGCTGATGAAAGGAAGGATAGGAGATAAAATTTCATATCCCAATATGAGAATTTCAAGAAACAAGAAGCTGAGATAGTTTTGGAGATGTATAATAGATTAAGCTCAATTATTAATGAGCTAAAAACTCTGGACAAAGTCATCACTCTCACTGAAGTGAATGACAAAATTCTGATGTGCTTCCCAAGCTCATGGGACACAATAATTTGGCCCATCAAGGAGGCAGATGCCTAAATGAGATTTCAACTGAATCTCTATAGGGTAAACTAAAGTCTTATTAGCAATTAATAAAGACAAGGGAGTCTACTGAACAAAGAACACCTCCAACAGCTGGAAGAGAACAGAGCATAGCATTCAAAGCCTCAAAAGAATCAGAATCTCCAACATCAAATGAGGAACTTATAAGTATCTTGGCTAAGAGATTTTTCAAGATGGCTAGAAAGGACTTCAGAAGAAAGTCATCAAGAAAAGATGACAGACCAAAGTATGATATGACACAAACAAAGGAAGTGGTGTGCTATGGATGCAGGAAGCCTGGGCACTTTCTCTCTGAGTGTCCAGAGAACCAGAAGAAAGAGAAGAGAAGAGAAGAGGAAAAGGATTCCAGGAGATAGTACACCAGTAAACCCTCTTCCAACAAACACAAGAGGAAGGAAAAGGGGTTTGTGGCTGAGACCTGGAGTGAGACTGAAGAAGAGAAAACATCCTCAAGCTCCAGTGAAGATGAGGAAGAAGAAAGAGCAAAGGAGGTTTTAAAATCATGTGTTTAGATTTAATCAACTCTAAGAAGGAAATCAAACTTCTCAGAGATAAATAAGTTAACTATGATAGCTTAGTTTTAGAAAACACTAAATTAAAAAATGAAATAGACATGTTTAGTGAACAAATCACTCTTCTGAAAGATGAATTAAGTAAAGCAAAATAGCTAGAAGAATCACTAAATGAAAGAAGCAAACAACTAGCAGCAATCACCAACATATCTAATGCTAGAATTAATGGAAGTAAGTTAGGATTAGGTGCATCATCTAGTGAACCACCTATCATTCAGAAAAATCACCTGTCACAACCCATAAATTTTATTTCTGAGAAAGGAAAGAAGAATACTGATCAAGTATATTAGGTAAATAAAATTCTTGAACAAATTAAAACTATGGACAAAATTGAAAAACAAAAAACACCCACTAAAAGCAAATTTCAGCAATTTTCGTCGACATCAGATCGACGAAAAGGGGCCAGTTCGTCGAACCCAGATCGACGAACTCTGTATGGTTCGTCGAGCAGAGCTCGACGAACGTGGGGCACAGAGAATGAACATGTTCATTCTCTGGGTAGAGATCAACGATCTCAACCCAATTCATCGAACTCCGATCGACGAACTTACATAAATTCGTTGAACCCAGGAAGACTTAGTCAAAACTATAATTTCAATAGAAACTTAAGTACTTCTAGGAAACAATTTAATCCATTAGCTGACTGGACCATTCCACCTAGGAGATATCACCCCCTAGGATATAAATCCCAGGCAGAATTTTCTGTTATTTCTAGTTTCTCTTATCAGCCATACAAAGGGCCCAAGGTAACCTGGGTCAAAAATCATTAGTTGTTTGTATTGCAGGTGAAAAATTGTCCAGGGCTAAATCAAACTTGGTACCTGGACATTGGCTACTCCAAACACATGACTGGCAACAGGGACATTCTATTCAACTATAAGACCAAGCTGGGGCCAAAGGTTATCTTTGGTGACTCAAAATATGGTCAGTTAGAAGGAGTTGGAGAAGTGAGAATAGGGGCTGTCACATTCAGAAAGGTGACATATGTAAGTGGACTGAAGCATAACCTCATCTCCATATGTCAATTATGTGATGATGGTTATCAGATATACTTTAACACATCTACTTGCTCTATCATTGATAAAAATAACAAAACTATTTTAACTGGAAGAAGACAAGGAAATATTTACTTAGTAAATTTTCTTTCTGCCACAACTGATATCTGTTTACTGAATTTAACTAGTAATCAGAATGACTTATGTCACAAAAGACAAGGACATGTAAACCTGAAAAACATTGCTAGGGTATCTAAGCACAACCATATAAGAGGTCTACCTTCTACTCCCTACAAGAAGGAAGGTCTCTGCAGGTCTTGTCAATTAGGCAAGCAAACTAAAAGTAGTTTCAAATCAATTAATAAGAGTGATTCACCTAAGATCTTGTACTTACTACACTTGGATCATTTTGGACCCATTGCTATACAAATCCTAGGAGGAAAATCCTACACTTTAGTTATAGTGGATGACTTCTCCAGGTTCAGTTGGGAATTCTTTCTGAGAACAAAGTCAGATATATTCAAGGTTCTTACAGATTTTCTCAGGACCATACAAAATGAGTTCTCTACTCATGTTGCATTGATCAGAAGTGATCATGACACAGAGTTTGAGTCTCTTCTTATGCATGAGTTCTATGAGAAGAAGGTATCAGGCATTGCTTCCCAGCTCCTATAACTCCCCAACAAAATGGGGTTGCTGAAAGGAAAAATAGGACACTCATTGAAGCTGCAGGTACATTGCTTGCTAATGCATACATGCCACTAACCTTTTGTGCAGAGGCTGTAAGCACTGTAAACTATGTCCTGAATAGGAGTTTGATTCACAAACTGAAAAACAAGACTCCCTATGAATTGCTCAAAAGGAAGAAACCTAAAATAAACTATTTTAACGTTTTTGGTTGTACATGTTATATACATAATAACAACATGAAATATATTAGAATGTTTGAAGTCAAGGCTATAGTAGGAGTTTTTCTAGGATACTCCCAAGTGAGAAAGGCCTATAGGGTATTCAATAAATAAACATTAAAAGTAGAAGAATCAATTCATGTTTCTTTTGATGAAACTAACATGTACTATAAGGAGAAAGAAGTTTCTACCAATATCAATTTGCAGGTATCCCATTTGTGTGAGACATTGGATGGACTAAACCTCACCCAAGAGGTTCCCACTCATCCCTCTCCACAAGCCATTGAAGATACTGAAGAAGATGAAGCTGAAGAACATGAGCTTCAACCAACAACAAATATAATTCCATAAGAGAATTTATTCAAAATGCTATTGCACAACCAACTCCGCCTACTGATTTTGTCACACTTAGGGATCACCCCAGATCTCAAATAATTGGAGACATATCAGCATGTGTACAGACAAGGCATCAACTCAACCAAGACTTGATGCATGCCTATTTTCTCTCTTAGATTGAACCTCTAACCATTCATGGTGCTGAGCAAGATCCTCTTTGGATCCTTGCAATGTAAGAGGAACTAAACCAATTTGAGAGATGTAGAGTTTGAGATTTGGTTTCAAGACCCCAAAACTACCCAGTTATTGGAACCAAATGGGTTTTCAGGAATAAGCTTGATGCCCAAGGAGTCATTGTAAGGAACAAGGCTAGGCTTATTGCTCAAAGATATATGCACGAGGAAGGAATTGATTATGATCAGACCTTTGCACTTGTTGCAAGGTTGGAAGCTATAAGGATTTTCCTTTCCTATACAGCATTCAAAAGGTTCATAGTTTTTAAAATGGATGTCAATAGTTCCTTCTTGAATGGAGTGTTACAGGAAGAGGTTTATGTAGAATAACCATCAGGTTTTGTTTCTCCAACTTATCCCTCTTATGCTTTTAAAATAAATAAGGCTCTTTATGGTCTAAAGCAAGCTCCAAGAGCTTGGTATGAGACCTTAGCAAGTTTCTTATTAGAGCATAAATTTACAAGAGGAACTGTAGATAAAACCCTTTTCACTAGACATCATAAGGACCAAATCTTATTAATACAAATCTATGTAGAAGACATTATATTTGGCTCTACAGATTCAAAATTGTGCAAGAGGTTTTCTGACCTCATGCATTCTAAATTTGAAATGACTAGCATGTGAGAGCTTTCATATTTCCTTGGTCTTCATGTGAAACAGCTCCCTGATGGCATCTTCATCTCTCAAGCAAAATATACTAAAGAACTTCTACAGAAGTTTGGGATGGCTGATGCCTCAGCTAAGAAAACTCCATGGCCACCAATGCTGCTGTGGACTCTGATATACTAGGAAAACCTGTAGATCAGAAACTTTATAGGGGCATTATTGGATCCCTATTATACCTCACAATAAGTAGGCCAGATATTATATTTTCTACATCCCTTTGTGCTAGGTTCCAGGTGAACCATAAAGAATCTCATCTAATTTTATTAAAAAGGATTTTAAGATATATAAAGAGTTGTCCTAATCTAGGCCTATGGTATCCTGTTGATTCAGAATTTGAGTTAACTGGATACTCTAATGCTGATTTTGCTGGATGCAGGGTAGATAAAAAAAGTACTTCAGGAACTTGTCAGTTCCTGGATATGAGGCTTGTATCATAGTTTTGTAAGAAACAAACATAAGTGTCAACATCAACTGCTGAAGCAGAATATATTGCAGCAGGCAGCTGTTGTTCACAGATGCTCTGGATACGAAATCAACTTCTAGATTATGGGTTAACTTAAATAATTCAACCCTATTCAGTGATAATACTAGTGCTATAGCCATAACATAAAATCCAGTTCACCATAGTAGGACAAAACATATTGACATAAGACATCATTTCATTAGGGAGTGTGTAGACAAAAATAAGATTAAGCTTGTCTATATCTACACTGATTTACAAAAATATGATATATTCACCAAACCTCTGGATGAGAAAAATCATCCTTTCTTTCTAAATCAGCTGGGAATGATCAATGGAGAAGACTTAGTTTAAGTTCTGTCTGCATTCGACGAATTTTCCAGAGTTCGTCGAACAGAGTTCGAGGAACTAGGGAATGTTTGAGAGATATTCGTCGAACGGAGATCGACGAACTCTCTGTGAGTGAAACAATTTTCGTCGACCAGCGATCAACGAACCTTGCTTCAGAAGATATTCGTCGACCTAAGTTCGATGAACTGTCTTCAATTCTTTTGACGAGCTCGACGAATTATTTAACTTTAAACTATTTCGTCGACCTCAGCTCGAAGAATTAATTTATTTTCGTGGAACGGAGTTTGTCGATTCATATTCTGGAAAACCTTATATCTAGGTTTTCTTCGACCTCCATCCCGCGCTTTCTGTTCCCATGCACTTGATCTCCGTTTCTGTGTCTTTCTTGTAGGTGATTTCAATGGCGACTCTGGCAAGCACTCTCACCGGAATGAAGTTTGATACAATATTTGATGTGCATTTCGATTCGTTTCAACATTCCGATCCCATCTTTCTCTATATCCTGGAACTTCTTGAAGAACAGGAACTAAAAACTCTAATGATGAGAAGGATCAAACTGCATATCATGGAAATCAGGGAATGGGTATACACACTGTCGTCCACAGAAGAGAACACCATGATAGTCACTATCACGGGTAACTCAGTCTCTTTAACCCCGGCAATCTTAACTGAGATTTTTGGATTGAAAAATGGAGAAGCGGACCTCAAAATTAAAAAAGAGGAGTCTGATCTGATGCTAAACCTCATGGAGTATGCTGGAGATAATCCCAATAATCTGTTGAAGAAACACTTGTCTGCTCCCTATAAATTTTTAGTAGACTTGGTTTGCAAAGTGCTACTTGGAAAACACACTGCACACGACTATATCACCAAACAACAGTTTCTAGATATGTGTGCAATCATCAACAAGAAGCCAATAAACTGGGCACAACTTATGATTGATTTGATAAAGAAGAAGAACACTAAGATGGAAGTATGTTTTGGAAGAATTCTAGGAATCTTCCTACAGGAAAAGGCTGTTGAATCTTTGGTCTCCCAAACCATATTCATCAATGCCAGTAAAAGGCTGACATGTGCCTTATTTGGCAGATGGGAGAGGACCATCACTAAGCCCTCTATGGCCTCCACCTCTTCCACCAAAGCTTCTGAAGGCACAAGGGCTATCAAAGCAACTCCCCACCCTGCTAAAGAGAACATTCCTTCCACATCTTCTCTTCCAGCCCCCCTTCCAACAACAACACAATCCCCAGTCACTCCTTCTTTACCAATCACCATCACTGACATTCCCTCTTCCTCCCTTCAGGAAAATCAACCACCCACACCTCCTGAATCCCCTCATGACACATATATTTCTACACCACCATAGTCTCCACTTCCCCCACATCTATCTTCCATACCATCTTACATCCTACCATCAGGCACCATGATGCAAGATGCCACCCTTCCATCCCCATCAACATCAAACCTTCACATACCTGATGTTCCACCCTCTATCCCATCAATAGTTGCCACCTCTTCCAAACCCACTGCACCATCATCTACTACTTTCTCATTGGACCCCTCTACCATCTGATCTATCATCACCATCAACACTCTCCTTCTTAAATAACTTATAGCAGAGGCCATTACACCTCTTGCTACCACCATTACATCTTTATTTGCCCAAATATCTGCTCTAACTACTGCCCCCTCCTCAGTCAGGGGCCTGGCCTTAGTTTCCACTGAAACCAGGCAGGGGGAGATGCCTGATGATGAAGTAGTAGCTACAGATTCAGAGTCTCCAGCTCCAGCTCTAGCAGATGCCTCAGCTTCACCAGCAGCATATACAGAATGTTTAGATAAAGATTTGATTGATTTCATTGATACTGACATGGAATTTGATGAGTCAGATTCTGAAGGACTCAAAACTGCTGGTGATTTTATCCTTAATCCCACAGTTAACTTAGAAGGTTTGCTGAAAACTTTTGATACTATACATATGCATCTTCTTCTAGAAGAATTTACTAAGCCACATTTGGCTATTATTCCTTATACCTCTCATGTCAGCCCAGCAGTTGCTAAGCAACTATATGATAGCTTTGAAATTCCAGTATCTTCACCAATCTTGGCAGTCATTCCATCCCCCCCAGAAGCTATTTCAGCACCAATCTTTGTAATGGATGACTCCCCTATGCCAGATCTAGATGAGTTGATCATGGCTGACATTGTAGAAGAAAATAAGGCAGCAGCTGAAAGCTCTGTCCTAGTTACTTCTGACTCTTGTCCAACTCCTACTAAAACTCCAGCCCTTGAAACTTCTGCTCCTGCTACAGAAAAGACTGCTACTTATGCTAAAGCCTTAAAAGCATTGGATGCTTTATATGATAATCCTCAGGATTCAGATGATGAGGATGAAGATGAGGATGGATAAGATTCAGATGAAGAAGCTGCTAAGAAAAAGAAGAAACTTTTGTCAAAGAAAAGGAAAGCCCCTCCTCCTCCTGCTCCTAAGCCTAATCCAGCACATGCCACTCCCTATTACATTCTGCAAAATATAACATCATACAAAGGGGTGCCAGCATGGATGTGGCTGTCTAAAAATCAACAAAAGGAGAAGAAAAGAAGTAGAAAATATTCTCCTCCTCCAGTTCAGAGATACAGAAAAGATCCACCACCTCCTCCTCCTCCTGCAGCTGGTGCTTCTGGCTCCAGTTCTCAGAGATTGCCCTGATTCAAACCTATCAGAGACACCAAGGGAGATCTTCTGGAAGGAGTCAGCAAAGACATCACTCTTCAGAAAGTCAACAGTAGCAACATCAACATTAGCAACATCAATAACAACAACAACAGCAAGCTCTCTCTGTAGAATATAAAGCTAATAGTCTTGAAGGACCATATTCACCTCCTGTTCCTTTTGAGGATCCTGAAATAGCAAACACTGCTAGAATGGATAGATTCCAGGAAATTATTGGTCTTTCTTTGATTAATAAAGCAAAAGCTGAAGGCAAAGATATATCAGGATATTCAACTATGTCCACATATAGAAAGGAAGAACTCAAAAGATTTGATAAAGCAAACAAATTCTTCAATCTTGATGATTACATGAAGCTACATCCTGAAGAAGTTGTCACCATGGCTACATCCTTGAAGATTATTGGGGCAGCTGACATGACAATGACATAGGCACAGGTTTTGGATCTAAAAAATGAAATTATCTTTACAAAGCCAGGTGAAAAAACCAAAGAAGATAAGCCCAGAGATAAGAAACAAAAGAAGTAATCATTACATTGCTTCAATTGTTTTTCTTTTTTTCCCTACATTAGCTTTAAAACTAATTTGTCTGATTAAATAAAGCTCATATACATATATATATCTGCTGCATGTGTTAGTAAATCTCTGCCAGATATACCTTTTTCTTGCTTTGTTTATCTTTATATTTTTGTTTTGAGTCTATTAGTGACCTCACCCAAATAGGGGGAGATTGTTGGATCCCTAGTTGATTTGGGCTAGGTTGACTATCTTAGGATGATGTGACCCAACATGTATAACCAGGGTCATAGTTGTGTCCTAGAGTCTAGGACAAGTCCTTAGAGTCAACATCAGATGGACCAGCTATCAACAAGACTATCAGGGAATCAAGACTTAGAAGATTTCAAGACCAAGTAAAATGAGTTCGACGTTCGTCAAACTTAGGTCGATGAAAGATGTTCTCAGCTCGACGATCTTGAGATATTTCTCTGAGCTGACCTCGACGATCTTCATTCTCTGTTCGACGAAAACTGGGATACTTCAACAAACTAAAGTCAGGATAACTCCAGATTATTCTAAGTCTAACTTCACACTTTGGTCGACGAACTAGATTCTGAGCTCGATGAACTTGGACGTCATCTTCACAAGGACTTTCAGTTAGAAGTTCTCAAGTCGACGAACTTTGCTCATTGTTTGACGAATTCTGGATCCTTTACTTCAACAACTATATTCATGAATTATTCTAAGTCCATAATAGTTGTTGAACTCTAGTAGACGAAATTATAACCTCAGCACAACAAACCTCAGACAGAAAAGGCAAAGATTCTGAAGCATGCAGTTATGTTATCAGCTCAACGATCTTGGAACTCAGCTCGACGAATAGAAGCTGTCTGGTCGACGAATACAAAATCTCAGTTCGACGAACTAGTAACTCAGCTCGACGAATTCTGTTATTCATTCGACGACTCCAGACTTATCCATTTCCGGCCTTCTATCCCCATTCTAATGCGGAAATTCCTGAGTAATTAATGCTCTACATTCTCTGAATGTATCCGTTAGAAGGAGCATTGATTACGGTCTTTTTCAGGAATAATACTTGCCGATTTTCCACACGACAGTTGAGGAAATGAGTCAATGCCGATTATTCTCATGGCGTCAGCATTAATTATCGATGATTCAAATTTCTGAACAGACATAGAATAATACAAGATCGATAATCTACCAGTTAGTAAGCAAGAACATACTCAGTCAGAAAAATATAGACACACACAGACTGACTACAAGAATTCATACAGTAGTAGAAGAGCTTCACATAGAAAATCATACTGAAGCTTACAGTGACATGCATTGATCATACCTTCAGGACTTCCAAGGACAACAAAATAACAAATCAGTCAAGAAGCTTCTGCATCACTGCCTGTCAAGAACTCTGATTGAAGACCTATCACCCTACAACAAAGCTTCCAAACTCTTCCTGAACCATTCAATAATTCAGGGGGAGCTTTTGATAAACATCAATCCACTTAAGTCTTCTCAGTTTATTGAGAAAGAGAAGACAAAATCACTGTCTCACCCCTTCCTATATAAAGGGTTGTCATCTCCCTTCAAAAGTGATTCCTGGTTGCAAGTCTTCTAACCAAAAGACTTGAGTTAGTTTTTGGGGACCTGATCAAAACCCATTGGTGTCAGGCACTTGATCAAAAACCTGAGTGGATTCCTACCAGGGTGGTAGAAGAGTGGACTACCTAGATTTGGGGTACCACTATAAGTTTCCTGTGTCGTATGATTGCCTATCGTTTTCTTTTTGTTCTTGCTGTGTGGCTGTGATTAGGTTTACTACTTTCTGTTTTCCAGTTTTCTAATTACTACACCTTTTCAGTTTACAGCAAAAGCTGTGACAGCACCTTTGTAGGGACCTAATAAATTTTAAATATACTCTATTCACCCCCCCCCCCTCTAGAGTATTGTAGATCTAACCCTTACTTTCAGACTGCCATTTTATTCGGGAAGAGATTTTGAAGAAACAAATTTGTTCTCCATTCGTGACCTCTGATAAAGAGCTGGCAGATATTTTCACCAAGCCGGTGTCCGCCTCCTTTATTCACATTTGTGACAAGCTGGGCATGATCGGCATATATGCTCCAGCTTGAGGGGGAGTGTTCCTGTATGGAGATCGGACGGTCTGGCGGTCTGATTCTGGCAGTTTAAAGACCGCGCGGTCTGTCGGTCTCTCTCCTGCGGTTTGATGGCTGGACTATGGCTGTGGTTATCCGTGCGGTCTGATGGTTTGTCTCAGGTGGCTTAGTGACCGGGCAGTCTGGCGGTCTCCTATGGCGGCTTGTTCCCTGTCTCTTATGGTGGTCGTGCGGTTAGACTATTCATCTAACCGCGCAGCCTGTTCGGCTTATTTTTATGTTAAACCGCTTACACCTGTAATTATTTAGTCCCTCACTCCTTAATTATAATCTCTCTCATCTCCTCCATTCTATAAAAGGGAGGCTATACCTTTGTAATAGATACCTTTTTTGGATAATAAAGTTTACATTACTCAAATGTGTGATGCATCCACATATACATCGTACTCAAGTCCTTCAGTAGGCAAGGTTAAAACTGGAGCAGCACACAATCTATTCTTCGACTCTTGGAAGGCTTCTTCACACTTATCGCTCCAAATGAATGTAGTATTCTTCTGAGTAAGTCTTGTTAAAGGGGCTGACAACACTGAAAATCGTTCCACGAATCTTCTATAATAGCCGGCCAGGCCTAAAAAGCTCCTAATCTCTTTAGGTGTAGAAGGTCTCTCCCATTCCATTATAGCTGTAATCTTGGTCGGGTCCACGGAAATACCATCCTTGCTTACAACATGACCCCAGAAAGGACACCTGAGGTAGCTAGAGCTCACACTTGCTCAACTTCGCATATAACTTATGCTCCCTCAGGGCCGACAAAATTAAACACAAATGCTGAGTATGCTCCTCAACATTGCGGGAATACACCAAGACATCATCTATAAACACAATAACAAATCGGTCCAAGAAGTCCTTAAACACCATATTCATCAAATCCATGAAAGCAGAGGGCGCATTGGTTAAACTGAAAGACATCACCAAAAAATCATAATGTCCATGCCGTGAACGTAAAGCAGTTCGTGGAATATCTGCCTCACGAATTCTCAAGTGGTGGTAGTCTGAGCAAATATTGATCTTTGAAAATACCGAGCCACCATGCAACTGATCGAACATATCATCAATCCTTGGCAGGTGATATCCATTCTTAATGGTCACCTTATTCAATTCTCTGTAATCGATGCAAAGCCTCATAGATCCAACTTTATTCTTGACGAACAAAACAGGAGCACCCCATGGAGAAGAACTTGGTCTAATAAAACCACACCCCAGCAACTCATTGAGCTGATTACGCAACTCATCCAACTCATGCGGAACCATATGATACGGTGCTTTTGGCAATAAAATAAGTACCTGGCTCGAGGTCTATCACAAACTTTATCTCCCTCACCGGAAGAAGTCCTGGAAGACATTCAGGAAAAACATCTAGAAACTCTCACACCACCGAGATATTCTCAAGATGTGGTGTAACAAAAGCAGTTTCCAATGCAGAAATAGAAACCAAAAATGCCTCGCAACCAGACTCTATAGCACAACAAGCACGTACCACAGAAATAATAGCGGAAACCCTGTCCTCAAATCCACAGACGCTAATAGGTTGGCCATTGTCCATCCTAAAGACCAGTCTATTTCCCTTGCACAGGATGAACGCATCATACTTGGACAGCCAGTCCATGCCCACAATCACATCAAAGTCTGCCAGATTCAACACCATCAGATCCGCAAAGGCTAGGAAATCGCCGAGGTATATAGGCCATCTCATAACTCCTTGATTAGATATCACTGAATCACCAGAGGGAAGCTTGATGTTGAAGGAGTCTCCTAATTGATCCACATCCAGGCGATGTTTATCTACAAACCTCGGTGCCACAAAGGAATGGTTTGCACCCAAATCAAAAAGAACGTGCACCCACCTATTTCGTACCTTAAACTCCCCTAAAACCATAACATACATAACTAAATGAACGATAACTAGGGCAACAATGATAAATAATAAAGATAAATTAAACTGGGGCTAACCTCATATCACTTGCGTAGAGGACTGAGCTTCCTCTCTGGTCATCACATTCAGCTTTCCTTTTCCTTTATCCAGGTTTGGTGGCAGCGGCAGAGCTCTAAGTAGCGCAGACTGTAGTGGGGACTGAGCCTGGGGTCATGAAGATTTTTGGTGTCCCTTCTGCCCACACTGGAAGCATGTCCTTTCCTTCATCCAGCAACAACTCACATCATTACCCTTCCATGCACAGAACGAGCACACTAGCTCTACCTTGGGTGCACCTTCGATCGCATGTACCTGCTGCTGCTTCAGAGTGGCAGTCCTCTTGAAGCATCTTTCGAAAGGGTGGCCGGATCGACAACAGAAGATACACACTTCCTTACTTTTTTTCTTTGAAGAAGGGCTATAGGCCTTGGAGCTACCATCCTCAACAGCTTTCCTTTTCTCCTTCCTCGCTGCAGCACCTCGATTCTTGGCATTCTAGATCACCTAGAACTTTAAAGCGGCTTTCAATAATTCAGCAAAGATTTCAGCTCGATAAGCGTATGCCCATTGCTGGACATCGCTTCTTAATTCTCCGAGGAAATGCTTCACTCTACCCTTTTCAGAAGCTACCAAATCAGGAGCAAACCTACTCAGTTTACTAAACTCAATCTCATACTCGCTCACGGTGAGCTATCTCTGCTTCAGATGTAGGAAGTTATTCATCTGGCGGTCCTGCTCGACCGAGGGTAGAAACGTTTTCAGCAGCATCTTCTTAAAAGATTCCCAAGAATAGCCTTCCTTTAGACTCTCTTTCCCGAATCCACCAAATCTTTGCCAGGTCTTTGAACTGATAAGCTGCAATCATCACTTTCTGGGCTTCTAGAATCCAGGAATACGAAAACTTCTCCTCGATGGAGATGATCCAATCATCTAAAATCATAAAGTCGGCACTCCTGTCATAGGTGGGAGGTTCCAACTTTTGGAAGTGTGATACAAAATTCATTTTTAGTTGTATCATCACCGGGGGCACCAGGGGAGCAGGATCAGCAAGTACGGCCTGACCCGCCGTAGAATCTTGTTCTACGGGTTACTGCACATGTGCGGTAGACAACAACGACTAAATCTGCGACTGCATCTCAACTAACTGCCTTGACATAGCTTCATTGCTCTGACACAAACTCTTGATCAACACCTCACTCTGCGCGCCCGACGACTCACCCTCTGACTAGGGATTCGACCTCATCGCAGGACGCTTAGGCGACATTCTAAAAGGCAGCAAACAACTTATCAAAATCCTAGATGACAACTAGGCCACACGACTAGTTCAGACCATACTTAAAAGACACTTGCTTGTGCTGCAACTTGCTATGGTATTTTATAATGATGCTATGTACTACATATGATGACATCCTCTCATCCTATTTACTCATGTGCCTATGATATGAATGCATGAATTCTTCATTCTTCTTTAAAATCATGTGTGTACATGTGTCATCGTGTAAAGATTAAGTTAGCACATGTGTTTATACGATGATATGTTATGTATGCAGTGTTATGCATTCTAATAAAGACCTTAATGCATGTTATGATCGGCATACACATGAAATGTTATGCATCTCATGCAACATAACATCGCATGCAACGATAAAAGAAAACGTGCTAATGGGCACCCATGGTGGATCCATATACAAACACATATTATGCATCCCATACTACATAATATGCCCCGTATACTTCTTATCATGCTATGAGTGTAGTGACTATGCTTCGGTTAAGATATACTGATGACACATCAATGTGTGTATACAAATGAAAGAAGGAAAATAAACTAGACGAGATTGGCTGGTTTGACCAACTGTCAAACCAACCTGACTCTGATACCAACTATCACAACCCGCATTTTTACCGCATTAAATAACTTATCAGAGTAAGGGAAAATACGCGTCATGATGCCACGTTAGCAGGGGATAACTGCAGATGCTCATGCAAACACCTACTTTATCAAGAAGAAAGATTCTTTAAGTTATTTTAAGGTAAAATCAGTTTAAGTGCAGTAGTTAGCCATATCCCTCGACTTAGTGGCTCATCTAGTCCACAAGAAAAGTAATTAAACTCTGCGGAAAGTTTTTCTTTTATCAGATTCGACACCGTACAAGAGCTTAGAGACTCCTAAAGGACACCTCAAGGCATACACGTTCTAAATATAGTAGAAATAAAAGTAGATTTGTACGGTCATTAAATATAGTGATTTTACATTTTAAAATATGTAATACATGAGGTAATAATAGAAATTTTTATACTTGAAACTAACTATCATGCAATCCCAATATAAAACATCCTAGAGAGCAAGTAATCCACATCCACGTAAAGAAAACTATGAAGCTAGCAAGTATCTAAAAATAACAATTCTGTGGGCGTCAACAAACTGACATGAACCCACATACAGTATAGTATGTTTGAACCAGTAAAACAAATTAAACAACAATCTACCTCGCTAAGACGAGGCAACAACCACTACAAGCACTACCGCTCAAGCGCTCCAAAAACCAGCACCGAACTCAGCCACAGCTCTAAACCTGAGGCATTCCAAAGACAGAACACCTCAGCAAGAAAGTACAAGTGGTGGCAGAAAATAAGGCAAAGTAAACAAAGGTCAAAGGGGTACCAACCCAAGACCAAAAGCACTGATGTAAAGTACAAAGAACAGGACATCAACAGGAAAAAAAAACTTATGTGATTTTTCACGTACAACAAGAATACACCAGACGCACAAGGATATAAGGTGACAACATGAATAAATCATATGGAAGAAATACAAAACTTTTATTAGGCACCTGTGGTCAACTATACCCAAAAACACGGGCGAGGTGGTCAGTTAACTGGACACACCCTCACAAATATAATATCCGTATAACTGGGAGGGAGTCTCATACTCTCCCCCATATACCACAGACGCCCAAAAACCTGCCAGACTTCCACAAGGTACCAATAAAGGAAACAAACATTTGCGGAGGTGGCTTCGTCCACTAACTCCCGCAATCAAGAAAACCCACAAAAAACCACCAAATATATCTCGAGATTTGACACGTCTGATTCTACTTGATATTTCTAGATTCAAGATGGGGTTGATCAACCCTTAGGAATGATTTACAACTCTAGACTACTTCTAACACGATCAACAATGATGGATAATGAGATTAGGGCCACCAATAAAACACTTCAACAATGATTAAACATGCCCTGACAAATTTTAGGTTACCATGACAAGATCTTATCACATCAAGAGATTATTAAGGAAGATTAATTACTGTTATACCTTGTGGGGGCAAAAGTGTAGAAATCTAACAAACATTAAGAACTTAACAGTTAACATTAACCGAAGAAGAGGAAACGAGGTTAAACCACCACTAGCCTTAGTTTAACTGGAAAAGTTCTCTGAATCAGTTCACGTCGCAGATCGGGGCAAAAGAAGAAGAGAGGATTCGAAATCTGAACAAAAATGGACTAAATAGAGGTTAGGGCCGAAAAACCCTAATGCGAAATCTCAAGAAATGGGAAAAATTTTACCACGATTGCGTAGCTCTCGACGGAAGATTTCCAGATCTATACTCGGTTGAAGGTTTCAAGCACCGGAGCACCGTCGGAGGCCACCGGAAGACTCACGAACGGGAGGGAGTCGCCGCACAGATGGATTTTGTTCGGTCTAAGTCTTGAGGAAGAAGATGAAGTTTTCCTTCTATTCTAATTATCCTAAGTATAAGAATATATATATATATATATATATATTTATAAAATTTTTTGTCTAAATTAGAATAAAAACATGTTATTTACGAGCAGTTGCACGAAAAATAAAAATAGAGGTCAAGGATGACATCAAATCGAAAAGTGCCCAACATAACAGTTGTAGATCTCGTCGGGACGAACAAACTTTGTGTTAACTATTTTTCAATACGACATAATTGTGACTCTCATAATGGTGCCCGAGCGTGAACATGAACAAAAATCTCGAGACGAACAAACAGTACTCGAGAAGGACAGCAGAACACTTGAGAAGAACGAATAGTACTCGAGAAGAACACAAGAACACTCAAGAAGAACGAACAGTACTCCAGAAGAACAACAGAACACTCGAGAAGATTCAACAGTACTCGAGAAGAATAGCAGAACACTCGAGAAGAACGAACAGTACTCAAGAAGAACAGTAAGGGAATTACTCGAGTACACATGTATTACTCGAGAAGTCACCCGAAAACTCCCCCGAGATGAACAGAGGAAGAACTCGAGAAGTAGCCATTCACTCGAGAACAAAAAACCCAAACACTCGAGTACAAGCCATACAGCCACCCGAGAACAAGCTAACTACTCGAGAAGAAATTAAAATTAAATTGCATGAACAGTACGTTTTTGCAAATATATCCAATAAATTAAACTATATAAATGAATAGTAAAAGACATTTTTGAATAATACTACAATATTAAAATAATCATATTTATATATTTTTGAATAAGGAAACACGAGTTCAAAACGGAGGCCCAAATGTGCGCCGAATGAAATGGAACCTGCACCGTAGACGAACACGGACGCTATGAACACAACGACAATGTCAAAACCAAAATCCAACTAGCCATTCCTGAGATATAAATTTTCAAAGTTTACGACGAACATAAATTTCACAAAACTTCGGAAAATCGTCGAGGCCCAAATATTGCTCGGATCGCGACGAAACTTTACTAGCTAGTCCAAAATTACTTAACTTAATTTCCAAATGCAAAATTTCCAATTACAGCGGGAATTTGGCCAACTCGACTGCACGAACGCAAAAAGGCCTCAACGGCGATGCGCCGTCAACTCGACGTTAAAAGTAACGCCATGACATCATAAATGTGACGATACCAAATCAAATAAAATCATAAAAAAGGGGCGTTACATTGAACTTCCTCCCTGGTCCTAGTCACCTCCACTATCCGCACAAGCCTCTACTGCTCTCCTGCTCCCCTAGCTCTTCTTATTTCTAAGAACTCTAGGCAGGTAGCCTTTGAGTGACGCTCCTCCTCGTGGAAGTCACAATACGACAATGCTACCTCCGCCACTAGCCTCCCCTCCCGAGGGTTTCTCCTCCTTCCACCTCCTGCTCCTCTTCCTCTTTCTTGGCCTCTGCCTCTCCCTCGGCCGATGGCCATAGCTTGCGGAGGCGGGGTTAGAGGTGGTCTATGACCGTACACCTACCCATGCTGGTTAAATCTTCCAGGTCCTCCTGGTTGGTTCCTTCCTCCCTGGGTAAGTCCTCTCCCTTGCCCTGCGGCAGGCCCCCCTGCTTCCTCCATCCTAACTCCTGGTACGCCGGAGCCCTCTACTCTTCTCTCCTCCTCCCTTCTTTCTATCTCCCTCCTCTGTGCTCTCTTGACTCTACCTCCGTCAGTTTTGCTGTTTTTTTGCAAATCTAGATATGCCGCCTCCATGGCTATTACTTCGCAGCCTTCTCCATCAATCCTTCAAATGACAGTTGTGCCTTCGGAGTGAGGCTCATATTGAAGAAGCCCTCCCATAGTCCCACGGTAAAGGCCATCTAGAGGTCGAATCTAGGCACCTCATGAATATCCAAGATCTCCTCCTAAAATCTATCTACGTACTTAGCTAGGGACTCGTCTGCCCTATGCTTAATCAAAAAGATCGACTAGGGGTTCTTCTTTCTGTTCTTCGAAGTTCAGAAACGTAGTTGAAAGCTCCTGCTCGAACCTGTATATCGAGCCTGTCGGGAGCTGGTTAAACCAGTCCATAACCTTGTCGTTTAGAGTAATGGCAAAAAGACGGCACTTGAACGCATCCGTCATCGGCCTGATCGAAACCGCATCAATGAACCATTGTGGGTGCTGGATGAGATCATCTTTCCCAACATAATAATTCATCTCGGGTTCTCTTTACCCTTCCGGTACGGGAGCTGATAGGATCATCTCGGAAAGAGGCGACCCTCTCGCCCCTAGTCTCACTGCCCCCACTCGCACGACGATGTCCCCTGACGAGATGGTGCTCGCGGGACTCGAGAATAGCTCCCTTACCTCCATGTCTCGCCCGCCTCCTTCAAACAACAATTCCTTCCCCGTTCACCTCCCAACGACATCTTCTACCACTCTCGCCGAGATGAGCTCTTCCTGTGGCGTGAGAGCAGGCACCTGAGGCAGCGGTGTTGAACAATCTCCCTGTCATGAGATCCCCTATAGCATGTCCATAATGTCTTTAATTTACTCCATGAACGCCTCTCTTCCAATGAATCCTCCTGGATTATCTGACCCGTCTCTGTCTCCCTCTCCATGACCTCCCGCCATGAAGCAACTCAAGATTCTTCTGTGTGGGCCACGATCCATGCTCATCGCACCAAAAATGTTGAAACCAGTCACCCAATTCCTCCTAGAGTTCGGACCTGAAATTTCAGCACACACTTACTCTCCTCGAATCGCCCTCCCGACGTGAGTCAGAGGACCAGAAAATTACCGATGATCTCAGCTCTGAGGTCCCACCTCTTACCCGGAAGAATCTGAAGTTCTTCCCCTCCCTAGCAAATGCTGAGCTAGGTGCCTCTGAGGAAGAATATAGTAATGTTCAACAACCTTTTCAAGGCACCTTATCGGTCTATTTATAGCCCTCTGAGTTTGATCTGCAAATAACCATACTGAACCAACCTGAGATTCCCAAAATACCTTTGGTCGGGTCTGCCAACATCCAAACTCCAATGTTCTGAAGGGCTATATGTAGACCACCGAGGGTAGAAGGGTAAAATTATCCGGGGTAGAAGAGTAAAATCCCCCTTGTGGGTAAGAAGGTAAAAACATCCTTCCTTATATTTGGCGAGTGGGGGAACAATAAGTGGGAGAGATGAGGCACCCGCTCGTCTCACAAGCCTACCGCATAATGGGAGCCATCTCGCCCTTAAGGGCCTGCTCGTGCCCCCAAAGGGGTATTGCCTATGGCAAAAAGGGCATCTCGCCTCCTACGAGTAGACCACATGGTCCCACTCGCCTATTCAATTCCTCTCGCTAGCTTCTCCGCTCTGCTGCTTGAGTCGCCTCCTTCTAGCATCACTTCCTTCCCAGGTCGCCTATATGGGGCATCTTCTCCCACTCACGCCGAGACGAGCTCTTCCTGTGGCGCGAGAGCAGGCACCTGAGCCAGCGAGGTCGAACAATCTCCCTATCGCGATATCCCCTGCAACATGTCCATAATTCCTTTAATTGACGGCATGAACTCATCTCTTCCAACAAATCCTCCAGGGTTATCTGATCCGTCTCCATCTCCCTCTCTGTGACCTCCTGCCATGAGACAACTTAAGATTCTTCTGTGTGGGTCACAGTCCATGCTCACCGCACCAAAAATTTTGAAACCAGTCACCCGGTTCCTCCTAGAGTTCGGACCTGAAATTATAGCACACACTTACTCTCCTCGAATCACCCTCCCGACGTGAGTCACAGGACCAAAAACAGACCGAGTGTCTCAGATCGGAGGTCCCACCTCTTACCCGGAAGAATCTGAAGTTCTTCCCCTCCCTAGACAATGCTGAGCTAGGTACCTCTGAGGAAGAATATAGAAAGGTTCAACAACCTTTTCAAGACACCTTATGTAACGCCCCAAAAATTGTAATCGAGGTGGTCGAGTCCTAAGAATTTTTTTGGGTGCCTGTATAGGGGTACACGGCCTAGGACACGGGCGTGTTAAGGTCATGTCGTTCTTTGGGATTGGCCGACTGTGTCCAGAAAAGGACACGACAGGAAACACGGCAGCGTGACACGGGCGTGTCAACGGACACAGGAGTGTGCAAACCCGTATCACCACCCGTTTCCCAAGAGACGTGTCAGTGGGCGTGGCGGTTATCTGTGACATGCCCCTAAGTCACGGGCGTGTCGGGAGCCGACACGGGCGTGTCAAGTTGAGACACAGGCGTTTCTCGACCCATATCCTCTTCTGTGCTCGACGATCGTTTCTGGATCAAGGCACATGGCTTGGGACACGGCCGTGTGCGAGGCCGCGCTCGGCCAAGGTTTGAGGATTTTTGGCGGATCTGAGCCCTTCGTTTTCTTTAATTAAGATCTGACGGCCCAGATATGTTCCTGCTCTGTTAAGGTCAGGAAGGGAGGTTTTATTCCACTTTTGCTCTTTAACATTCTCTTTCTTAGAAGTTTGAGAAAGCAGAGAGCAAGGAGGAAGAAAGAGGAGGATTCCGGCAGCCGACGGAGCATCGGAGCGCCGATTTGAGAACCGAGAGCGGATCCGCGAAGGAAATTCTATTGTGAATCCTTCTATCTGTATAGGTTTTCCATGGCGCAAAAGCGTACTACAAGGGTAACGATTCTCTTCTTGACCATGTGAAGCTCTCCTTTTGCATAAGGAAACTACGAGTGTGCGGTGAGTGTACGGTGTTCCTTGTGGTTGACGGGAATAGTCCCCCTTGTGTTGTATATAGAGTCCAGAATCGAAGTACGGACATAGGCATTGTGTGTGAAGCCTACCTAGACGTGTTGGTCTGGATCGGTGATGTTGCATTTCTTATGGTTTCCCGGAGAAGACTCCGTGTTTTGTGTTTTCGGGTATCTACGAGGTAGATTGCAGCAGGGATCCTTGGGGATTAACCCCAAGGCGCACCCGAAAAACTGGCGGAAACGTAGTTCTGCTGAGTTGGCGTCCGGGGAGCTAGCCTTGAACATAACTGGGTTATGTGTTGTTTGGGATCCGAGAGAAGCTTGGCCCCGCGTACGTCTTAAAGTGACTAGGAGGAGTGAGCAACGTTCAAATGGAATCAGAGCTGGGATATGTGGTTCGGTGCGAGAGACCCATATAGGGACTGGCCGTTGGCATAGTCGGCAGCCTTTGACGGTGGTTAGAAAGGCTAAAATGCTCACGATGTTGCCATCCTGAGGATGATGGTGAAGCCACTGAATTGTCAGGATTCACCGATAATGTGCCTTGAGTGTAGGGTTGTTTGGCCGTGCGAGCCTACAACTATGGCGAAGTATGTTTGTACTTTATTGTTTAGCTGGGCTAACTAAATGCAGGGAAGGAGCACCACCATCTTGAGTAAGGGGCGGGGTCATTATAATTTGGTCGGCTTTGGCTGACCATTACTTTGTTTGCCACCGTGCGGTGGAATGTTGCCTGCAGGTGCTGCGGAGCCAAGTACTAAATAGCGGGCTGAAGCACATGTTGTTGAGCTGGCCATCGAAGGCCAAAGCGAATTATTGTTTTACTTTTATCATGTGTGGCCGACATGCGAGCCTATGTATGTAAAACATTATTTTGTTAAGTGAACTCTTGTAAGGCCATAAGGCCATGCACTTTCAGTATATTCGTTGTTTCATTCCTGTGCTAGTTTGTGGACATTCATGTTAGTTGATTATTCAATTCTGGGTTCTTGGCAACTTTTTAAAAGATTCCTCTAGAATTCTCTGTGTTAGGGCGAGTAGTCGTAGTTGGAATGTTTTGGATATTCTTAAGTAACCCTTACGACTGTCCGTGGTATATGGCATTGGGTTCCAGTTGGACCTTCTATTATATGCCATACGGCGGATGGGGGTGTTACAATTTGGTATCAAACTTCTGATTTCAGTCAAGTTAAATGAATTCGTGGATGAATTCTTTTAAGGGGTTGTGAGCACATGTGTGCGTCATCATTGTAACATCAAAAAGAACCCATGAATGTCCACTTAGGAATGAAAAATACACTTGTTTTTGGGAATCTGAGTGTTCCAATGATTGCTTTTAGCAATCTGTTTGTCGTCTAATCAAGGGTTTTTGCTATTATAGGCAGCTAGGAGCGATGCTGGACAATCGGAATGTCCGCAATCGGCGGAATGTAGTGCACCAAGAGACGTCCCTACAACACCTCCTTCAGCAGAAACCATCAGATTGTAGGCTGAAGCAGACTTTGCTATAATAAACACTCAACATGCAGGGCAAGAGCACCACGAACCACCTATTAATGAGCAAGAACCGATTACAGCGGCAGAGCCGGGAGTGGTAGAATGCGCGGCAATTGATCAAGTAGCACCAAGGAGAGCTACGAAGAAGCAACTTAAGCATGTGATGTGCTTTAATCCTCCGAGGTTCGACGGGGTTGGAACGACAACTCAAGTTGAGGATTGGCTCTCTATGATAAAGAGAGTCTTGACGGCCACATAAATTGTTGAGTGGCAGAAGACCACCATAACGACCTTCCTTTTGGCTGGTGAGGCGAGGCTGTGGTGGGACGAGTTGGATGTTCACCTCTTAGTGGGAAGGCAACTTGCTGATGTGCCTATGACGGAATTTTCAAGGTTGTTCTTGGCCAGATATCTACCCTCTGCTCAGAAGATGGAGATGGAGAATCAGTACCATGGTCTGACTCAGGGAGGCAGAAGCGTGGATGAGTATCTCCATGAGTTTACGCTGTTGGGTCGTTATGCTCGTGCTATGTTTACTGAAGAAGAAGCATGGCGCAACATATGAAGAAAAAGGGAAGGAGGTGGAGTCAACCGCTGTCACAACCCACATTTTCTCCGAATTTAAGAAGTATCAGAGTATGAGAAAACACGCGTCGTGATGCCACGTCGAGCAGGGGATAACTGTCGACGCTCAGGCGCACACTATCTAACTAGACTATGAAAATCTCATAAGTTTAATGATTAGAAAATCTGATATCATTTTAAGGGCCGTATCCCTCGGCTCGGTGGATCATCTAGTCCACAGTATAAAATCTATACTTATACGCTGCAGAAAATACTTTAATTAATTTTTGACATCCTATGAGAGTGCATAAGTGTCCCCCGAGGTCCACTCATACTATGCAAGACTCTAGATTTATTTAATATTATAAGTGGGAAAACGATCTTTTTCCGTTGCTTAGAAAGTAGTGTATGAGTTTTACAAATATGCTGATCATGAGATATACTTATAATAGTGTTTTAGGTTTAAAAGTAACTAGCAACCTAGCATAAATCCTCCCAAGAGCAAGTAGACTATCTCCATCAAGGTAGTAGTAAAAGAAACATATCTAGTATCATAAGTTAAAACTACCAGTGGACGTCAACAAACTGACACGAACCCACTGACAAGTATGTATGTTTATAAAAAAACAGAAAACAACCTCACAACAGCAAGAGAAAGATCCCTATAACTCAAGGGATCACTAGCAACACCACATCATATCTAGCTGCCTACCCGGCCACTAATCAGAACCCAAGGCATTCAAAAAAGAAAAGAATACCTCAGCAAGTAAAACAAGAAAATCTGAATTAGGGCATTAAATCAAAATGGAACAAGAGCGTAAGTAAACACGACAGTAAAAGCAAACACTGTCCAAGTAAGCCAAAGTACACCAAGTACCAAGTGACAACACCAAGCCCTGCTCAAATCCTGCAGAGTCTACAAGGCAAAAGACAAGAACACTTGCCACAACATATTGCATTTAACCAGGGAGAAACACCTAACAATCCTAATTTGTGAGTTAATGGCAGTAGTAACAACATGGACCTAAGTTGGTGACCACAAAACAGTCCCCCAAACAAAACAGTTCCAAATAAAATATAATTTCACTGTGTTGGCACAAAACCACCACAAACCCAGCCCGTACCTGGGATACAAAGGGTGGCGGCCACAGCAATACCCAGCCCGTACCTGGGACTAAAAAGTGGCGGCCACAGCTCGCACACAAAACATCCCGCTCCTTTAGAGCATCAAAAATCCCACTACCTGCCATAACTCACGATTCGGCCCTCAAAACAAAGGAAGAACGAGAGGCCGAAAAGACATCCCCACCTAGTATGTAAACACTCGGGAAGAAAAGTAACTGAAAAGAAATAAATCTCAGCCTACAGGAATCATCAAACGCAGCTCGACAATTTTCGTCGAGCGCGGGAAAAATCGTCGAACGCAGCTCGACGATTTTCAACGAACACATGACACGAGAAATCATTGAACTCCGTTCGATGATTTTCCTTTCGTCGATCACAGGGCACGGGGACAATCGTCGAACGCCATTCGACGATTTTCCTTTTCGTCGAACAAAAGTCACGGGAAAAATCGTCGAACGCCATTCGACGATTTTCCTTATGCCGAACACTGGCCACTGGAGAATCGTCGAACTCTGTTCGACCATTTTCGTCGGACCCAGAGCTAAGGCACATCGTCGAGCTCAGCTCGACCATAATCGTGAACCCAGATTGACGATTTCCGTCGAACTGGCTGCATTGAGTGCACAGAAATCCTGTACCTCCAACTTCGTTTCTGTCCAAACTTCTTAGCCTAATTCAATCCTATCACTCGTAATTTTAGTAGGAAAACCCACTGCTACTAAATTCTAGGGTTGAAAGACTAGATACTACCCAAACAGAGGTTTAACAGGGAACAATTTGATAAACGAAAACAAGACTACAGCAACACGGCCGGTAATTTGAGTTTCAGAACTTGAGAAAATGCAAAACAAAAAGACACATAAAGGTGCATTATGGTTTAAGATCCACATGATTTTGATGGAAAAAACAGAGTAAAAATATCAATCTCGGAAAAACTTGAATGATTACAGCAATTTGACCATGAATGGAGAAGGAAAACTTGGCAAGAGTAAGAGCACCACTTGCCTCAAATACCAGCGATTTATCTTGCACAGCCCTTCCTCTCTCTCTCGGCTCCAGCCACAACAACACCTAACATGATTCTAAAGTTTAATGGCGGAGAAGGATCAAACCAGAAATTCCGAGACCCCTAAAAAACCACGAAAATTGAATCTCTTACCATAGGAATGAAGGTCTAGGAGAGAGCACTCCAAATCCGCTTTTGGAATCGAATTCTGTCCACTAACGCTCCCAGAATCGTCGTCTGAAGGGTAGCATGGTTGGCGGTTTTTTTTTCTTCCTGTCGACACTGCGACGGTTACTCTTTTAAGGAAGGATACAGTGAATAGTCTCGAATTTTGTCTATGGCTTTATATATATGCATGGACACGTCTAATCAACCGTAACAGACACCTAAAAGTCACTGGATTTCTTCAAACTTTATTAATTAATTATTTGCATCATTATTATTAATACCACAAAACAACGCGAAAACCGAACCACCTCGGATTCCGACGAAATTCACACCGTAGCTAATCACCCACGCTACGAACGCAACGGTGAAGTAAAAATCAACTTTCGACGAACAAAACTCCGGTTATCACTACTCGAAGCCAAAACACAAGCATCCCCCGAGAGGCCTCACCGGTCACCAACACAGACCCGGCTTGCTAGGGGATCTTGCCAAAATGGCTGCAACAATCACACAAGGAACCTAAAGACCTAAAACCACGCTCTAACAAAAGGCACCTGCCAGAAATGCGTCAACGTAACGCCCAACGAGAATTAAATAATCGCAGAATAATCGGGGGCGTTAGAGTCACTCTCCCTAAAAGAAAGTTTCGTCACGAAACTTTATATACACAACTTCCACTATAGAAGGAAGGTAACAAAACAAGATCTACCAGAAAGAAACGTACCAAACAAATCAAGGGAACAGATGAGGGTGAGCCTCCCTCATAGCCGACTCTAGCGCCCAAGTCGCGCTTTCCAAATCCTGATTCTTCTATAGAACTTTCACCATCGGGATAGACTTCGTCCGCAGCACCCGATCTTGAGTATCCAAGATGCGGACCGACACCTCAACATATGAAAGATTATGCTCCAACTAGGGCATAACATCCAATACTTGCCCACTGCTTTGCACATACTTCCACAATTGGCTTACATGAAACACATTATGAACACTTGGGAAATTTGCTGGCAAATCCAATCTATATGCTGACACGCCAATCCGTTCAACAATCTTAAACGGGCCCACATACCTCGGATCCAATTTTCGGTTCTTAGCGAACCTCTTAACACCAACCATCGGGGAAACCTTAAGAAACACAAGGTCCCCTACAAAAAATTCCAAGACAGACCTAACCCGGTTGGCATTCTTCTCATATCTCTCCTGAGCTATACGAAGCTTTTCCCGAATAAGCTTCACAACAGTTTCCATCTCCTCGAGCGCATCCGGACCCAACACAGGCCTCTCACCGACCTCGGTGCAAAACAAGGGAGTTCTGCAGCGTCTCCCATATAGAGCTTCAAACGGAGCCATTTGCATGCTCTCCTGGTAACTGTTATTGTATGCAAATTCCATAAGCCGCAAACGCTCATCCCATGCTCCACCGTGGTCCAAGATGTAGCACCTGATCATATCCTCAACTATCCGATTCACTCGCTCAGTCTGACCATTGGTCTGCGGGTTGTAAGATGTAGAATACCTCAAATCTATACCCAAACCCTCTTGCAAACTCCTCCAGAAGCGAGATGTAAAACGGGACTCTCGATCCAAAATGATGCTAACTGGCACATTGTGTAATCTGATGACTTCATTCAGATACAACTCTGCTATCTTTTTCATCGGATAGTCAATCTTATACGGCACAAAGTGAGCACACTTCGTCAGTCTGTCCACTATAACCTAAACTGAATCAAATCCCCTTGGAGATCTCGGCAAGCCCGTAATGAAGTCCATAGAAATACTTTCCCACTTCCATGTGGGGATCTCCAACGGAGTCAACTTGCCACCAGGACTTCCATGATCGGCCTTCACACGCTTGCAAGTGCGGCACTCTGCAACAAATCAGGCTATATCACCCTTCATCCCATATCACCAGGCAATCTGCTTCAAATCATGATACATCTTTGTCGATCCTGGATGGTAGGCAACACTGGATCCTTGAGCCTCTCTGCAAATCATACCCCTGATGTCTCCAACAGCAGGGATGCAAAACCTGCTACGGTGCTTCAAAGTACCCGCATCATTGATAGAAAAATCCGGCAACTCCCCTCTCTCAGTCCTGAGGTATAAGTGCAGAAGATCCGGATCATCCTTCTGGTGCAACCTGGTAAGTGCAATCCAAGACGGCTCTGCCACTGCCAAACTGCTCTGCATGTCACAACATCCCACAGAAGTATCCAGCAGGAGAAACTCTTCCACTAAACGATCGGCGGTGAGATAAAAGATCTTCCCTGTCTTCCAGCTCAGGGCATCGGCCACCACATTGGCCTTGCCCAGATGATACTGTATATCCACATTATAATCGGCCACATACTCCAACCAACGCCGCTGGCGCAGATTCAACTCCATCTGTGTGAACACGTACTTTCGGCTTTTATGATCGGTGTAGATCTTGAACTGAGCACCATAAAGTAAATGTCTCCACAGCTTCAGGGCAAAGATCACTGCTGTGAACTCAAGATTATGCGTGGTGTAGTTCCTCTCATGAGTCTTCAATTGCCTCGACGCATATGCAATCACCTTTCCTTCTTGCATCAACACACCTCCCAGCCCAACATGCGAGGCATCCACATATACATCACAGTCCTTTCCCTCTGTAGGCAATGTCAAAACAGGGTCAGAACACAACCTGCACTTCATCTCAAGAAAAGCCTCCTCGCATTTCTCATTCCAAATGAACGCTGCATTCTTCTGCGTCATCTTAGTCAAAGGGGCTTCCAAGGTAGAAAAGCCCTCCAAGAATCTTCTATAATAGCCGACCAACTCCAAGAAGCTCCTAATCTCCTTGGGTGTGCTCAGCCTATGCCAATCCATCACTGCAGAAATGTTTTCCGGGTCAACCGAGATGCCGTCCTTGTTCACCACATGACCCAGGAAGGAAACTTGGGACAACCAGAATTCACATTTACTCAGTTTGCCGAATAACTGATGGTCTCTCAAAGCAGATAGAACCAATTGCAGATGCTACTCATGCTCCTCAGTACTGCGAGTATAAATCAGAACATCGTCTATAAATACGACTACAAACTTATCCAAAAAATCCTTGAACACCCAGTTCATCATGTCCATGAATGCTGATGGCGCGTTGGTCAAACCAAACGACATAACCAAGAATTCGAAATGCCCATGCCTCACCTGAAAGCAGTCCGTGGAATGTCCGACTCACAGATCCTGAGCTGATGATAACCTGAACGAAGATCGATCTTGGAAAACACTGTGCTACCACGCAACTGATCAAATAAATCATCGATCCTCGGCAGAGGGTACCTGTTCTTAATGGTGACTTTGTTCAGCTCCCTATAATCGATGCACAGCCTCATCGACCCATCCTTCTTCTTCACAAATAGAATAGGAGCGCCCCAAGGCGACAAACTCAGCCTGATAAAACCTTTTGCCAATAAATCGTCCAACTGGACTCGCAACTCCTCCAACTCACGAGGGGCCATCCGATACGGCGCCTTTGCAATAGGACGCGTAACCAGTTCAAAATCAATTACAAAATCAACATCCCGCTCGGGGGGAAGACCAGGAAGGTCATCAGGAAAAACATAGGAGAAACCACGAACCACAGGAATCTCCTCCAAGTGCGGCACACTGACAGCAGTCCCAACCACCGAGACTAAACAAGAAAAACAATCAGAAAGAAACAGCTTCTGAGCACATACTGCAGAAATGATCGGAGAATCCTGGCACGGATCAGCATACACACTTCCAGGCTGACCGTTCTCCTTGATGAAGTCCAAGCGCTTCCCTTTACACTGAATAACCGCATCATACCTAGACAACCAGTCCATGCGCAGAATAACATCGAAATCCTCTAGATCAATCATCTTCAAGTCTGCCTTCACAAGAGAGTCCCCCAACAAAACAGGGCAATCCAAAATGCCCAAATCTGACAACACAGATTCACCAGAAGGGAACTTCACACGGAAGGTGTCACGAACTTGATCTAGAACCAACCGATAACGCTCTATAAAAGCTCAAGCCACAAACGAGTGGGTAATGCCGGAGTCGAACAGAACACCCGCCCAACGGTTCTTCACCTTAAATTTCCCTATAGGAGTATACATAAGCAACTAAGGAACTACCAAAAACAAAACTATAACCATTCTAGAAAATAAAGCTTTCAGGCTAGGAAAACAACTAACCTGAGATGACCTAAGTTGAAGCTTGAGCCTCCTCGGAAGTGATCACGTTTAGCTTTCCTTTGCCCTTGTCCAAACACTGAGGCGGAGGAAAAGCCTGAAGTGGAACTACTTGAAGAACAGGCTGGACCTGAGGACACCTTGTCTTGATATGGCCCTTCTAGCCACACTAATAGCAGACCTTATCCCTGGACCAACACTGTGCAGCATCATGCCCGGGTCGCTTGCAAACAGAACAGGAACCATCCTTCCTAGGAGCATCTTGAATAACATGAACTTGCTCCTTCTTCTGAGCTCCCGCCTTCTTGAAACACCTCTCAATAGTGTGGCCTGACCGGCCACATAAGCTACACACCACCTTGGTCTTCTTTTCCCTAAGCCACCAGCTCTTAGCCAAACCCTTTAGCTGATAGGCGGCTATCATCACTCTCTGATCATCTGCAATGCCGGAGTATGAGAACATCTCCTCCATGGAGATCAGCCAATCATCTATGACCATGAAATCTTCCTTCCCATCATATGTAGGAGGGCTAAGTCTCTGAAACTGAGAAATGAAGGCCATCTCTGCTGGCACCACCACTGGTGGTCTCAGGGGAGCAGGAGGGGGAGGGGCAGCTGACCCCCCTGCAGGGTCCTGCACTTCCTAAGTTTGTCCTGCCACAACTGCCGCCAGAGACTGGATCTAGACCTGCATCTACACCAAGTGCCTGTTCAAGGAATTGTTACTAAACTACAAGCTCTCGATCACCGCATCACTCTGCGCCCCAGAAGTCTCACCCTCAGATAGGGGAGTTGACCTACTCGAAGGACGCCTTGCCATCCTATGGTTATATCAACATTAGTCAAATCCTGGTACAATAGTTGGAACTAACTACAGGTACGGGCAATACATACATAAATATGATCTTAAAACTGCTAAACTTGCTCTGGGAGTTTATTTGAACAAAAATGATGATATGCCTAACCTAGGATAGTTAACCACCATCATCTAACTCTTGTGCCTAGATCGAGAATGCATGAATTTATATTCTTTTTCTGATTTAAAAACCATGTGTGTACATATGTCATCCTGCAATTCTTTAGCTTGGCACATTATGCTTATGCAATGTTATGCTATGCATGATTGTGCTATGCATACTAAAAAGGCCCTAATGCATGTCATGAGCGGCATACGCATGAAAATGTTATGCATCCCATACTACATAACATTCTCATGGAACAAAAAAGAAACGTGCTAGTCGCATTCATGTGGTGAGGTTATGTATCCCATACTACATAACCCTCACATGTTGCCCCTATGGTGGATGCATAGACAGACACATATTATGCATCCCATACTACATAATATGCCCCATTTACTTCATGTTATGCTATGAGTGTAGTGTTCGTGCTTCAGCCAATACGTGCTGATGATATATCGGTGTGTGTATGATATGATGCTAAACACATAATACCTACAAGGAAAGGTTACGCGACAAATTGTCAAGCAACCTCCCTCTGATACCAACTGTCACAACCCGCATTTTCTCCGAATTTAAGAAGTATTAGAGTATGAGGAAACACGCATCGTGATGCCACGTCGAGCAGGGGATAACTGTCGACGCTCAGACGAACACCATCTAACTAGACTACGAAAATCTCATAAGTTTAATGATTAGAAAATCTGATATAATTTTAAGGGTCGTATCCCTCGGCTCGGTGGATCATCTAGTCCACAGTATAAAATCTATACTTATACGCAGCGGAAAATACTTTAATTAATTTTTGACATCCTATGAGAGTGCATAAGTGTCCCCCGAGGTCCACTCATACTATGCAAGACTCTAGATTTATTTTATATTATAAGTGTGAAAACGATCTTTTTATGTTGCTTAGAAAATACTGTATGAGTTTTACAAACATGCTGATCATGAGATATACTTATAATAGTGTTTTTAGGTTTAAAAGTAACTCGAAACCTAACATAAATCCTCCCAAGATCAAGTAGACTATCTCCAACAAGGTAGCAGTAAAAAATACATATCTAGTAACATATGGTAAAACTACCAGTGGGCGCCAACAAACTGACACAAATCCACTAGCAAGTATGTATGTCTATAAGAAAACAGAAAAACTACCTCACAACAGCAAGAGAAAGATCCCTACAACTCAAGGGATCACCAGCAACACCATAGCAAATCTAGCCACATACCCGGCTACTAATCAGAACCTGAGACATTCAGAAAAGAACAGAATACCTCAGCAAGTAAAACAAGAAAATCTGAATTAGGGCATTAAATCAAAATGGAACAAGATAGTCAGTAAACAAGATAGTAAAAGAAAACACTGTCCAAGTAAGCCAAAGCACACCAAGTACCAAGTGATACCACCAAGCCCTGCTCAAATCCTGCAGAGGCTACAAGGAAAAAGACAAGAACACTTGCCACAACATGCTGCATTTAACCAGGGAGAAACACCTAACAATCTTAATTTATGAGTTAATGGCAGTAGTAACAACATGGACTTGAGTTGGTGACCACAAAGCAGTCCCCCAAACAAAACAGTTCCAACAAAAAATAAAATTTCACTGTGTCGACACAAAACCACCACAAACCCAGCCCGTACCTAGGATAAAAGGGTGGCGGCCACATAAATACCCATCCCGTACCTGGGACTAAAAAGTGGCAGCCACGGCTCGCACAGAAAACATCCCGCTCCTTTAGAGCGTCAAAAATCCCACTACCTGCCATAACCCACAATTCGGCCCTCAAAATAAAGGAAGAACGAGAGGCCGACAAGACATCCCCACCTAGGAGGTAAACACTCGCGAAGAAAAGTAACTGAAAAGAAATAAATCTTAGCCTACAGGAATCATCGAACGCAGCTCGATGATTTTCGTCGAGCGCGGGAAAAATCGTCGAACTCAGGAAAATCGTCGAGCGCAGCTCGACGATTTTCAACAAACACAGGACACGGGAAATCGTCGAACTCCGTCCGAGGATTTTCCTTTCGTCGATCACAGGGCACGGGGAAAATCGTTGAATTCCGTTCGACGATTTTCCTTTTCGTCGAATAAAGGTCACGGGAAAAATCGTCGAATGCCATTCTACGATTTTCCTTACGCCGAACACTGGCCACGGGAGAATTGTCGAACTCTGTTCGATGATTTTCATCAGACCCAGAACTAACGCACATCGTCGAGCTCAGCTCGACGATAATCTTCGAACCCAGATCGACGATTTCCATCGAACTGGCAGCATTGAGTGTAGAGAAATCCTTTACCTCCAACTTCGTTTCCGTCCAAACTACTTAGCCTAATTCAGTCCTAATACTCGTAATTTTAGTAGGAAAACACACTGCTACTAAATTCTAGGGTTCAAAGGCTAGATACTACCCAAACTGAGGTTTAATAGGGAACACTTTGATAAACGAAAATATGACTACAGCAACACGGCCGGTAATTTGAGTTTCAGAACTTGATAAAATGCAGTAAAAAAAAGAAACATAAAGGTGCAATATGGTTTAAGATCCACATGATTTTGACGGAAAACAAAGTAAAAATATCAATCTCGGGAAAACTTGAATGATTACAGCAATTTGACCATGAAAGGAGAAGGAAAACATGGCAAGAGTAAGAGCACCACTTGGATCAAATCCCAGCGACTTATCTTGCATAGCCTATCCTCTCTCTCTCAGCTCCAGCCGCAACAGCACCTAACAGGATTCTAAAGTTTAATGGCGGAGAAGGATCAAACCAGAAATTCTGAGACCCCTAAAAAACCACGAAAATTGAATCTCTTACCGTAGGAATGAAGGTCTAGACGAGAGCACTCCAAATCCGCTTTCGGAATCGAATTCGGTCCACTAAAGCTCCCAGAATCGGCGTCTGAAGGGTAGCAGGGTTGGCGGTTTTTTTTTATTCCTCTCGATACTGCGACGGTTACTCTTTCAAGGAAGGAGACAGTGAATAATCACGATTTTTATCTAAGGCTTTATATATATTCATGGACACATCTAATCAACCCTAACAGATAGCTAAAAGTCACTGGATTCCTTCAAACCTTATTAATTAATTATTTGCATTATTATTATTAATACCACAAAACAACGCGAAAACCGAACCACCTCGGATTCCGACGAAATTTGCACCGTATCTAATCACCCATGCTACGAACGCATCGGCAAAGTCGAAATAAACTTTCGACGAACAAAACTCGGGTTATCACTACTAAAAGACAAAATACAAGCATCCCCCGAGAGGCCTGACCGGTACCCAACACAGACCCGACTTGCTAGGGGATCTTGCCAAAAAGGCTGCCACAACCACACAAGGAACCTAAAGAGATAAAACCATGCTATAACAAATGGCACTTGCCGGAAATGCATCGACGTAACGCCCAACGAGAATTAAATAATCGCAGAAAAATCGGGGGCGTTAAAACCGTGTCCCACTATGCTCCAGCCCAGCCTAGAGTATATAATCATGGTCTACAAGAGGCCATAAAATAAGCTGATGCGGTGACATGTATGAGTTAAATTATAGCATTTTAACTATATGTAGTTATTACCTTTTTATATGTTAGCTTAGATATGATGGTGCTAGGCTTTGGGTTTATCTTCAATTATCCGGCGAGAGCCCTGTTTGATACAGGAGCTTCGCATTCCTTCTTGTCCGAAAAATTCGTACACGCATCAGGGTCCCTTCCTCGATGTCAAAAGACAAGTTGGATGTGTTGTTGTCCAATGGGTGCTCAATGTGCGTGGATAGAGTCTGCGAGGTAAAGTTACGGATTGGGGATCAGGAGTTTGTCTTGCAAGCGTTGGTACTGCCGTTAGCGGTGTACAACGTAATCTTTGGTATGGACTGGCTCTCGGAGCAGCGAGCATGCATTGATTATAAATGAAAGGAAGTTAAGTTGGGGTTGAATACTGATCGGGAGACTACGGTTGCGGGCATGAAGGGGTTAGGTAAGGTTTTGATGTCGGCCCTTCAGGTGATCAAGGCGGTTCGGTCTGGGGCAGAGCTGTTTGTCACATTAGTGCATGCTTCAACGCCTAAGCTGAGTCTGGGCAGTATACCACTTATGTACGAGTATCCTGATGTGTTTACAGATGATCTCCCTTGAGCACCTCCTCAGCGAGAGATTGATTTTACTATTGAGCGGGTGCCGGGTGACAAACCGATGTCATGCTATCCGTATCGGATAGTGCCAAGAGAGATGGCGGAGCTGAAGGTGCAACTGCAAGAGTTGTTGGAGCAAGGGTATGTGCGTCCAAGTTCGTCGCCTTGGGGCGCACCGGTCCTTTTCGTTAAGAAGAAGGATGGGAGCTTGCGACTCTATATTGACTATCGGGAGTTGAACAAGCTTACGGAGAAGAATAAGTATCTAATCCCAAGGATTGACGATCTAGTTGATCAGTTGGTTGGGTCTACAGTATATTCGAAGTTAGATCTGAAATCTGGTTACTACCAACTGAGGATATGGGAAAGTGACATCCCAAAGATAGCGTTCAGCACACGGTTTAGGCATTATGAGTTCACGGTCATGCCGTTTGGGTTGACCAATGCGCCAACCATGTTTATGGATCTGATGAACATGACGTTCAGAGAGTACCTGGACAGTTTCGTGATAGTATTTATCGACGATATCTTGGTATACTCGCAGTGTGAGAATGATCACTACAAGCATCTGCATATGGTGTTGGAGACATTGAGAACTAATCAGTTGTATGCTAAGTTCTCCAAGTGTGAGCTCTGGTTATCCTCGGTAGCATTCCTTGGTCATGTGTTTAGTGGAGAAGGGATAGCGGGGGATTCGGCGAAGATAGTGGCGATACAAGAGTGGCCTGTATTGACTTCAGTGGAGAAAGTCCGGAGCTTTCTGGGGCTTGCCGTCTACTACAGGCGCTTCGTAGAGAACTTCTCATGGATAGCGCTACCACTCATGACGTTGACAAGGATGGATCAAACGTTTGAGTAGTCGCTGGAGTGCGAGCAGGCTTTTGAAGAATTGAAGAGGCGGTTGACCACGACACCTATTTTATGTTCGTCGAGTGGGGCTGAACGGTTTGAAATCTATAGTGATGCTTTGGGCTGTGGCTTTGGCTGTGTTCTGCTACAACATGGGAGTATGATAGCCTATGGTTCACGACAATTGAAGGTTCACTAGCGAAATTATTCGGTCCATTACTTAGAGTTAGTGGTCGTGATATTTGTTCTAAAGCTGTGGAGGCACTATCTGTACGGTGTTAAGGTCGGTATCTACACCGATCATAAGAGCTTGAAGTACCTGTTAGATCAGAAGGAACTGAACATGAGGCAGCGGAGGTGGATGGAGTTCCTGGGGACTACACCTTCGAGATACATTATTTGCCGGGGAAAGGAAATGCAGTGGCAGATGCGTTGAGTCGCAGGGTTCTTGCGCAAGCCAGCTGGTTGTCGGTACATGATGAGAGTTTGGTCCGTGATTTGGAGGAATTAGAGATAACTTGCGTCGACAAGCAGTCTAGTGACGAGGAGAAATTTCTTTGGTTCAGGATAGCAGCATGAAGTAGATCTTAGATGAATCTTTGGATGGGTCAAATTTTGCTGTTGAGGATGGACTGCTAAAGAGGGATGGTTGCCTATGCATTCCTAGTGCGGATAATCTTCAGGAGGAGTTGAGCACGAAGATGTATAAGGACATGAAGAAGTTGTTCTGGTGGCCAGGATTGAAGAAGGATGTGGCACTTTTTGTGGCCAAGTGCCAAACATGTGCCTTGGTGAAGGCGGAGTGCCAGAAGCCTAGAGGTTTCTTGAAATCCTTTCCTATCCCAGAGTGAAAATTCGACGACATTTCTATGGATTTTGTGCATGGTCTTCCAAAGTCGCAGAGGGGAAATGACTCAATCTGGGTGGCCGTGGATAGATTGACAAAGGTATCGCATTTCATTCCGAACAGGAAGGAAGATCCGGTGGAAAAGTTAGCCAAACTATATGTGGATAATATTATTCGTTTGCATGGTGTGCCCCACAGTATTATTAGTGACCGAGATGGATGCTTCACGTCGAGTGACTGGAGGCTAGTATATAGTCTGTTGGGGTCTAAGCTGAGTTTCAGCACAACCTTTCACCCACAGATGGATGGTCAGACCGAGAGGGTCAATAGGACAATGGAGGACAAGCTTTGTATGTGCGTCTTGGATTTAGGAAAGCAGTGGGAAGATCACCTATACATTGTGGAGTTAGCATATAACAACAGCTATCAGGCGAGTATTGGAATGTCGCCCTTCGAGGCCTTATATGGTAGAAAGTGTTGCACACCGTTGTCTTGGTTGGAGACAGGCGAGTCGAAGTTATTCAAACGTCAAGCAGTGGAAGACGCCACTTCAATGATACGTATAATTCAGGAAAGGTTGAAGATCGTTCAGGACAAGCAAGCAAAATACTATAACGCCAAGAATAGGAATGTGGAGTTCGGTGTTGGAGACTGGGTGTATTTGAAAATTAAGCCATTCAAGGATGTCTCGTGTGTTCGAAGCTTGATGAAGTTGAGTCCGAGATACCTTGGACCGTTTGAAATCCTGGAGCGTGTTGGCGAAGCAGCATATCGATTAAGGCTGTTAGTGGAGTTGAGTGGGCTACATGATGTGTTCCATGTTTTGGTGTTGCGGAAGGCGGTGCAAGAGCCTTCGCAGGTCATTGTGGTAGATCAAGTGCCGGTTGAATATGGGTTGACGACAAAGGTCAAGCCAATACACATTGAAGACTTTGAGGTCAAACAACTACGCAATATGGAAATATGAATGGTTAAAGTCCGTTGGGATAACTGAGGATGTGTGGAGCTTTCTTTGGAGCGAGAGCAGGCTATGATTGAATAATACCCTGAGTTATTCCCCTCAGGTAACATTTAAATTTTTGTGTACCTTTTCATAATTTTGGGACGAAATTCTTTAAGTGGGGGAGATTTTTAACGCCCCAAAAATCATAATCGAGTTGATCGCATCCTAAGAATTTTTTTTAGTGCCTGTATAGTGGTGCACGGCCTAGGACACGGGTGTGTTCAAGGCCGTGTCGTTCTCTGGGATTGGCCGGCTGTGTCCAAAAAAGGACACGGCAGGAAACACGACAGCGTGACACGGGCATGTAAATGGACACGGGCGTGTGCATACCCGTATCACCACCCTAGTTCCGAAGAGATGTGTCGGTTGGCGTGTTGGTTATCTGTGATACGCCCCTAGGTCATAGGCGTGTCGGGACTCGACACGGGCATGTCAGGTTGAGAAACTAGCGTGTCTCGACCCATGTCCTCTTCTGTGCTCAACGATCGTGTCTGGATCGAGGCACACGGCCTGTGACACGACCCTGTGCGAGGCCGTGTTCGGCCCAAGTTTGAGGATTTTTTGACGGATCTGAGCTTTTCTTTTTCTTTAATTAACATCTGATGGCCCAGATGTGTTCCTGCTTTGTTAAGGTCGGGAAGGGAGGTTATATTCCTCATTTTCTCTTTAACATTCCCTTTCTAAGAAGTTGAGAGAAGAGATAGCAAGGAGGAAGAAAGAGGTGGATTCCAGCCAACGGCGGAGCATCGGAGCACCGATTTGAGAACCGAGAGTGGATCTGAAGATGAAATTACATTGTGAAGCCTTCTATTCGTATAGTTTTTCCATGGTGAAAAATAGTACTACAAGGGTAACGATTCTCTACTTGGTCATGTGAATCTCTCCTACTTTTGCATAAGGAAACCCCATCCCGCGAGTGTGCCATGAGTGTGCGTTGTTCTTTGGGGTTCATGGTAATATTCCCCCTTGTGTTGCATATAGAGTCCGGAATCGAAGTACAGACATAGGCATTGTGTGTGAAGCCTACCCGGACGTGTTGGTCTGGATCGGTGATGTTGTATTTTGTATGGTTTGCCGGAGAAGACTCGATGTTTTTTGTTTTCGAGTTTCTATGCGGTAGATTGCAGCAGGGATCCTTGGGGATTAACCCCAAGGCGCACCCAAAAAACTAGGCGGAAACGTAGTTCTGTTAACTTGGCGGCCGGGGAGCCAGCCTTGAACATAACTGGGTTATGTGTTGTTTGGAATGTTTGGGATATGAGAGAAGCTTGGCCCACGCATACATCTTAAAGTGACTAGACGGAGTGAGCAACGGGCAAGTGGAATCGGAACTGGGCTATGTGGTTCGGTGCGAGAGACCCATAGAGGGACTGGCCATTGGCATAGTCGGGAGACTTAGACGGTGGTCAGAATGGATAAAATGCTCACGATGTTGCCATCCCGGGAATGGTGGTGAAGCCACTGAATTGTCAGGATTCATCGATAATGTGCCCTGAGTGCACGGGGTGTTTGGCCATGCGAGCCTACACCTGTGGGGGAAACAATCAGTGGGCGAGACAAGCCACCCGCTCGTCTCGCAGGCCTCCCGCATCATGGGAGCCATCTCGCCCTCAAGGGCCTGCTCTCGCCCACAAAGGGCATCTTGCCTACTGCAGAAAGGGCGTCTCGCCTCCTGCGAGTGGACCACATGGTCCCACTCGCCTATTCAATTCCTCTCCCCAGCTTCTCCGCTCTACCGCTTGAGCCGCCTCCCGCGAGGCCAAGGTTGTATAAGAAATATTTTCTTCCACTCGAGAAATCCATGGATTCTTCTCGGGATGTCCAATCCAGCTAACCCTCATTCCCGGTTCCTTTCTTAGAAATGCTATAAAATTATTTTAATTATACCTTATATATATATGTACTTTTCTTCTCCCCCTTGGACCGATCTTCTTCCTTCTTCCCAAACTAGAGCGGCGTGAGCGAGAGAGAGAGAGAGAGAAAGTTTCTCACGATTCTTCTGGTGGACGCCGATGGTGCTACAGTGCTCAAAATTCAGAAACGATCATTGATCTTGAAAGTTCTCAACGAGAGGTACGCCATCCCACTAAAATCCTCCCCATTCCTTGAGTTTTTCTCGCTTGGGTTTCGGACCTAAATCCTATTTTTTGGCCATTCTTGTTAGATTTCGATTTCCCTCGTCTTTCTTGTTCCCGATCTACGCCGAGGTGCAATTTGGTGGTCTTCTCCAGTAAAACCAAAGAAAGTGATGTTTTCTTCCTTCACTTCCCATCTTTATCCTGATTTGCGGAAATTTCCAACTTCTTGTTATCACGATTTTTAATAACTTGTTGAATATAGTGTTGTTTAGATCCATTGTGCAATTCTACTTATAATTTTCATGTTCTTGATTCCGCCACCTAATCTTGTTAAGTGCTACATGTTTTGATTATGTGGTTAAATCTCACTCTTATTACCATTCCTCAACTTTCATGTAGAATGTTTTAGAGTTTATTTAGGATTATAAGTCCTTCCTAAGTGTTGATCATCCGCTTCAAATCTAGAATTATCTTGTAGAATCCGATGTGCCAATGTTGTATTGAGATTTATATCATTGTTTTCTTCATAGCAATGTTGTGGGGCGAGACAAGCCGCCAGGCCCCGGTTGGGCTGTTGTGTGCCCCTGAGCTCTAAACCCGGGTCGTTACGGGGTTTGACTTCATGATTTTCATCATTGTAGGTGTTATTTGTGGGTGAATCCACCGACGCAATGTTGATCCCTCTGTTAGTACCGTCATGGACTCTACCAGGTGTTTGGGATTTTATGGTGTATGGTGGAGTATCCAGTCTCCCCCGCAATTATGATGGATTAATATATCCATGGGGGTGCATCCAGATGAGTTGACCTCCCTGCCCGTTATGTTTTTTGGTGGATTTGACCGCATGTGGCTAATAAAGTTTTGCCTTCTTCCTGATGATTTAATCGTGATTTTTCCCCTTATAGTCTTGTGCATTTGAGGTACTTTTGTTGTACATGACGGTTCACGTAAGTGTTTTTTTACTTTTGTACCTTACTGCCATACTTTATTTAAATATTTATCCTTTGCTGTCGGGTTGGTACCCCTTGACATTGTTTACTGTTGGCTTACTTCTGCCATCACTTATACATTGTTGCTGAGATATTATGTCTTTGGAATGTCTCGTATTCAGAGTTGTAGCTGATTGCGGTGATGGTTTTGAAGTTCTTGAGCAGTAGTGTTGGATGTTGTTTTTGGCTCGCCGTAGCGAGGTAGACTATTATTTTTATTGCTTTACTAGTTCAGGCATACTTTCTTTTATGTGGGTTCATGTTAGTTTGTTGATGCCTATAGAATTGTTAATTTTGGATGCTTGCTAGCTGCTGGATTTTCTTTCTGTGTATTTGGATTACTTACTCTCTGGGATGTTTGGTCCTAGGATTACAAGATAGGTATTTTCAAGTATACAAACTAATATTACTACCTAATGCATTGCATGTTTTAAAATGCTAAATCAATATATTTAACGACCGTAACAAATCTACTTTTATTCCTATTATACACTTAGAACTTGCATACAATGAGGTGTCCTCTGCGGACATTTTAACTCATGTAGGATATCTAACCTTGTAAAGGAAGTATTTTCCGCAGCGTGTAACTATTTTACTCGTGGACTAGATGAACCACTAAGCCGAGGGATATGGCTTACTACTACACTTAAACTGGTTTTGCCTTCAAACAACTTAAAGATCTTTCTTCACGGTTAGGTAGGAGTTTTGCTTGAGCGTCCCTAGTTATCCCCCGCTGACAGGGCATCATGACTTGTATTTTTTCCTTACTTTGATATTCCTTTAATGGCGGTGAAAAATGCTGGTTATGACAGGTGTTTACATTAAGGATTGGGTACCGACCTTAGATATTCAACCGCTTATCATACGCAAATCAATGGTCAGATGAAGAGAGTAAATCATATTGTGGAACATATGATCAGATGTTACATCTTGGACCACGGAGGGGTGTGGAACGAGCTGCTGAGATTGATGGAATTTGCCTATAATAACAGTTATCAGGAGAGCTTGCAAATGGCCCCATTTGAGGCTTTATATGGTAGACGTTGTAGAATTCCGTTGTTTTGGGCCGAAGTTGGTGAAGGACCATTGTTGGGTCCGAAAACCTTAGAAGAAATGAATACTTCTGTGACACATATTCAAGAGAAGCTATGAATAGCTCAGGAGCGTTATGATAAGAACGCTAATCGGAGAACGATTGATCTAGAATTTAAAGTTGGGGACATTGTGTTTCTCAAGGATTCTCCGATTTCAGGTGTTTAGAGGTTTGGAAAGAACCATAAGTTAGATCCCATGTATGTGGGACCTTTCCAAGTTGTTAAATGTATCAGAGTGTCAGCTTATAGGCTGGGTTTACCCGCTAATTTTCCTGGTGTACACGATGTGTTTCTTGTGAGCCAGTTGCGAAAGTGTGTGCTTTGTGACCAACATGTTCTCAATTTGGTGCCCCACTTGCAGCCTAACCTTTTCTTATGTTCAGATTCCTATTCGCATTCTGGTTGTAAAAGATCGGGTGTTGCGAAGGAAGACAATACCAATGGTCAATTTTTTATGGTGAAACCAAGACGTGGAAATTACGATTTGGGAATTGGAGTCATCCAAGAGGGAGACTCATGCTCATCTATTCTCCTAGTTTCTTTGGTAAGTTTTCTATTCAATAGCTCTTGGTTATTTTCCTTCTTTAAAATATTCTATCGTGTATAGAGTTTCTGGATGAAACTTCCTTTTAGGGGGAGTGGTTGTAAAGCCCTTGATTTTTCAATGTTTATCTTATTTCCTTTAGTGGCGTATTTTTGACGTCAGGGAGTTACGTTGAAGCATAGTCTGTAGGTACCATTGCTGGTGCATGGTTTTTGATCATTTGGTATTTGAGGTTTTGACTTAGAATATTTGCTTGGCTAATTTCTATTGTATTTTTGGAGTTTTCCCTTGCGAACCGAGTTTGTTTTGTAACTCGGTGGAGCCTTTTTGGGATGTTTTGGAGTTTTAGGCATCAGTGAGTTTTTACTCGAGTTTTAGGCATCAGTGAGTTTTTGCTCATTCGTAGCGTCAATATATAGCTATGGTGCGATTTTCATAGAATTCTGAGTTGGTATGAGTTTCGAGTTGTTTGGACGTTTATTTAGTAATTAATTATAATATAATATTATATTACTTATATAAATATAAATAGTTAACGATGTGACGGAAACCCTATTCATCATCTTCCTCCCAAGCCGTCGCGTTGTTTTGCGAAAGAGAAGAATATCGGACATTTCTAGGCTTTCGGCCGCCGATTACATAAGCTTTGGTGCTCGAAATCGTCATCAGAGAGTAGATTCGGACTACTCTCGCCGAGATCTACGTGTGTGCGGTGCGTTTTTCTCATTTCATGAATTTTTGGACATTAGGTTATGCGGTTTGGGCCATCTTTTTCATTGAAAGGTTTCAAGAAGTGTAGCCCAGGTGTTCTTGCGGCCGGATCTGTGAGGAAAACCGCTTGTGTGGTCGGATTGCTGGAGTTAGAGGCAAGTGGTGATTTCTTCCCCTTGCCAAGAGTTTTTTGTGTGTTTTCTTATTGTTTTCTTCTTCCCTCCTTAGAATTAGGAGTAGTGTAGGGATCGGCCTAGTTCAATCTACTGAGTAGTATAAAATCCCCTGCCAAGTAAGGAGTAGAATTCTCTATATATATCTACTAGTCTAGGTCAACCTGTCAAGTATATGACAGTTAGCCAAAGTAGGATTCGTCGTGTTTGGAAATTAGCCTACGGTAATGTCACCGTATAAGATAGTCTAAGTATAGACAAATGAAAGATTTTGTTTTCAACGTAGCTAGCAAACTAGAGGGGGGGGGTGAATAGGTTTCTTGGTTTCTTTGTGACTTTCTTTTTCTTTCTTATTTAAGTGCTTAGAGTGTTAGTAGTTATCTACTTTCAAAAACCTGCAATAAAGAAAAGACACAAAAAGCTTACACAAAATATATTGTGGTTCCCTATATTATGGGTACGTCCACTCTCCTCCTACCTTTATAACTTCAAGTTCGATAAGGCACTTCTCCAAAACGTAGGTCCAACAGCTTACACCACAGATCCCTCAGGATCTCTCAGCCTCCTCCAAGACTTACAACTCAGGACAAAGCCCTGCCTCAGAGAAAATTTGCTCTGACAACTCAATGATCAACTGATCACCTACCTTAGGCCCAAAGTCCCTACAACTCAGGCTGGGATGGCAGCCATACCTCAGATCTATGAATGATCCTACCTTGGAGAGAATGACTCTCCTACAGCTTAGGCACAGGGGCCCTACCTTAGATCCAAAAGATCCTACAATTCCGGCACAAATGCCATACAAATCAGAGAGAATGACTCTCATACCTTAGGCACAGGAGCCCTACCTCAGATCCAAACTGGATCCTACACTCAGAGAGTATAACTCTCCTATAGCTCAGGAAAAACTACCTTACCTCAGTCTCAGGAACCCTACAGCTCAGATACAGAAGGACCCTACAGAAATATAGTGGCCTTAATTAATTTAACACAGAGAAATTTCTCTATGTCTGCTACCTCATGCCCAAGAGTTTGAAGGTGTTAAGTCAGCTAGTCTCACTCAACGCTTTTTGATTTAGCCTTTCTTCTATATTGGGCATTGAGTGAACTGGCTTCACTCAATGCTTCTAGACTTAGTCGATTTCTATCTTCTTCATAGGCTTTGACTGCAGTAGCAAGACTAAACACTTTTGCTTTGACATTGAGTGAGCTGTGCTAACTCGATGCTTCTGGACTTTGTCAAATATTTAGCCTGCCAATACTTAGGCGTTTATAGATTTAGATATACTCGATGATTATTGATATATAGCGTTGAGTGAGCTATAATCACTTAACGCCCGCGGACTTAGCCACAGAGTAGCTTTGTACTGCATGGCTTTGGCTATCCACACCTTCATTAAGCGCTTTTGGAATTTAGCGTTGAGTGAACTGGCTTCACTCAACGCCATTGGACTTAATCAATTTTCAGCCTATCTAGAATCTTCCCATGCATCTGATGTTGAGTGAACTAGCTTCACTCAATACTTGTGGACTTAGATAAATTTCTGTCTCTCCACATCTTTACTTTGTGACCACCTATCACATCACTTGCAATACCTATCCTATCAATTTTATAAGGACTAACCTGGATGCATGAACTTAAGAATACATCAAATACAACTTTGTATATTACATTGATATGAATGACTTCTTCAAATCTAGGACATTATGGGCAATGGACCCAACAATCTCCCCCTATTTGAAGAATTCAAAACCCTCAATTAAATGAGTCAATGACATACACTAACATATGCAATAATAAAATATTAATTTGGAAAACATATCACTAGATAACAAGTTATAGTTACCACGCTTCCTTGCCTGTAGGGCACACCTGCTCATGCTCCCCCTCAATTGATGTTACCACTTATATACTTCTCACATATCCTTGGCTGGCATCTGATACACTCATAACTCTAATACCACTTTCCTTAACCTATATCCTTCTCCTCCCCCTTTTGGACTTCTGTAAATAGTCAGGGAGGTACTGATTTTCTGCTCCCCCTATTTGAGTACAGAAAAGCAACTCTTGCATCAGTTGACCCACTTGTGAGTGCTGGAAGTGTGCTGCTACTTCTCTATAGGATATCATTTGAAACTTCCTTTGCAAGTGCTGGGCTTGCTCCCCCTCAACTGAAGCATCCTCTTTCATACTTCATGGTAGACATACTAGTCTAAACCAGTCTGGATAATACTTCATCATGATTCTACTGAAGGTATACCTCTTAAAAAGTTTTCATTCTACTGAAGTACAATTCCACCTGCAAGAAATAATATAAATTGCAACAACATGAGGAGCAAATGAAGCTATATTTGGTTCAACATACCCAATTCCAACTTGAAGGTGTTGAACTTTGCATCATCTAGTGACTTAGTGAAGATGTCAGTCACTTGCTTGTCTGTTGGGACACACTCAAGGTTGATATCTCCACATTCCACATGCTCCCTAATGAAATGATATCTTATCTCAATATACTTAGTCATAATATGAGAGACAGAATTCCTAGCAATTGAGATGGCACTAGTAGAATCACAATATAAGGGACTTGTACTTATCTGGAGGTCTTAATCAGAGAGCTGATGTTGGATCCACATGCAACTGAGCACAGCAACTACATACTGAGATATACTTTGACTCTGTAGTTGATGTTGGGTCCATTGATCTCAATGTCCTAGATTTGAAGAAGGACCAACAAATAATGTGTACATATGTTGTGATCTAACTTGTGTTCAAGATTAGTGATTGCAGATTCCCCTGGTAAGCAACGATGGGATAGGTAGGCTTAGTGGCTAAGTCATGTAAGTTCTTACCTAAGTGGTGGAAAGACAGAAAACTATTTTAGTCCACAGGCGTTGATTGAAGATCATTCACTCAACACGAGATGACTTATAGCGCAGAGTAAAGCCTATTCAGTCAAAACAATGAAGTGGCAAGCTTAAAATGTGGCCAAGTCCACAGGCATTGTGTGAAGTCAACTAACTCAACGCCATACAAAAAAAAGCTGTGAGTCAGGCTAACACAGTCAAATACTAAAGGGAAATGAGCTGAAAAGTGGCTAAGTCCATAGGTGTTGAGTGTAGCTCACTCACGCAACTGCTTAGCTTCAAAATAGTTGATCAGTTGAGCGTAGAGTTCGTCGAGCTTAGCTAATCATTCGTCGAACTACTCTCTGAGTTTTAGAAATTTGGCCAAGTCCAATTCCGTCGAACTAAGTTCAAAGTTAATCGAACTAATTCCTGAGTTCGTAGATCTAAGCTTCCACTTGTTCGTCAAGCAAAACTCTAAAATATCGAACTGAGTTTTTTCTTATTTGTTGAACTGAGTTCTGTGTTCGTCGAACTCAAACTGATTTCTGAAATATAAAATATGTCTAAAGCAGAAAGCGTTGAGTAAGGCATGCTCACTCAATGCTCTCAACGCCTTTATATAGAATTAGTTAAAGCATAAAGCATTGAGTGAGGAATGCTCAATCAACACTCTCAATGCTTAAGTTGCTGAAGAAGAAGAAGAAATTGCTAAGGCAGATAGCGTTGAGTGACGGATGTTCACTCAATGCTCTCAATACCGGAAATGCAGAATGTGGTTAAGGCACAAGGAGTTGACTGAAGTATGTTCACTCAACGCTCTCAAACGCCATGCATGCAGAAGAGGCTGCTGAAAGGGTTAAGGAAAAAAGCGTTGAATGAGCATTACTCACTCAACGTTGTCAATGACTAGATAGACAAAACTGTCTAAGTACTTTGTCATTGAGTGAAGCTCTTTTGGTGGTTAAAACTCGAGGCACCCCATAGGTATATTTTTTTGGAAAGGCGGTTGATTTTATTTTGGAAGGACAGGGAGCGCGGATTTATTATCTGTAAAATATTTGAAACAGAGTTTTAAAGAAAGGATGCAAGTGCACTTATCGCGTGTAGTACATGATATTTCGATGAGGAATATCGTGGTTGTATTGTTCTCGGGGACGGTTTGATTTTTTTCTACTCTTCCCTAGAGGGGACTATTATTCTACCGAAATTAACTTGTCGGGTTTTTATTTATATATATATAAATAGGAAAATAAAAGCAGAAAAAAGTGACGATGAAGAAATAGCGCATCAGTAACAAATTAAATTTCAACAAAAATAAACTTTGAATAAATAGAGATCCTAAATTCAAAATTAATTAAGGCAGAGACTTGGTCGTGGAGGTTCCACAAAAATAAGCACACCTATCTCTAGGACTATCGCTTACTTGAACATTGAGACTATTCGACCGGGCTCTCATCCGACGAAGGACTCCTCTTAATGCCTGCATTACTCTAATAACCTCGCTATTGGGTGGGGAACCCAATCCGGTAGAGTTGAGTGCCTCCTCTCTCGAGGGTTAGTGCGGAACTCCCTTTACGCAGGGGTGATCGGTCCATATGTGCGACCTCTCAGCTAGCTAGCATATGGATTACGGAAATAGAGCCCACACATCGATTTTTGGTTGTACACATCGTAAACCCGGAGCAAACTTTAAGTAATTTAATTAAAGAGAAAAACAGGACCTTTAATTACTTAAAGCGATTGTATCTGTCCCAATACTCTTCGATACTGCGGTCTAAGAGCGGTTAGCCACTAATCGGAATGGGGACATCTTGCGGAAAGATATTCATAATTTAAAGGTACAAGTCCTACTCAAATGATTAGGCGGGAAATGAAAGCAGAAAATGAAAGCAATAAAAGAACGTAGTAAAAGGAAGCAGAAAAGTGAATGTCCTACTCAAACGGGTAGGTGGGAAATGAAAGCTGTAAAAGTGCAAGTCCTACTCAAACGAGTAGGCAAGAAATGAAAGCGCGTCCTACTCAAACGAGTAGGAGGAAATAAATGCAGACACCCACACACTCAACTTGAATGAAATGCACACACTCTATAGAAATAAAAATGCACACACTTTACATGAATAGAATGCACACACTCTATAGAAATAAAACACGCACACACACTCTACATAAAATAAAGACACACCGACTCTAGTTGAATAAGACACACCCACACACTCTATATAAATAATAAAAGAGATAAAAAGCTAACTCATACACTCACCCACACAAGCAAAAATGCAAAAAAAGAAGTGATCGAAAAATTAAAATAATTACATTTTTACCGTTAGAATGTGATAAAAATGCATAAAAAGAAGAAATTAAAATTAAAGGAGCAAAAGTTTTTGGAAATAAAAGAAAAAATTAAAGTGTTTGAAAAGTTAAAATAACGTCTAATTCATTCTTATAACTTAATAAAAAAGCTTAAAAAGTGGAAGAAAGAGTAAAAGAACAAAAAGTTTTACAAAAGTAAAAAGTCTAAACAAAGTTAAGTAAAAAAAATAACAAAACATAAAAGCATGAAATCTAACCTCATACACACACACACACCCATCTTAAAAAGAGAAAAACAAAGATAAGACAAATTAGAAAATAAGATTGCTTAAGGGGGGCACATAGATTAAGTCCAGAACAATATAAGGAGGAAAAAGCTACAAATTTTATTAAGACTAAAAGACGATTACAAAGCTTAAATAAAGGAGAGGGGGAGAAAATCCCATTACAAAGCTTGGAAATCAACTATGCAGCACCTCCCTAAGCAAAATGATCCAAAAAATAGAACAAGTGACCTTACAACAAACTTCTATTTATAGGCAAAAAAATTGGGTTACACGCCCAAGGTCACAGGCGTGTAAGGGGGGCGTATAGCTACTGTTGCTGATGTGATCTGGAACATTTATTGCAGGTTTGATTTTTAGGGATGTACACATGAAATTCACGGGCATGACTCTGTTGTCGCGGGCGTGTAGGGGGGGCGTGTTGGGGAGGCTTATCTGCAGAAGGCATCGTGTCAATAAGTTACTAGCACTGTCTCGAATTGGACACATGGACGTCACGGGCGTGTCGCTGACTTGACAAGGGATTAATATGTGGCGTTGAGTGGTTGGCTAGCATTGAGTGGTTGGCATTGAGTGGAGATGGTGTTGAGTGGCTCTCGACGGGCATTGAGTGGAGATGGCATTAAGTGGATCTTAACGGGAATTGAGATGAGTTGATCTTGGGTGGAACACGGGCGTGTCGGGTCGGTTCGATGATTGTCGAGGGCGTAACATGTGGCGTGTTCCACAGTTTGACGATCGTCGAATGCTGATCATTGAATTGTCAGCAATATTTGTTGGGATCAAAGTCACACGCCTAGGTCATGGGCATGACCGATAAGTACACGGGAGTGTACTATGAATTTTCTGATTTTTCCTAAAAAAATTCAGAAAATAAAATAAAATAAGTTAGAAAATATTTACAAAAAGGAAGCATTTTATTAAAGAATAATAACTAAAAATGACAAAATTAAACTAACACAACTTATTTAATGTACGCAAAAATACGTATATTTATAACTTAACAAATACCCCCATACTTAAGGTTTTGTTATTCCATAACAAAAGTTGGAGATATACTTATAAGAAATTAAAGAAATCCTAAGTTTATCTGCCGCTTTAATTAATTGAAAGAAAGATCAAAATAATTATCCGGGATATAAGAGTTAAGTCCTAAATTATGACAAAAATTTAAATAAAGGAAGAGTTTCAGCTAAAAACTTCTCGATATAATCAAATAGAAAGCAAAGAATTGTATTTGTTAGGTTAACAAAAATAGATTAGAATTATGGAACTTTAGCTTATAAGAATTAAAGGAAATAATGCAATTTAAAAATTATGCTCTGAAAAACGATTTTAAAATTAAATCTACAATCATTTGAAATAGGCTATGGGGGATGTTGTGCTTTATGAAGAAGGCTTTGTTTAGAGGTGAGGTATATTTTTTCGCTCAAACCTCTAATGAAGTTTTTGGTTGAATGTGAATGAATAGGAAAATGAAATCTTATTTTCCATGATATGTAATTTTTGAATAACTTCATAATAACCCAAAGTATATGTATAGGAGTAATGAATTTTATCCTCTTACTCCGTAACATATAATCTTTTAAAATATTGTATACCTATGTTTACAGAATGAAATGTTATTCTCATTGACATAGGATCTTTTAAGGGTCAAAATCACGCTAAGTAAGACATGAAAAAAAAGTTCGGGAGATAGATTTGTTTAGAATGAAAACTAGATTTAAGAAAAATATTTTGAGAACAACCTTTATAAATTGAACTCTCCTATATTTCAAAAAAAAGGTTGGAGTAAACATAATTGAAATCTAAGATTGTTATTTTCTAACAAAATAAATATGCAACTATTTATATAAGTTAGAAGTAATGCTGAAAACAAGTCCCTTATCTAAAATAAGAAAGGCATACAAAATTCTTTAAAACTTAACCCCAGATATCTAAATATATCGATCTCCAATCAATAAATGAATAATAAATAAAGAATTAATAAAATTCGTTTATAAATAAACTCGCAACTAGATTTTTGGAGAGCGAAAATGTGTTAAGAATGAAACATTCGATTTATTTGTTTTATAATAAACAAAATTTTTAGAGTTTTAATCTTTTTTTTTTGTATTTCTTGATTATTTATCTTTTTTTCAATTTTAAGAGTTATTCTTTTTTGGATTTTGGATTTTCTAAGTTTGTTGCTTTTTTTTAAAATTTTTATCAAATTATTTACAAGAAAGGGGAGAGAAGGAGGAGTTATTTACAAAGAAAGAGGGGGGAAAAGAGAAAGATCTTTTTACAAAAAGATTTACAAAAAAGATTTACAATGTAACAAAAACAATTTTTTTGAATTTTTGTGTTATAATCTTTTTTGAAATTTTTGTGTTTTATGATTTGTTTTTTGAGTTTTTGTTTATAAAAACAAGCAAAAGTTTTTAAATTTCTATATTTTGCAACTTTTTTATAAGTTTTTTTTATTAGTGCATAATATAAAAGTGCAAAATAAGAAACCACCTCATACTTAAATCTAACATTGTCCCCAATGTTGCAATGTAAGTATTCAGAACGAGAAAAAATAAAAGGCAAGTATGTACATAAATAACGAGAAAGGGGTAGGATCTTCCCGTATATGAGTTCGGGGAGACCCACATGGAACCTTGCATTATTTAGAACAAATAACAACAGGAACTTCACCGCCATATTTCCGGTATTTTAAAAGTTATTTATATGTTTTATCATTAAAATTAAAGGAAAATATAAATAGATTATTGTCCAAGATTTTCTATTCCTGATTCCAAAACCCTTTCTTTCGAGAAAAGACGCTTCACCATCTCTGTCTTCGCTAACTGCCGTAATAAACCCCAATTCTTGCTTCGGCGACCAGCAAATATTTCTTTCTCAAAATCAATGGCATCATCTTCCAAACTCGGAATCGGCAGCGAACTAGTCTCAACCATGATTGGCAAACTTTCAGACGATTTCAGGAACGTTCTAATCTTACTCGACACTGTCGGTTTATCTTTTGTTTTGGAACACCCATGCCGTGTTTTGATTTCTGATGTCGAAGAATTCTTTCAAAATGCCAAAGTCAAGCGCAATGGTAAGGTGCTCAAATCAAAGGTTAGAGATGTCAAGGTAAAAATGACCTCTCTCTCTCTCTCTGTTTCCAAATTTCTACAACTTCCTGTGATAGATCAAGAAGATGACCTAGTAGTAACATATAATGAATGGGAATATAGTTTCTATGGAATTCCTCAATCATCTCACACAGTTCAAAGACAATTCATGAATACTAAAAGTATGCTACTGGCAGATATTCTGGGAAAAGTCTTCCTCTGCAGGACAAGCTCTATAAGATATATCACACCAGAATTCTTTGACATGATGACTGCAGTTATCTGTAGAAAGAAATATCAGTAGGGTATGATGTTGTTTGACAAAATTATGGAATGTATTATGAGCCCTAACTATTGCAGAATCATTTCTCTATACCTGAATCATAAGGACCCTGAAGTCTTCTCCATGAAAAAGGGCATGACCCTCCACCATATGAAGAAAGTTTGCATCACTTCCATCCTTAGATGTGAAGTTAAACTACAGAAGTCTGACAAACTTCAAAGGATATTGAGGATGTGGACAGGACGCCATCTCCCACTTCTTATCAGATAACTGGTACAATTATTGAGTGGGAGCCTGCCCCATCTGATCTAGCTCAGCCCTCTCCAACTCCAACTCCGGCTCCAGCTGTTACATCAACACCATCCCCAGTCTCTTCTCCTGATGCTCCCACTTCCACTTTGTTTTATACAAAATAGATAGATTTTGCTGCTGAGGATCTTTCAGATACTGAAAACCTGACTGATGCATACGTTCAAGAACAAATTATATCTACTGATGAATATATCAACAAGATGATAGATGAACTCACTTCTAAAGAGCCTCTTTTCACTGCTACTGAAGAACATCCCTCTTCTCCTGCAAAGTCTCCAGAACATCCAGACCATCATTACTCTCCAAGATAGTGTCCTTAAAGAAAATCTCCTGTATAAGAACTAGCCCAATCTTCATCTTAAGATACACATGATGCAGAAGTTGTTTCTATTCATGATTCTGATGATGACAATCATAATGAATCTACATAACCACCACTTCCTAGTCTTCACTTTAAGATTCCCTCCATACTGCCCATAGATGCTGAAGATGAACAAAGCACAATCAACAAAAAACCTACCTCTACATCCACTATTATCATTGAAGAGATTGCTCCATAGGTAGTTCTAGACCTACCTCAACCATCTACTCAATCTAAAATATTTCCTGTGTAAGACCCCTCACCATTACCAAGGAGTCTCCTGATCTTATGCCCAAAACCCCCACCTTACGATGGCAATAACTCATGGGTTAGTCGACACTGCAACACGCCGATCCTGCCGGCTAGTACGCTCATAAAACATGCTCGGCTAATTGAGAGATAGAAGTAAAAAACAATATATAATAACAGCTATTCCACATATCACAGCACTATCAAATAAAAATGAAAGTACATGAGTCCAGAATGAGTACATCAAAAGAGAAAAAGGGCTTACGCCCTGAACATAATATCAAATCTCTCTCATACAAATGTCAACAAGTGAAAGCTATACTATCATCAAAAAACTCGTCCCACAGGACGACGTGCTGCAGTAGTAGTAGTAGTAGTAGGTAGTGGTGGTATCAGCTCCTCATGTCCTGCCACCTCATCCTACTGGTACTCCATCTCCTCAAACTCCTAAAATGATTGGTCACACCGACCGTTAGTCACAAAGACTAAGCCGTTTCCTCCACACCTCGCCACCGCAACTCCAAGTCACCAAGCGGGAGGACAATGCGGAGGATAACAAGGGGTATAGTAAAGGAAGCAGGTGACAGTGGAGTTATATTAACAAGTATATATATAACAATTATTTCTACTCTAGCAGTTCCATATATGTGGTATATGAAAGGTAAGAAGAACTAAACTGAAATAAGTAAGGTGTTGTAAGTAAGCAAGTACTGAAAGTAAGCAGAGTAAAGAAAGCAGGTAAAATAAGCTACTAGTAAACTACCATCAGAGAAGTACCTTAACTTATATGAATGCCCATACAAACTTATAATTGAAGATTTCTAGAAATATAACTTATCATATAAAAGAGCTCGTACTAATTTATATGATAAGGATCTATGGTGCGTATAACCAAGTTATGAATGTATGATATGCATGCATTTTATGGTTCATGCAAGTGTAACTCACACACACGACTCTGTGATCACAGACCATTAGTTCCCACTTTTTGGAGCTAGCATCGCTCTCTGGTACCACCGTTATGGCTACGGAAGTAGTGGAGTGGGCTTATCCAATCCTAGGCGGGTATACACACTACTAGGCCTTGACCTCCCATATGCCTCTATACACGTCCTAGGTGCACTCTAGAGTTTTTGCGTATTATTTGCTGGCTACCCAGCAGTCTTTTTTGTTGAGTGTGCATTCTTTGGGATCTTCCTCCAGACTGAAGTGTAAAACCACACACTAGCCCCTCAAACCATCACACCTCGCCAGAGTCACCGTACTGCCATTGGTGTGACGATTGGCCCAGTACCGCATGGCCCGCCACAAGTTTATGCACATGTAAGATAATCCAACCCGAGCCTCCAGCTTGCAGGACCAAACCTGCCTTGATATCAAACTCCCGAGCCTCTAACTCGCAGCACCAACCCGTCCTGAATCGCTACAACCCATCACAGGTGAGATTGCATATTAGTGCCTTAATTTTGAATCCCTCCAACCCTTCACGGGTGAGAATGAACATCAGTGTCTTAACTCTGAATCCCTCCAACCCATCATGGGTGAGAATGAACATACATGACTTAGCCTATTAGACTACTGTTGTCTAATGTTTGTTATACCTAGCAGTTTAGGGTTAATTCCAGGACTGCCCAGGGCATGCCCGGTGAAAGGCGCTCGAGGGCACTATGAGCTACGATGGGTTGAAATCCAAAGCTCCCTTTAGCAAGGATATTTCTTTTTATTAATGTCTACCCATGATCCATACCCAGCTCTCGTTGTTACTCTGGAACAAAACTAAGGAATTAAGGTATTATTGGGGAATCGGCGGTCTTCCGCCGGTCTCCGTTCTAGCTACTATCCTTGGGGTCTTGCACTCTATCACTCGATACTATGGAGTGATCTACTAGACATCAATTAGGGTTAGTCTTCCCAATAGAGTTACCAACTCAACCTTCTATCATATCTCATGTGGGTCTTAATGACATGTGCCATATTTTGCTAAGCGCACCGATGACTTAATGTTGACCGGTATGACGTATCATCCAAAACCTTGGGTCAAATGTCCATATTTTATGATAATGGTTGTTATGACGTATATTAATGATCGAACTAGATTTCATTATTTTTCCAATGGATTAACGGCCTAAATTAATTCTTTTAATTGTGTGATCGGGGTCACCATGAACATGATGTACTACATATAATGGTTCAACCTATGTATGGAAATTAGTAGGTGTTTCATAAAGTTAAATATTACTTTCTATCAGGTTTCATAATATTTCCATGCAAATTTCTATTTATTTCACATTTAATATTAAAATTCCAATTCAACCACTTTCCAAATAAAGTACCTCAACTACTCAATCAAAAATTCTGATAAACTTAGTATTTAAACAATATTACCAAAATGCCATTATTAGGGTTTTTAACATATGAAGACATCCAAAAATTCTCAAATACTGTACCAGGAATCAAAACACAATAATAAACCACTATAAATTTTTTCGTAATTTTAAAACACTAATTTCCGTTATTTTTAATTAGTTTCCACAAGGGCAAAAATGGAGAAATCTACTTAAAGCCCAAGTAAACATTATTTAGTAGTCCCATAAATTTTCCAGAGGTGAACTATATCCTACTAGTAGTTGTGACAAATTTTCAGAATTTAATGAACTCATTTGCTCTAGTTTCCAAATTTATTTCTTAACTAAACATATTTTCCAATAATTCCAAATAATGGAATTTCTGTTCTCAAAAATCCCAAACTTACAATAGAGGTATATTCCATTCCTATGAGCCCCTGCCCAGAGTTTCATGGGCATGCAATGATCCAATTAAGCTAAATTCAAATTTTTCTATTTTTACTATTGGCACCACAAATTTGAATATGCCAATCTCATGAATGTGAGATTTCCCAAACATGCAAAGGTCAAAATGACCTGAAATCACTACCATGGTTTTATATTGCCCTAATGATCATCCCAACAAAATTTGGGGGCATTTGGAGTCATATGTCTCCAAAACTACACTTAATTTAATTATTAGTATTTCACTAAATACTATGAAAAAACTTCTGACCAAAAATTCTCAAAGACAAGGTTTGTCCATTACACAAGTCTGGCCAAAATTTCAGGTCATGGTGGCTTATGGTTTGGCTTGGGAATTTATTTTAAGATTTGCCCTACCGTAGGACCAGTCATGGTAGAATGGTCCTACAAGGAGTTCTACTGTACCAAAATATGGGTTTCGGGTGTCATTTTAAAGGTAAGGTCAAGCCCTACATTTTTATGTTGATATCTACTTCTGATTATGTCTCTAGTAGGCCTAAAACGTACATGCAAAGTCATTATAAAAGTGTGACAAAATTTACACTGTTCATAAAATCAGATTAATTAATTAAAAAGAATTATTTTCGACGGGATCGGTTCACCGTCCCCATCAGCCAGCAGATGATATTAAACCGTCCTGGCCAAGTTTGCAGCCTTATTCCGGCCACCTGGGCCGGCGCCACCATCGACGATTATTGCCACCACCTCCTTTGAAGTGGTGGCTAGCGTTTCCCGGCGGTGAGGCTGCCGGAGGAGGCTCATCCGGCAATCCCGAGCTAGAAGAAGAACTTGGGAAATTTCACACTTGCTCACATGGTATCAAGCTCAATTGAGCCTGATGTCTCGCCTAATTGAGCTAGATAGCTAGAATGGGGTGAGATGAGGCAAAGCAGACCTGTAGCCGGGCTTGGCGTCATGTGTTGCAGCGGTGCTCCATGGCCCAAGCTTGCTACGACGAACTAGCCCGATTCTCCATTTCTCCAGCAAAAGCTTTGCTCCAGCAGTCGAACTCCACTCATTTCAACCTCCTGAAGCTTATGGTGGGCTTAGATTTGGCTGGGAGTGGATGTGGGAGTAGTTTGAATTAAGTAGGTGGTCGACCATGGCTTTGTAATCTCCTCCTGGCCACCAGGTGTCCAACAACCATTCCACCTTGCTAGAATGATCCTTGGATGCTCAGCCTAGAGCTTGGGCAGAGGGAAGGAGGGCCACATGGACTCCATCCACTCTTTCCCTCTCTTCTCTCTTCTACTTTTCTCCAAAATGCCTAAATTACCTCCATACATGCATTCTCTCTCCTAATTTTGGGGGTTAGGGGCTGACATTAACATCTTGGGTTGGTCATGGGCATTGACTCATGGGCTTAGCCCATGAGTGGTGGGCTTGGTTTCTTCTTTTCTCTTTTAGGCCACTTTGTTGACTTGTTGACTTTTAGGTTGACTTGGCCAACATGGTGAGTGGGCTAACCCCACTTGAGTGTCATGGACCCTATGGCACCACCCAACTTGGGTTGGGCCAAGGTGATGCCCTACTTGGGCTAATTGGGCCTTTAAGTATGGGTTTGACAAAATTAGGGTTTAGTGTCGACTTGGGTCAACTTGGGGTAATATGTGACCCAATGGTGTGGCTTATGGTTCTCTTATATTGTTATTAGGGTTAGGGGTATAGTGGTGGGGCCAGTGTATGGCTAAGGCCCCAATTTGGGCTAGATTGACTTGGGTTGACTTCGGCCCTATAGTGGGTCCCATGTGACTACACCCTAACTTCATGGTTCAAACCTATCCTAAATCAATGCCCCCACCACATGTCCAAACCCAATCTAAGTAGAGGGGTCTAATTGGAAATGAGATGTTACAAACCCCAAAAAACAAAAAAAATAATTTCGTCCCTGAAATTAAGTTCGGGCCTACGGGGTTTCTAAACATAAGAATTTAAGTACTTTAGACAAAAATTAAAGTATTTGCTGAGGTAAAAAGCTCTGGGTGCCACTCTAGCATCAAATCCCTCGGCTCCCAGGTGTGCTCCTCCCGTTCATGGTTGGACCACAATACCTTCACCAGGGTAACGTTCTTCTTCCGCAACACTCAGACCGCAGTATCATCGATCCAGAGTGGCTCTAAACGAACTGATCTATCAGGTGCTAACGTGCCTGTTGTAGTGTTGATATGCTGCTCTGGATGAACGACATCTCTTCGTAGCAAAGATATGTGGAAGATGTCATGCAATGTCCCTAACTCTGGTGGCAGCTCCAGCCTGTAAGCCAAGGGTCCAATCGCTCCAAGATCAAATATGGACTCATATATCGAGGGCTGAGCTTCTTGTGCCTCCTCACTAGAGAAACACCATGCACCGGTCGTATCTTCAAGAACACTCTATCCCCCACTTGGAACTCCACCTTCCAATACTGTGCATCATAGTACTTAGCCTGCCTACTCTGAGCCTCCAGCATCCGGTCCCTGATGAGTCGTATCTGAGGATCCGTATCCTCAATGTATTTCGATCCAAGTGCCCTGGGGTCCTCATCCTGAACCCAAGAAAGCAGTGTCTGGCACTTCCTCCAGTAAAGAGCCTCATAAGGTGTCATCCCAAAGCTTATATGGTGACTGTTGTTGTAGGAGAACTCATCCAGTGGCAATAGTATCTCCCAGGGCCTCCCCGTATCCAGTATGCACAATCGCAGCAGATCCTCCATAGTCCTGATTGTAATGTCCCGAATCACTCTAGGCCCCTCGTGTGTGTTTTTGAGTCAGGAGGGTTGACTCGAGTCCTGAGAAGTGCAGGGAATTGGACTGCACTTGTGGAGGAGTGTAGAAATCAGTATAGAGAAGGACACGGGTAGTGACACGGGCGTGTCACTATCCGTGTAAACATGACACGAGTAGCGACACGGGTGTGTACCTACCCGTGTGGCGTTGTGTCAAGTTGAGGTCGACAAAGCGTGTCGAGATCGACGAGGTATGTCGACATCATATGACACGGGTAGCAACACGGGCGTGTCCCTACCCGTGTGTGTCGAGTTACTCTCCACAAAGAGTTTCGAGATCGACGAAGTGTATGACACGGGTAGAGACACGGGCGTGTCCCTACCCGTATGTGTTGAGTGGGACTCGATGAGGCGTGTCGAGATCGACGAACTACCTGTCAAGATCGACGAATCGTATGACACGGGTAGAGACACGGGCGTGTCTCTACCCGTGTTCCGTGTGTGTCGAGTTGAGTTCGTCAAGATGTATCTAGAGAAGGACACAGCCAAAAACATGTCCAGGAACACGGCCGTGTCATGAGGACACGGGTCGGGACACGGGTCGGGACACGGGTCGGGACACAGGTCGGGACACGGGTCGGGACACGGGTCGGGACACGGGTCGGGACACGGGCGTATCCCAACCCGTGTCAAGTATTGAACTGACACGGAAACCGTCATTGCCATTTCACTCAAGCGGGACACGGGTAAGCACACGGGCATGTCCCTACCTGTGTCACTTGTTATATATATGAGTGGGAAAAACCCTAGTGGTTTCACTCTTCTTCCCAGCCGTATTTTTTGAGAAAAGTTCTGTGGAGAAGGAGAGTCTGCTGGAGGAAGATATATGGAAGGAGTTCCGCCATCGCCGTAAAGGAGAGGATGACGCCGCGAAGAATCACAAGTTCTATTGCCGGAAACAGGACCGCTGAAAATGAGGTGAGTTTCCTACCCTCTCCCTTAGTGCTAGATATATAGTTATTTTCCATAGGTGAGATATCGACTCAAGAGAGTCTTGATGGAGAGGAGGAGTTTTTTAGGAAAGGCCATGCTAGGACTTGTGTCATAGGTTTTAGATCTCTTCAACCACTCCCTTCATCTATGTGAAGATAGGGAATGGTTTAGTGAAGGGTATTTGCCTCTTGAGGTTGAATAAGGGTGGAGGAAAATTCTGGAGGTGATCGGAGAGGATTGACTTGAGGTAGAGGATAAACCGATGTCGTTCATTCCGCCTTAAGATCCTTGTTGAATCTGTATTCTGTGCGCAGCGATCTTCTAGGCCATTTTCACGTGGATAAGGCCAGATCTAGGCTTTCGGCTAAACACAAAAGTTAAAGCCCTTGAAAATACCTTTCCAACGAGTGGCTGCATGATTCCAGGAGACGTCTGTATCCATAGGAAAGTCTGAACGAAAATGGTGTTCGATAAATCCTGCATGCAGAAATTGTGTTGTGTACGCAACGGAATTCAAGTCCGATATCAAATAGGATAACTTCAAATCTTTGTTGAGGTCTGAATACAAAAGTTGTGGATCACGGAAAGACCTTTCCATCGTGGGGTTACAAGTCCTCACTGGATTCCTGTAGCTTTGGGAATCTCCGATCGAAGCTGCTGTCCAGATTCAATCTGCACCTATATTCTGGGTTTTTTATAAGATGGATTTGGATTCGGTGGAATTAAAGTTGCAAGTTACTTGGCTTGGATGAACTCTTATGATTAATCATTTGTTGCATGATTGACAAAGCTTATTAATCAGATTTCATATAATCAATTTGTGAAGCAATCTTATTTAAATGAATTGACTTGATAGGAATTGAAAGATTGTTATTTGTGCGCATCATGTTTATAATATGTTGTTAACATGTAGAAAGTGTGATGGATCTTTATACGCGTAACATGTTTATAATATGTTGTCATCATTTGTGAGTCTTATAGAAGAATAAATTATGTCCATGAGTCTGTTTGAATAATGTAATGAGTTTAATAGTCCAATACTTAGAGCGTCGTCTCCCTACGAGTAGTATTGTGAAGGGATGTAAGTGCGGTGTTGACCGTCAATTGTTTGGTTGTGTTGTGATACGGTATGGATGGATGGTTGGGCCGTGTCCTCGTGCTTACATCCGAGTCCCCTTCCATGTAATGTTGATGTGGCATTTACATGTGGTATGAGTCGACACGCGGTGTCGTAATCCTGGGTTAAGGATAGTGTGGCAGGTCTATGGGCTCGCCAGTCATCACACCGACGGGAGTCGACAGTTAGACTTTGGGCGGTTGGGCTGTGTCCTCGGTGTTCACGTCCCGGGGCCCCTTCCGTGCAAAGTGAACGGTTGGGCTGTATCCTCGTGCTTACTTCCGAGGCCCCTTCCGGGTCACACAAGGCCAATTCGAGCTATGTTCTTGGTGCACATCTACCCAAGACCCCGCTGGGACATAGTACTCATGGGCTCCGTTGTTGTGTTCTTAGCGTTGAGGGGTATGCAGGCCTAGGTGAAGTAGTGTGGATACCCGTCTAGTAGTAGAAGTGCCCGTTCTACTGTCACCTCCTGGCCACGACGGCTGATGCCTGAGAGGTTAGCTACCTGCTCAAAAAGTGGGAACTATAGTCTGTGTTAACATAGCAATTGCATGGGTGTGATCATGGGTGAGTCATTGCATAGCATTTATAGCATTTCATAACATTGCACAACAAGATTCTCATCGTATAAGTTTGTATGGGCATTCTTATACGATGAGTTAACTTTATGTAACCCGATCCTTAACTTATAAGGTTGTATGGGCATTCTTATAAGTTAAGTTACTTTCCTGATGTTACTTATACATGTTAGTTTGCTGTAGCTCTCAAATATTTGATAGTTTATGATATTGTTACTCTTACCTTATTGTCACCTGCTTGTACCCTTTTATGCTGACTATATATTATGTTGGGTATTACATCCACACTAACCCAGATTTGATGAAGTCACCCTGGAACTAAGATGAATTAAGTTGTATTTGATGCTTGGTTTGACTTATATGTTTGCAGGAATCTCACTGGGAAGTGTAGACCAATGTCAGTCCACAGTGGGTCACCAAACACAGGAACTATGCAATGTAATCCCTCATTACATATTCCAAGGTGTTGACTTATGTGTGGTCTCTCTATTGGGATACACTTCATATTCAAGCTATTGGACTTTGGGAAAAGAATTGGAAGTTGACTGCATTAGAATAAAGAGTTTTCCAACAACAAAAATTCTCTAAGTCTTTTACTCAAGTAGGTCCATAACTACTCGAGTAGATTGGGCAAATTTACTCGAGTAAAGAAACCTTGTACTCGAGCACTTAAGTGTATCTCTCGTGTAGCTAAGTCATGTACTCGAGTAGACGTAGTCATATACTCGAGTAGCATATTTATATACTCGAGTAGATCACCCATTATACCCGAGTATTAAAGGCCTCACTCATCAAAATTTTTCTAAGTCATGGACTCGAGTAAGTATACTCACATACTCGAGTAGATAGAATCATACTCGAGTAGTTCATTATACTTACTCGAGTAGATCATGTTTCACTCATGTACCTTGAGATTTTCCTACTCCAGAATTTTCTAAGTCTATTACTCGAGTAGAACTTTCACCTACTCGAGTAGATCACTTCCTCTCGAGTAGTTTAGTTCAACTACTCGAGTAGCTGCTTGCTGACTTCTTCAGAATTTATTCTAAGTATCCCACTCGAGTAGTCCTTCATGAACTCGAGTAGTTTATGTAATATACTCGAGTAGTTTTTCTTGTACTCGAGTAGATCCTTTGTGTACTCGAGTAAGTCAATATACATACTCGAGTAGTTCTTTCTGCTTAATCGAGTAGTTGATTTCTACCTACTAGAGTAGCCTATCTTTATATACCCGAGTATGTTCTCCTTCATATACTCGAGTAGTTATTCAACTACTCGAGTAGCTCCTCTCTTACTCGTGTATATGGCTGAATTTTTCTGGAATTTGTCTAAGTTTTTTTCTGACGGGATTTTCAAATCACGCGACATGATTGGTCCACGTGTACATCATTATGATCGATTATGACCGTTATTCTCTCCTATATAAAGTCTAATCAGAAAATGACAAACCCTAATTTTTTCTCCAAGCATTCTTGTCATTTTATTTTGAGAAAGTTCTTCAGCTGTCTCCTCACTGTTTTCACGAAACGGAAGCCGCAACCACCATCTTCTCCGGCCAGTCCCTCTAAGTTCAGAGGATTCATTCTGAAGAAAGTTACTGATCGAGATCGACATCACTGTTCATTTTCTCTCTCTGATTCTGTAAAAGCAAGAAGATCCAGATCTGGGCCGAGATTCTCTTCACCGATTTCTGATAGTGCTGCAAAGTCCATAAGAAGAAGCTTTCTGGCCGTTTCATCAGATCTGATTGGATTTACTGTTTGTATAATTTTCCAGAACTTTATTAATCTTGTAGGAGAAAGTTTCTCGGAGTGTAGGAGTTTTTCACTCCGAGTTTGTAGGAAGTGTTATCATCCGAGGTGTAGATCCCGTTGTTTGGATCGAGTTTGTAGGAATTTTGTTCCGAGGGTAGGATCGATGTTTCATCCGAGATAGTGGAGTAGCCGAGTCTAGTTGATTGCAAGATCGGTGAGGGAAAGTGGATGTACCCAAGGGAGGGGAACCACTATAAATCTTGTGTCGTCTGTGATATTGGTAGATAGTTCTGTGCTGTGCTCTAATTATTTTTTATTCTGCAAAAGACGCACAACTCACCTATTCACCCCCCTCTAGGTGATTTAGGTTGACAACCATTTTCTTTCATATTGTACTCTTGTTCCTTTTCCCCGCCTGGTGCGGAGGAGTCACCGGGGGAGCGGATGTGAAACCACTTAGTCGTTTCGACTAACATTTGCTACGTCTTCCTTTTTAGGAGATCACGCCGCAGGTAGAGTAGCCACAGACTACGCAGCAGGACAGCAAGGCCAGGACGATAGGGCCTGAAGTGACGGTGATGTCGATACCGTCGGTTACTGATGTTTGTATTTTGATACTCTGATGTAGCCCGTTTGGGCAATGATTAGCTGTACTCTGATATATTGTAGAAGCATGTTTTAGCTTCTCCTTTATTGATATATTTTGGACATTATTACTTAGTGTGGATTTTGACTTCTCTTGCTTATTATATTTTGTTGGGTTGGCATGTTATATTGATATTGTTGTAGCCGGCGGAATAGGAGTCTTGTGGTACAGGTTAGCCCGTGTGCTAATGCTACCGCAAGGCGGCTGTTCCGGGCATAAGCTCCCCCTTCGTGCCGTGTTTTGAGATCCGGGAGGGGGAGGGGGGGGGGTATTACACTGATGGTCCGCTCTGTCTGACCGTCAGTCTACTGTTGGAAAGCAGTGCTAAAAGCAAGGTGAAAACCCAAGTACGCCTACACCGCTCTCCACTTCCTAGAAGTGAATTGACTGTCACGATCCGAGACAATCGTCCTGGGGACCCCGTGGTACCTGACGAACTGCTCCACAAATAACCTCACCAAAGCAACAACTGAGCTATCCTTCCTGATCGGTATAAATCGGGCCACCTTATTCAATCTATCGACAATGACCCAAACAGAATTGTGCCCTGAGTGGGAGCGAGGCAATCCGTGCACGAAGTCCATAACAATATCTTCTAACTTCTACTCAGGTACCAGTAGTGACTGTAGTAGTCCTCCTGATCTCTTGCACTCTGCCTAGGGGTGTGCATGAAAAACCGAAAACCGACCAAACCGCCCCAAACCGCCCAAACCGAACCGATTTTACACCGAACCGAACGACTCGGTTCGGTTTTGATTTTCCTCTCTGAAAAACCGAACCGCACCGACTAATAATGCATGTAAAAATATTACCAATAATGATCTTTTAACTATTTTTATTAACTAAATAATGTACACAAATTATATCAACTTAATAATTTTAATATCATTTGAAATAAAATAAATTTTTGTAATACATATTTTATGCATCAAGACGAATTAAACATTTTGTTGAATTGATTTTTTTTTTATATCTTTTTTATATTTATTACTCGATTTCAGAATAAAAATATTTAATCATTTTTTTAATGTAATATGAGCTATTAGCTATAATATATCATTTGTAAATAAAGCTTGATGATATTAATTTTTTAATTGTCATGCCTTTTTTAAAATTTTCTTGAGATATTTAAGTACACAATTATTTTAAATAGTATAACTGAAAAACCGAAAACCGAACCGAGTAAACCGACCAAAAAACCGAACCGAACCGATAGACATCGGTTCGGTTTCGGTTTGGGTCCAAACCGACCCAAACCGAACCGCTTGCACCCCTAACTCTGCCTTTACCCGCTGGCATGTCTCAGAGTGTGCCATATAGTAGATGATCTCCCTCTTTATTCCCGGCCAATAAATGCTCCTCCGCAGATCCGCTGTCATCTTGTTGATACCGGGGTGCATTGAGTACTGAGAACAGTGTGCCTCCCTGAGTATATCCCCCCAGATACCACCTCTTGCGGGTATATAAACACGACCACGGAAATGAACGAGGTCATCAAGCAAAGAATAATCCGCTGTCCTGCCCCCTTCCAGGGCCCGAAATGCTGGCTCCAAAGCTGCATCTAACCTCTATTATACCCTGATGAGCTCTCGTATATCACACTCAAGGATCAGAGAGTTAAAGTTCTCTTGATAGATCTCCAGCTCGGACTCAGAAATGACAGAAATGTGCATATCCTCTAGCATCTATAGCAGCTCCATAGACATCTCCCGGGGCTCTGGTCCTGAGGTGCTAGCTCTCCTACTCAAGGCATCTTCCACGGTGTTCACCTTCCACAGATAATTATGCATGGTGTAATCATAATCGCACAAGAATTCAAGCCATATTCTTTGATGCAGGTTCAGGACCTTCTGCGTATCAACATACTTGAGGTACTTGTGATCCGAGAAGGTGTCACGATGAACCTCATATAGGTAATGCCTCCAGATAATTAATGCAAATACCACCGCCCTGAACTCTAAATCATGTATGGGGTAATTCTGTTCATGCTACTTCAACTGCCTCAAAGCATAAGCAATGACATGCCTGTGCTGCATCAGGACCGCACCCATCCACTAATATGAGGAGTCAATATAAATGGCAAATCCTTCCTTCCCAGATTGAAGTGCAAGGATGGGGGAAGAGGTGAGCCTATCCTTTAGCTCCTGGAATGTTGCCTCACACTTCTCTGTCCAAGTAAAAGCTGCCTCCTTCTTCTTCAAGTACGTGAGGGGGAGTGCTATCCTCGAGAACCCCTCCATGAACTTGCGATAATATCCCGCGAGTCCAAGAAAATTGTGTATGTCCGAAGCTGACTTTGGTCGTGGCCAATCTCTAACTGCCTGCACCTTGGCTAGGTCCACAACTGACCTGCGTATGTCCGAAGCTGACTTTTGAGTGCCCCACTGATATTGTGCCACAAGAACGCCACCTCTTGCAGCCAAAACTGGCACTTGGAGAACATGTCAATCATCTGGTGCTCTCTGAGCTTCCCCAAAACCAATGCCAGATGATGAGTATGGTCCTCCTATGTCCAGGAGTAGATTAGATATCGTCGATGAAGACTATGACAAATCTATCCAGGTAGGGCTCAAAGATGTAGTTCAACAAACTCATGAATGCAGAAGGAGCATTCGTGAGCCCGAAGGGCATCACTGTGAACTCGTACAGTCTATAGAGGGAACTGAAGGCCTTCTTAGGAATGTCCTCCTCCTGGATCCAAAGCTGATAGTACCCGGATCTCAAATCCAACTTGGAGAACTAGAAGGCTCCCTGAAGCTGATCAAAAAGCTCGTCGATCCGGGGCAGCGGGTATGTTTTCCGTACCGTCAATCGGTTCAACTCCCGGTAGTCGATGTAGAGACACAGTGAGCCATCCTTCTTCTTGACAAATAACAATGATGCTCCACATGGTGATGAGATCGATCGGACAAATCTTGACTCCACTAGCTAATGTAGATTCGTCCTGAACTTTGCTAACTCCTTTGGGGCCATCCTGGACAGTGCCCGAGATACGGGCCTCGATCCTGACATGAACTGATTGCGGAAGTCCGTGTCCCTGGCTGGTGGTAATCCAGGCAATTTATCTGAAAACACGTCGAAGAAATCCCGAACCACCGGGATGTCCATAATAGAAGACTCTGCTCCCTCCATCTCAAAGCAGATAATATATACTTCCTCTCCCTACTTGTGGGCTTTGACAGCATGTACAGATTATAATAAAAGGGAGGAGACAAGTCTAATAGCTTCGACGAAGATGTAGGAGTCCCTGTGCCTTAATGTGATCCTCCTTGACGGGAAATCAATCTATGCATGGTTCTAATGTAACCAAGTCATGCCCAGGATCAGGTCAAAGTCTGGCATCCTTAGGATCGTTGCAGGCTCTTCAAATGTCTTTCCGCCGATTTTTGCCTCCATGTTGCACTTGACAGATGATAATAGTACTAATCCATCAGGTAGCCTCACCCTCATCATCGAGCCCGTAAATCGTTCCACGCTATCCAGTCCTTCCACAAAGGCTTCTGATACAAACGAGTGTGAAGCACCTGTATCGAACAACGTATGAGCGTGCATGCCGCTGATAAAGACTTTGCCTGAGGTTGATTTGAGTTTTGAATGGTTAGTTATACTTCAAGTTCAAGTACTATAAATATAAAAAATGTCTTAATTTCATAATACAATTTATGTATATGTGATGATGTCCTCAGGGTTCCTCGGCTCGGCGAGGTCTAATGCATACATCTGCTCTTCTCCTCTGAGTCAGACAAAAGCTCGTCGGCCTCAGCCTCGACCTATAACTCGTCCTTGGCCTCGTCCCTGCTATACTCGAGGGGCCACAGGTAGTGGAGGAGGAAATGGACAAAAATGATAAAGGCACTCAGATCTAATATGGCTCGGTTGATGGAACCCAAAACAAACTACCGGATGCTGGCCATGATCATCATGTCACAACTATCCATGTGTCTGTCATGGTGGAGGAGCTAGTGCTGCAGGGGGTCTCTGCTCTTGCCTGTAGTTGGGATGATAACGTCCCCCACCTCTCTTGTGCCTCATAAATCTGCCTCTCTGTGAGCACCGGCTATTCTCCCTGAAGAACGACCCATCAAGCAGTCTCTTTCCCCTGTTCTGCACCATCAGCTGGTCTGCCTCCAGTTTCTTGGCCATCTCTATGATCTGAGCTGAAGTGCCATGAGATATAAATAGTAGGGCCTGTCTCAAATCATCTTTAAGGCCCCGGTAGAATCTCTGTGCATACCTCCTATCGTCCGAATCATGTATCCCTGCAAACATGACAAGATGGGAAAACTCCCTATGGTACTCGATCGCTGACCTAGTCCCCTGTTTGAGGTTCAAAAACCTCTCCTCTAGCTCATACCGGTCCGTGGTGGGCACGAAATGCTCCAAGAATGCCTCGTCGAACTCCTCCCAAGATATATATGATAGAGCCGTATCTGCATAGGTAGAGTACAGCATGGACTTCCACCACCTCTTTGCATGGGCATCCAGTGCAGAAGTAGCCAAATGAATTGCCTGGCTGACAGGGTAGTTGATGCCTATAAGCATCTCATGTATAGCCTCGAACCATTCCTCAATCTTTACCGCATTCTCCATCATGTGGTGCATAGGCGGGGAAAAACTCTTGAATGCACTCAGCCAGTTTGATCCCTGATTTGGCAGCTGTGTCAAAATCTGATGGGCTCTAAAGGCCTCAAGAATGGCCTTCAGGGTCTGGCCCATCTCTGTCTGTAGAAAAGGAGTGGCTTCCGGAGGGGGAGGGACCACATTATGTGGTACAACGACCTGTGGAGGTTGCATAAAGGTAACGTTTATAATAGAATTAGCATGACTCATTGATAAGGTGGACTGTTTTATGTGACTTTTTCACATGGGCACATCATTGCTTCCACTGCATAGTTTGTCCACAAACTAATGCTCCAGCGGGGTGGCCCAGTGCTGTGGACTTCTTCTCTTATGATCGTTTTGTTCAAGTGATACCAGTTTGTAAGACCCCTCCCACTTACCAAGGAGGCTCCCAATCTTATGCCCAGAACTGCTGCCTTACGATGGCAATAACTCATGGGTTTGTCAACACTGCAATACGTCGATCCTCCCGGCTAGTACGATCATAAAACTTGTTTGGCCAACTGAGAAATAGAAGTAAAAAAAGCAGTATATAATAACATCTAGTCCATATGTCACAGCACTATCAAATAAAAATGAAAGTACACGAGTCCAGAATGAGTACATCAAAAGAGAAAAAGGGCCTATTCCGTGTACATAATATCAAATCTCTCTCGCACAAATGTGAACAAGCGGAAGCTATACTATCATCAGAAAACTCGTCACACCTGACGACGGGCAGTAGTAGTTGTAGTAGGTAGTGGTAGTATCAGCTCCTCACAGCATGCCACCTCATCCTGCTAGTACTCCATCTCCTTGAGCTCCTAAAATGATTGGTCACACCGACCGTTAGTCATAAAGACTAAGCCGTTTCCTCCACACCTCACCCCCGTAACTCCTATGCACAGGGTAGGAGGACGAAGCAGAGGACAATAAGGGGTATATCAAAGGAAGCATGTGACGGTGGAGCTATACTAACAAGTATATATATATAAATCAATTATTTCTACTATAGCAGTTCTATATATATGGTATATGAAAGTTAAGAAGAACTGAACAGAAATAAGTAAGCTGTTGTAAGTAAGCAAGTACTGAAAGTAAGTAGAGTAAAGACAACAAGTAAAATATGCTACTACTAAACTACCATAATAGAAGTACCTTAACTTATATGAATGTCCATACAAACTTATAAGTTAAGGTTTTTAGAAATATAACTTATCATATAAAAGAGCCCATACTAATTTATATAATAAGGATCTATGGTGCATATGACCTAGTAATGAATGTATGATATGCATGTATTTTATGGTTCATGCAAGTGCAACTCACACACACGACTCTGTGATCACAGACCTTTAGTTCCCACTTTTTGGAGCTAGCATCACTCTCTAGTACCACCATTGCGGCTACGACAGAAGTGGACTAGGCATCTCCACTCCTAGGAGAGTACACACTACCAGTCTTAGACCTCCCATACGCCTCTGTACACGTCCTAGGTGCACTCTATAGTCATTGTGTACTATTTGATGGCTACCCACCAGTCTTTTTGGTCGAGTGTGCATTCATGGGGATCTTCCTCCAGACTGCAGTTTAAAACCTCCCACTGGCCCCTCAAACCATCACACCTCGCCAGAGTCACCGTACTGCCATCGGTGTGACGATTGGCCCAGTACTGTATGACCCTCCACAAGTTTATGCACATGCAAGATATTCCAACCCAAGCCTCCAGCTCGTAGGACTAAACCTGTCCTGATATCAAACTCCCGAGCATCCAGCTCGCAGGACTAACCCGTCCTGAATCCATCCAACCCATTACGGTTGAGATAACACATTAGTGCCTTTATTCTGAATCCCTCCAACACTTCACGGGTGAGAATGAACATCAGTATCTTAATTCTGAATCCCTCCAACCCATCACGGGTGAGAATGAACATCAATGCCTTATAATATTAGACTACTATTATTTGGTGTTTGTTATACCTAGCAGTTTATGGTTAATCGCAGGAATGCCCAGGGCATGCCCAGTGAAGGGCTCTCGAGGGCACTAGATGCTACGATGCGTTGAAACCCAAAGCTCACTTTCAAAAGGATATTTATTTTTATTAATGTCTACCCATGATCTATACCCAGCTCTCGTTGTTACTCTGGAACGAAACTAATGAATTTAGTTATTATTGCGGAGTCGGCGGTCTTCCGCCGGTCTCCGTTCTAGCTACTGTCCTTGGTGTATTGCACTCTCTAGCTCGATACTATAGAGTGACCTACTAGACACCAATCAGGATTTGTCTTGCCAATGTAGTTACCAACTCAATCTTCTTTCGTATCCCCTATGGGTCCTAGTGACATGTGTCATATTTTGCTAAGTGTACCCATGACCTAATGTTGACCCGTATGATATGTCATCCAAACTCTTGGGTCAAATATCCCTAATTATTCACCTTGGTTGTTATGACGTATGATAATGATTGAACTAGGTTTCATTATTTTTCTAAGGGATTAAGGGCCTAAATTAATTCTTTTAATTGTGCGATCGGGGTCACCTTGAACTTGATGCACTACATATAATGGTTCAACCTACGTAAGTAAATTAGTAGGTGTTCCATAAGGTTAAATATTACTGTCTATCAGGTTTCATAATATTTCCATGCAAATTTCTATTTATTTCTCATTTAATATTAAAATTCCAATTCAACCACATTCCAAATAAAGTACCTCAATTACTCAACCAAAAATTCTGAGAAAATTAGTGGGTTTTCATGTTGATATAATAAGGTTAAGTGCAAATTTTCCGAATCCTAAGCAGTGATCTGACCTATCCTATATCCATTTAAACAATATTACCAAAATGTCATTATTAGGGTTTTTAACATATAGAAACATCCAAAAATTCTCAAATAATTTATCAGAAATCAAAACACAATAATAAACCACTTTAAAGTTTTTTATAATTTTAAAACACTATTGTTCCTTATTTTTAATTAGTTTCCATAAGGGGCAAAATTGGTAAAATCTACTTAAAGCCCAAGTAAACATTATTTAGTTGTCTTATAAATTTTATAGAGGTGAAATATATCCTACTAGTACGTGTGACAAAATTTCAGAATTTATTGAACTCATTTGCCCTAGTTTCCAAACTTATTTCCTAACTAGGCATATTTTCCAATAACTCCAAATAATGGGATTTTTGATCCCAAAATCCCAAACTTAACATAGAGGTATATTCCATTCCTATGAGCCTCTCCCCAGAGTTTTAAGGGCATGCAATGATCCAATTGGGCTAAATTCATATTTTCTATTTTAACTATTGGCAGCCCAAATTTGAATATGCCAATCTCATGAATGTGAGATTTCCCAAACATGAAAGGTCAAAATGACCTAAAATCTATACCATGGTTTTATCTTGCCCTAATGATCATCCCACCCAAATTTGGTGGCATTTGGAGCCATATGTCTCCAAACATACACTTAATTTAATTATTAGTATTTCATCAAATACTATAGAAATATTCTTACCAAAATTATCATTTTTGGTCTGAGACTAGGTTTACCCCTAAAACAAGTCTGGCCAAAATTTCAGGTCATGGTGACTTATGGTTTGGCTTGGGCATTTATTTTAAGATTTGTAATAGTCTAAAACCAGTCATGGTAGAATGGTGCTACAAGGAGTTCTACTTCACCACAATATGAGTTTATGCTGTCATTTTAAAGGTAAGGTCAAGCCCTACATTTTTCATGTTGATATCTACTTCTGATTATGTCTCTAGCAGGCCTAAAAGGTACATGCAAAGTCATTATAAAAGTGTGACAAAATTTACACTATTCATAAAATTAGATTAATTATTAAAAAGAATTATTTTGGATGGGATCAGTTCATCGTCCCCATCAGCCAACTGCTGAGATTAAACCATCCTGACCAAGTTTGCTATCTTATTTCGGCCACCTGGCCCGGCGCCACCACCGGCGATTATTGTCAGCACTTCCGTTGAGGTGGTTTCTAGCGTTTCCCGGCGGTGAGGCTGCCTGCTCCTCCGACGATCCTGAGCTAGAAGAAAAACTTAGGAAATTTCACAGTTGATCACATGGTATCTTGATCAATTGAGCCTAATGTCTCGCCTAATTGAGCTAGATAGCTAGCACGGGGTGAGATGAGGTGAAACAGATCTGTAGCCGGTCATGGCGGCGTTTGCGTTGGCGGTTCTCCATGGCCAAAGCTTGCTCTGGCGAACTAGCCCAATTCTCCATTTCTCTAGCAAAATATTTGCTCTAGCAATCGAACTCCACTCGTTTCAACCTCCTGAAGCTGATGGTGGGCTTAGATTTGGCTAGGAATGGCTGTGGGAGTAGTTTGAATTAAGGAGGTGGTCGTCCATGGCTTTGGAATCTCCTCCTGGCCACCAGGTGTCCAACAACCATTCCACCTTGCTGGAATGATCCTTGGAAGCTCATCCAAGAGCTTGGGCAGAGGGAAGGAGGGCCACATGTCCTCCATCCCCTCTTTCCCTCTCTTCTCTCTCCTCTTTTCTCCATAATGCCTAAATTACCCCCATGCATGAATTCTCTCTCATAATTTTGGGGGTTAGGGGCTGATATTAAACTCTTGGACTGGTCATGGGCCTTGACTCATGGGCATAGCCCATGAGGGGTTGGCTTTGTTTCTTCTTTTCTCTTTTAGGCCACTGTGTTGACTTGTTGACTTTTTGGTTGACTTTGTCAACATGGTGAGTGAGCTGACCCCACTAAGGGTCATGGACCCTATGGCACCACCCAACTTAGGTTGGGCCAAGTTGATGCCCTACTTGGGCTAATTGGGCCTTTAAGTGTGTGTTTGACTAAATAGGGTTTAGGGTTGACTTGGGTCAACTTGGTTCAATAGCTGACCCAATGATGTGACTTATGGTTCAATTATATTGTTATTAGGGTTAGGGGTATCGTGGTGGGGCCAGTGTATGTCTAAGGCCCCAATTTGGGCCAGTTTGACTTGGGTTAGCTTTGGCCCTATAGTGGGTCCCATATGACTACACCCTAACTCTATAGTTCAAACTAGCATAAACCCATGCCCCGACCACATGTCCTAACCCAATCTAAGTAGAGGGGTCTAATTAGAAATGAGATGTTACATCCTGAAGGTTCTATCTTAAGCAAAATTGAAGCTATGATAACTGCTCAGAGGGCTTATTTTGATTCCTCCCTTAAAATTGTAACTGATAAAGTAACTGCATTGGAAAAAGAAATGAGCTGTGGATTTGTTGAAATCCAAAATAACAGTGATGAATTTAAAAGGCTCTTACAAATTGGAGGAAAAGCAATAGATCATACCATTACAAGCATTGGTGAAGTAATGGACCAATCAGTTACCCTCGCCAATAATCAGATTCAACTTGAAAAGAAATCCCAAGAATGCAACTTCAAAACTTGTGAAGAAGTTAGGAAGTTCAAAGAAGATGTAATAATCACCCTCTCTCTAGAAGTCAAAAAGGAGAAGGATAAGGTGAAAGAACAGCTTGAGAAACTACTACAAACAATGAAAACCAGTGTGATGATCAACTGACCGAGATCCAAACTTTTGTGCTCAACGAAATTAAAAGCACAAAGTTATACACTTATGATACTACCATTTGGATGCACAATCAACTCTTCCATAATCTGGTAATGGATCCTTCTGCACCCACTCCTACACACACTTTGATGTAAATAGTCCAACATTCTCTCCTCCTCCTGAATACTTTGAAGGACCACCTCTTGACTATTTTGAAGGACCTCTTCCTGAAAACTATAAAGAAGTTTGGGAATCAGAACAAGCAAATATGCCTCCTCAAGCACCTCCAGAGATTCAGAAGGCCAAAAGAAGAAAATATGGTGATGGTGCATCAGCAAGTAGATCAACTCCTCATCCTGAAGCTGAGAGGAGAAGACATCAAGAATTCTCTGAAGTTTAGAGTCCAACCTTTAAAGCTCTAATTTTTGATACTATGAAACTTTTTGTTGACTTTATGGAAGACAAGAACAGTCACTATAGCTCCTATGAATGGGACCTATATGAAAAATCTCTTACCCAGAGAAGAGTGTATGATAAAGAATATGGGAGGAACAATCCCAAAGATCCTCCCAGACCTCCAAAGTATTTCCCAAAAATTACCGCTACTAGAAGAGACAACAAGAAAAGCAAGAAAGACAGCAACAACAACACAGTCAGTAGATATTGTGGATGATCAGAAATTTTAATTTTTGAAATCTTGAGGAATTGAATTTTTCTTGGACAATTTCTATATATATAATCCTTTAGTTTTGCTGATCTGACTTTTCTTTATTACATCTTTTCATCTATTTTTCTTGGTTATTAGTTTCTCTAATTGTTTATCTTGATTTAATTCACCTTAGTGTATAGGCTTCTGACTTCTACAAATAGGAGGAGATTGTTGGGTATTGCATCCACAATAACCCAGATTTGTATGAAGTAACCCTTGAACTAAGATGAATTAAGTTTGTATTTGATGTCCTTTTTAGTTGAGTGTTTGCAGGATACAATTGCCAAGTGTAGACAAATGTCAGTCTATAATGAGTCACCAAACACAACACCATACCATGTAATCCCTCATTGTGTGATCCATGGTGCTGACTCATGTGTAGTCTCTCTATTGAGACATGTTGGGTACATTGGAAAATGTGTACCAGATTTGAAGAAGCCTCATCTTACTTAATGATATGCATCAAGGTGTATTTGATGTTGTTTTGAGTTTATATGTGCAGGTTAAGTATATGCAGGAATGCCGGAAAAAGTTTCTAAGTCCATGAGTCGACACCAGAAGAAGCTGTGTCGACACTTATGAAGGCTTGTGTTGACACTTGAGAAAAGTTGTGTCGACACTTGGAGACAATTGTTTCGACACTTGGAAAGGCTGTGTCGATACCTGAAGAAACTGTGTCGACATAACAGAGGCAGTGTCGACACACAGAAAAGCTTAGTCGACATCAACTATGTCAACACACAGAGGCAGTGTCGACACACAGAAGACTTTGTCGACATGAACTGTGTCGAAACACAGGACTTGTGTCGACACACAACAGAGTTTCAACAAAGTTAAAGAGAAGAAGTGATTGTGTCGACACACAGAATTAGTGTCGACACATTCTACATAAGTTGTGTCAAGAAGTAGTGTCAACACCAAAGGAGCTGTGTCGACACCATCAAGGCTTATATCGACACTTAGTCTACTTGTGTTAACAAATGATGAAGTTCAGTCTCGACACTTTGTTGACAGTGACAGAGTTTCAATAATTGACTGGATGACTTGACAACTGCCATTACCAACTGGTCTACTGCAACTGTCAGAGCTTTCAGAAGTTTGTTAGAAAGCGGATCAGCCGGTTACCATGGAGGAAGTCTATATAAAGCCATTCTCCATCAACAGAAGATACTGATAGAGGAAAGAGTATACACATACAGTTACATAAAAAACAGAAGAAGATTTTCATCAGAAGATCTAATAAGAAGTTGGAGAGAGAAAACTCCATCTATTGAAGTGAATAAGGGACTTAAATCAATAAGTCCCTTAAGTACAGATTCTGAACCAGTCTGCCAAGAAGGATTCAGATTGAGATCTGAATTTCAATAAAGAAGCTGATTGAAGATCAACTTCACATGACATCAACCGTACTGAGTTCAGATTCAATAAGCTTTGAAGAAAGCTAAGAGTGGTTGTTCTCTGCCATCAGATTTTTTCAAGAACTGATCAAAAAACTGTCCATCCTTTCTCTCTCAACCAGGGTGGTGGTAATTTGCAACTTTACATCTATTTTCTGTAGGATCTTTACAAGATCTGAGTTGTAAGCCTGGTTTATAAAGGCTGAGTTGTAGGAGATTAATTTCTCTGAGTGGTAGGCCTTGCTGTAGGCTGAGGTAGGGCTGTGAGCCTGAGTTGTAGGAGACTGTTATCTCTGAGTTGTAGGCCTTGTTGAAGGCTGAAGTACGGCAGATTGCCTGAGCTGTAGGAGTGTGGACTCACTCTGAGTTATAGGAGCCTTATTTTGGTTTTGAGGTGTAAGATCTACGGATCTGAGGGGAAGAGAAGAAGTTAGGCCGAATCTAGCACACTACTAGATAGGCGAAGGGAGAAAGTGGATGTACCCAGACCTTGGGGAACAACTATAAAAATGTGTACAATCTGTTTCTGTGGGTATTTCTGTGAATTCTGTGATTGTGGTAGCTGTAGAACTGGTAGATTAATTTGATTATCTGAATAAATATTCTGCATTAGTGTAAAAAGTAATTGCACCTATTAACCCCCCCCCCCCCCCCTCAAGTTGTTTAGGAACCAATTCTTTCAAGTGGTATCAGAGGGAGGTTGCTCAAAGATAGACTTAACAGTCTGAGTGACATCTGTGAGGCAGAATAAGTTCAAGAAAAAGGGTTCAGGAGAAAACCATAAAGAACTTGGTGCAATGAAATTGTCTATTTGTAGGAAGGAGATATTTGGAATATGGAAGTAAAGGGTCAAATTATTTATGGAGGCATTTGATCCTATAATCTATATAACAGTTAAGGAAGGACCATATGTTCCAATGAAGGTTTCTGTTCTTGATGCCAATCAATGGATCCCTAAGGATTTTTCTGAGATGACTAATGATGAGATCATCTTGGCAACAATGGATAAAAGAGCACAAAATATTATAGTGAGTGCCATTGATGATTCAACATTCCAGAATCTAATTCACTGTAAAACCTCCAAGGAGATGTGGCACACATCGATTGTCTACATGGAGGGTTCTGAAGTGGTTAGGCAAGATAGAAAGTCTATGCTTAATCAAGAATAATAGAGTTTCAGACAGGCCAAGTCTGAAAGTATAACTGAATATTATAAGAATTTTTACAGGATTGTAAATGAATTAATGTCTTATGGAAGAATATTCAGTACATATGAGCTGAATGATAAATTCCTTTGGTCTTTGACTAAGGATTGGGATACAAAGATCTGTGACATAAGGGAAGTAGCCAGACTGGGTGAGATTTCACCTCCAACACTGTTTGGTAAATTGCTGTCTTATGAGATGCAGCTGTTAGCCAGAAAGGAGGAAGAGAAAAATACCAAGGGTGACTATAGAGAAAAGTCTGTAGCCTTCAAGGTAGAAGCCACAAATAAGAATAGGAGAATGTCTCCATCATCTCCTAAGAAGGATGCAGAAGTGATTTCAGAAAATTCTTATAATCACAGTACAAATAGCAGTAACTCTGATGAAGACTTTGCAGCATTCACAAGGCAGTTCTAGAGATTCTTAAAGAAGAAGTAGTGGAAATCTAAGCCATCCACACCTCAGTCCAAGGATGACTATTATCAAAAGAGGAAATCATCCAGGAAGGATAGGATTGGGACAAAGCCTGGCAAGTCAACTACATCAAAAATTATTTGCTAATACTGCAACAGACCATGACATGTTGTGGCTGACTGTCCAGATAAAAGGAAAGAGTCTGCTAACAAAAAGAAGTCTCAGCACAAGAGCAAGAAGGAGAAAACCTTGGTTGTTGAGAAAGATAAAAATTGGACAGATCAATCAACTTCATAATCCGAATCTGAGGCTGAGGCCTATATTGGTTTGTTTGCAACAGAAGAAGAGGATGAGTTCATGCAATTACTGGACTCTATCTGTGAGCAAGAAGACCATCAGTGCAAAGGATTGATGGCAGTATCTGAAGAAGACCAGTGCTAGGATCAGCCTAGCCCAAGTAAGGTAAAAAGTGTATCTGTAGATTCTGATTACTTCACTGGGTCAGAATTAGATGCATCTCCATCAAGAGATGGAGATGGGTCTGAATCTGAAGGAGATATTCACCAGCAGATAGATGAATATGGGGATTTGCTGCAGGCACTCAAGTGAAGAAAAAACCTGGCCAAACATCAGGCTAAGGTAATTGCAGCTCTTAAGTTGGCTGCATCTGATTCAGAGAAGCTGCTGGATCAAAAGATGAATGAGATTTCCAAATTGAAGAACATAATTGTTATTCAAATGGGAACAATCACATTCAAAAATGATCAGATTAAAAGTCTGAAAAATAGACTTCAGAAAGAGAAGGAGATTGTGGCTGTTTCTCTAAGCCAAAATCTATCCTACCCTTAATAGATGACTTTGTGTCACAAAAGGGTAAGACAGGAATAGGCTTTAAGAGAACTGCATGGGCTGCACAGTCCAATAAGAAAGTCAAAACCCCAGCACAAAACAAAAAACTTGCTGCAAATAATACAACTAAGATTGTACCTAAAAAGAGGTATAATAAGTTTGAGTGATGTGCTGTGGCAAGATAGTCCATTATGCCTTAGACTGTTGGCACAATACCAATGTCAAGGAGAATAGCAGTCTGCCTGTTAGAAGAGCTGCAGGCAGATTTGTTAAGTTTCAGACTAACTTGAACCAAGGACCCAAAATTTATTTGGGTTTTAAGGTTAAGTAATCTTTGTTGCAGGTGAGTCCAAGTTGTCATGCCCCTATATGGTACTTGGACAGTGGATGTTCCAGGCACATGACTGGAACAAGGGGATTGCTGAAGGACTACACACCAATGTTGAATGGCCCTAAAGTAATCTTTGCTGGTTCTGAAAAAGGAGTCATCAAAGGTTTTGGTAACATTTCTAACAACTCAATTACAATCACTCAAGTTGCCTATGTAAATGGTTTGAAATATAACCTAATAAGCATAAGCCAGCTGAGTGATCTAGGATATGACATTTCATTTGTCAAGAATGGGTGTCATATCAAGAGGTCAAGTGATCAAAAATTCATATTGAATGGCTATAGAAAAAGTAATGTGTATTGACTAGACTTTGTGTGTGAGAATAGAAATTCTCCTATCTGTCTTGTGGCTAATGAGAAAGTTTCTCATTGTGTCAAAAGGCACAAGAGTCTAGCCCATCTTAACTACAAGACCATTGGCCAACTCTTTAGTAAAGAGTTAGTGAGGAATGGTCCTCAAGTTAAGTGTTATAAGGATGGAATATGTTCAGCTTGTCAAAAGGGCAAGCAGACTAGATACTCCTTTCATAGCCTAGAAACCAAAGACTCAGTGAGGTGCTTATACCTGTTGCATATGGACTTATTTGGTCCTATACCAGTTCAGAGCCTAGGTAGGAAGGTCTACACTTTTGTGGTTGTAGATGACTATTCTATATTCTCATGGGTATTCTTTCTGAGACAGATATCTGAAACCCCAAAGGTCTTCTACAATTTTGTCAAACAAATTCAGAATGAATTAGATAGTTCAGTGGTCAAAATTAGAAGTGACCATGGAACTGAATTCCAATCTGAAAGTATGACAACGCTGTGTGAAGAATTTGGGATTCTTCAGGAATTCTCCTCACTTAGAACACCTCAGCAAAATGGCATTGCTGAGAGAAAGAATAGGACATTGATTGAGGCTGGAAGAACACTATTGAGTGATACTTCTCTCCTAGAATATTTTTTGGTCGAGGCAGTAAACACTGCATGCCATGTGCTCAATAGGGCTTCCATCACCAAAATCCACAAAAAGACACCCTATGAGGTTATGAAAGTCAAAAAACCAAACTTATCCTATTTTAGCATCTTTGGTTGCAAGTGCTATGTGCTTAACAATGACAAATCTCACCTAACTAAGTTTGCTGCCAAATCCCAAGATAGGATATTTGTTGGGTACAACAACAATAGTAAGGCTTATAGGGTCTACGATTTGGCTACTCAAGTTGTAGAAGAGTCAGTTCATGTCATCTTTGATGAAACTAGACATATTAACAGTGAGTTGCCAAGTATTTCTCGTAGCTCCACAGGTATACAGCAGAAGATGGACCAGCTTACTATCAGAGAAATTCCAACTGCAAAGCAGGATTAGGAAAATGGTAGTTGCTGTCCAGGGGGTGTACAAGACACTCAAGATGCTGAAGAAGACCATGAGGTGCAGCATAATGAAGAGGTTGGAGATGGTCAAACTGCTGATAGATTACCTCCAGCAGTTAGACAGTTGAAGGATCATCCTAAACACCAGATCATTGGTGATCCAAGACAAGGAGTACAAATAAGGAGCAGGAACTTGAACACAGTTCTTTGCTCAAGTTTCTTATCTCAAGTGGAACCCAAGAGATTTGAAGAAGCAATACAAGACCCTCACTGGATTGATGCTATGCAGGAGGAGTTAAATTAATTCAGAAGGTGCAAGGTCTGGGATTTGGTTCCAAAACCAAAGGGACACAATGTCATAGGGACAAAGTGGATTTTAGAAACAAGCTTGATGAGAGTGGGATCATAGTGAATAACAAGGCAAGACTAGTTGCCAAAGGATACAGACAGGAGGAGGGCATAGACTTTGATCAGACTTTTTCCCCTGTGGCAAGGTTGGAAGCTATCAGGCTATTTCTAGTCTATGTTGCATATCAAGGCTTCAAAGTGTTCCAGATGGATGTTAAGTCTGCATTCTTAAATGGAGACTTAAAAGAGGAGGTCTATGTAGAACAGCCCTTAGGTTTTGTTGATCCACTCAATCCTACTTATGTCTATAGACTTAGGAAAGCTTTATATGTGTTGAAACAAGCCCCAAGGGCTTGGTATGAAACCATGTCTACTTTCCTGATTGAGAACAAATTCTCAAGGGGGAAAATAGAAAAGACTCTATTCCGTAGGAAATCCAAAGGAAAGATCATCGTAGTCCAAATATATGTTGATGACATAATATTTGGTTCCACTGAAAGTAACCTTTGTATAAAGTTTGCAAAACTTATGCAAGGGAAATTTTAAATGAGCAGTATGGGAGAACTTAAGTTCTTCTCGGGTCTCCAAGTAAGACAGACTGATGATGGCTTATCCATATCCCAGTCTAAGTTCACCCAGGAGTTAATTAAGAAGTATGGTATAGAGTCATCCACTACCATGAGAACTCCAATGCGGACAAGTGTATCTCTAAGCAAAGATGATGCAGGGAAACCTATATATGATACTTTGTATAGAGGAATAGTTGGCTCCCTCCTATATCGGACTACTAGTAGACTAGATATCATGTATGCTACATGTGTCTGAGCTAGGTACCAATTCTGCCCTAAAGAATCTCATCTTACTGCTGTCAAAAGGATTTTGAGATATCTTAAGGGCACCCCTAATCTACGCCTTTGGTATCCTAGGAATAGAGATTTTCTACTAATGTGCTATTCAGATGCAGACTTTGCAGGTTGCAAAGTAGATAGGAAAAGTACAACATGAACCTGTCAATTTTTAGGAGAAAGATTGGTGTCTTGGAGCTGTAAGAAGTAGACCAGTGTAGCAATTTCAACAGCTGAGTCTGATTATGTTGCTGCAGGAAGTTGCTGTGCACAACTATTGTGGATACAATATCAGTTAGAAGATTATGGTATTCAAGTAAATAGAACTCCATTATTACGTGATTCTACTAGTGTTATTTCTATTGCTCATAATCTTGTTTCTCATAGTAGAACAAAGCATATAGAAATAAGATACAATTTTCTTAGAAATTATGTAGAGAAAGAGATATTTCTTTAAAATTTGTTAGTACTGATTTACAACTAGCTGACATGTTTACTAAGCCTTTAGATGAAACTAAATTCAACAATTTCAAAATTTAATTAGGAAGGTTGAACATAAATTAGTTTAGCAAATATGCCTAAGTAAAATTGTGTAGACACAAGAAGTTGTGTGTGTCGACACATAGTAGTTGGTGTCGACATTCCAGGAAAGTGGTGTCGACACATCTAGAAAATTTGTGTCGACACTCCAGAGAAGTGGTGTCGACACATCTAGAGAATAAGTGTTGACTCTTCAGAGAAGTTGTGTCGACACATCTAGAAGTTGTGTCGACACTAAAAATCAACTATTCGTCGACCTCAAATCATCGACCTCAAATCGACGATTTCACGGGCTCTTCGTCGAACTCGACCAAGACAAATAAAAATGATGTCGAGACATTAGAAGTCTGTGTCGACACTTTTCAATAGTGTCGACACATTAAGAGAATTATGACGTGCCTTTTCACCTTCATTGTTTAGAAGGGTATAAATAGGTCAACAACATAGTCTGTTAACACACTCTCCATTTCGAGACAAAAACCCTGTGTTGACAAATTCCCTCTTCACAATTCAAGATTTCTCTCAACCCCAATGGCGGCAAATCTAGAAGATAATGTCAACGAAGGCTATGAGCTGGTACGCAACGCCTTTGATAATGCGAAACCCGAAATTAAAGCAGTAGTAACCCTAATTGCAGAAAATGGTTTAGAATTTCTGGTATCTGAACCTACAAAGATTTGGAAGAAAGAAATACTAGAATTATATGACGCAGCTACTTTAGATTCAACTGGACTTAAGATCAAATCTATAGTTCAAGGAGCTAATGTTAAACTAACCTTGAAGAGCTTTAGGAAAACTCTTCAACTTCCAAGAACTCAAGAAGAAGAAGATGTACATTCATCTAAGACTAGGGAAACACTTCAGTAGTGTGGTTTGGATCCCACCATGAAGATTGGATCTACAATAAACAGAAAAGGAATGAATCTGCAAGGAAAATTCCTTTCAGAAGTAGTTGGAAAGGTCATTCTCTGCAAGCCAGGAGGGCATGATAGGATTTCATCCTTTATGTTCAGCCTGATGACCAGTATTATCTACAGACTAAACACAGATTGGTCTGCAGTAATTTTTGAAAAGATTAAGAAAAGTATTAAGAAGCCAAATCTGGGAAGAATTATGAGTCTGTACTTGGCTAGAACAATCCCTGAAGTCATGGAATAAACAACTGGTTAAAGATCAATCATATGAGTAGAATGGACATAAGGATAATCTCCAGATAGGATAGAGTCCTAACCAAGGACATGCCTGATGAAGAGAGGACAGAGATTCCTAAAAAATCTCCTGCACAATGTATTGCAGATGGTGCTCAGGTGTAGGGGGAGCCTCATCTTGAGGTAGAGCCAACCCACTTGGAAAGTTAAATGGCTACACAGACTATTATTGAGGTAATTCAAGAAGTTAATCAATCAATTTTCAATAATCAGGATGAAATACCAGCTGAGTCCTTGATTGATGTTGACCAGACCACTCAACTTAATAGTCAGGCACAAGATGTTATCATGGAGGATACATCTACAACTACAGATGCTCCTGAGTTGGTGGTGCCTCAAGTCCCTACTCAATAAGAGTTTACCCTTGAAGAGTTGTTTCCTGATATAATACTAGTAAGAACTGAGGGGGAGCAAACTGAATTTGAGGGGGAGAAAGCAGAAATTGAGGTGGAGCAAGTTAACACTCAGGGGGAGCAAGAAAAAACTGAGAGGGTGGAGCAAGGGACTCAGGGGGAGCAACCTAGGACTGAACAGGAATTGTATCCTAGTCCTAAGGAAAGAGTTGATATAGTCAGTACCTCAGCTTCTGAATATGAAGCAAAAATGCAAGCCAAGAAGAGAAAACTGATGGTTTTCAAAAGGAGCAAAGCTATAAGAGAGCATTGCAAACTGCTCCACAATCTGCCCCAGAAAATAATTATAGCTCTTTGCTGGTCTCTTTACAAATTAAATTGGATGAACAAAGAGCAGCTATGGAAAAATATATGGATGAAAGCCATAAGGATTTAAAATTCTCCTTGGCTCAATATATCAAATCCATAAGATTTGAAGTAAACCAGCACAAGAAGGAGATGACAGACTGTTTTCACAAAGGAGGTAATGCTGTGGTTTTCCTTGCAACATATCAAGAAAAAATCAAGTCTCAAGTTGATGATATGGCTATTAAGCAAGGCTATGTCCTAGAGAATAAACTTGGAATGCATGATAATCTGACAGAATCACATAATGTGATTGTGATAGAGTTAAAGAATATTGCTTCTGCCCAGACTGAGGCAAGGGCTAAAGCCAAGGCAGATTTTGATAAGCAATTACAGGAAGGACTAGCTGCTGTACAAACAACTATTAAGTAATCTCAAAAGACTATTTCTGATCAACTACTGAGTTAAAGTGCTTTTATAAAGATGGTGTAAATTATCTAGATGCACAGGTAAGATTTTGAAAAGATGTCCTCAGGGATCATATTCCAAGAGAAGTCATAAAAGGGGGAGAGAGTGTTAGTCAAAGCTGGCTCAGATCATACTACATGGATATCTAATAGCATCAGAGCCACCATTGGATATCCACCCTTCTGTGATAATGATAATGTAGCTGAGTCAGGTGTGTATCCTGCCTATTTTGGAGGTGACCAACCTGAAGTTGCTCAGGTCATTTACCCAGCAGTAGATTTTGAAATGATTCACCAAGAGGTACAGTCAATTTACAGCCCTCTAGAGGGTACTAAAAATGTTATCATTGATAAAGTTGAAATGTTAGAGGCAGTTTTGGATAAGGAGCAAGAAGCTCAACTTTCAAAGAAAAGATTCAGAGAACAGGCTGAGTTGAAGCCTGATTTGGAGCAGTGGAGTCCTACTTCCAGGAATATTATCTTGACTACTTGGAAATATTTAAAGGATAAGACCCATGATAGGGGCAAATGGTACACTGAGCAAGAATGACAAAAGCATGAAGCTAGACAGGAAGCCATTCTACAGTATAGAAGAAAGACAAAAGCTAGGAAGCTACATCCTAATGCGCATGAGCCTAAAAAATACTTCCCTAAGCCTTTTCATTATTTTGAAAGACAGAGAATAAGGGCTGAAGAACAAAAGAAGAAAGATCTAAAGGGCAAGAAGCCAGCTGAAGATACTGATGCTCCAGTACAAGCCAAGATCCAATTAGGCAAAGGAATAGTCATCAAGGTGTCGGAGCAGTCTTAGGATAGATTTACTAGATTTTAAAACATTGTACTCTTTGGTGTAAAAAATCTATGTAAACAATTGTTAAAAAACTTTTGAAAGGTTAAACAAAACTATGATGAATGCTCATTATGTTTGCATCATTTCTGTGATGTCTTTATATACATGTTTTGTTCATAAGTTACCCTGTCATGAAATATTCTTATACATCATATTGTTTGTTTATTATGAATGGTATATATTATTAACTAAGGGTTATTACTTATCCAAATAGGGGGAGATTATTGTGTACATTGGAAAATGTGTACCAGATTTGAAGAAGCCTCACCTTACTCAATGATATGCATCAATGTGTATTTGATGTTGTTTTGAGTTTATATGTGCAGGTTAAGTATATGCAAGAATGTAGGAGAAAGTTTCTAAGTCCATGAGTCGACACCAGAAGAAGCTGTGTCGACACTTATGAAGGCTTGTGTCGACACTTGAGAAAAGTTGTGTCGACACATGGAGACAATTGTGTCGACACTTGGAAAGGCTGTGTCGACACTTGAAGATACTGTGTCGACATAACAGAGGCAGTGTCGAATGATGAGTCCACATTTTACACTGATTTTTGGACTCATCTGGGCTAGTTTTATCGTCTTAGCACTACACTTGAGAGCCTTTATTGCTTATATTTGCTTATGTACATATTTCTTGATTAAGTGCACTGTAGGCCCATTTCTGTGTTTCTATATTGTTGTTATTCTTTAACCCTATCTCGGGGATGTGGTGTGCACGTTCTGGTGGCCTATCTGACCCTTTTGCTGGTACAGTGGTCGTGTGCGTGCTCCGAAACCGCTGGGGAGACACCGACGTTGCAGTAATACTGCGCATGACCACTGAACTTATTGTGCACGACCACTGGTCGGGTGCCATTGATCGTGCGCATTACATTCCCTTTTTCCTAATCCTGTCTCGGTAATCGCACGAGCACTGGCCGTAGTGCACACTACCACTGGTCGTGCGCCACTGCTCGTGCGCATATATGCTGATGCTTCTTGTCGAGGTTGCAGGACTATTTGGAAAAGTCGCACGATCATCGACCTACAGTGCGCATGACCACTGGTCGTGCGCCACTGATCGTGCGCACTGCTTCTGCTGCCTCTGTATTTAAGGCCCTGCTCTACGATTTAGGTGAACGCCTGTCATTTGCTGCGATCGGAGAGTGCGCAGGAATCACCATTTCACTTCTCCAGCTTCTCCATCACCTCCACCTTCGTCGGGAGGCCATTGCCAACTACTACGAAGCTTTTCAACTCTCCGGCGAAGCCCTCGACCATTGATGACTTCAACTCCAAGCTTTCCTGCGGAGTTTGTGAAGTAGATAACCTAGAGAACGGACTTAAAGGCCTTTGAGGTGACAACTGGTTGGTACCGGAAGCCTCCTTGGACTGAGCCCGGAAGCGGATTGACAACTCGCTACTCCGGCCACGACCCGCGGTGGTTCTTCACTCTCTTTTGGTTTACTCCTCTTCCCCTTCCTCTATAGTATGAATGTTTTGAGCAGTGTAATGAACACTTCCAGCCATGAACATCAAGTTTATTTTATAACTAATGGAATGTTAGTATTTTCTTATGCTTGTGAGTATTGTCTGTGAATGTGCCTCGCTTACCCCACATCCACTCCATTCCCGTGTCTTATCCGATTGCACTCCACATAAGAACACTGCAATCCATTAGCTTCCCTTCCACTCGCCCAACTGAAGTTCGGCATCGCGGCCGACAAACCCACTCCACCTTGCGAAGCGGTGCCTTCGACCAGCATAGCTTTTACTACTTCAGTAGATCAAACATCCACAATCTCCCAAGTCCTCTATTTCCTCTTTTTTCTATTTATAACTCTCATAATGATATTCTCTGTACTGTTGCTGTTCTACGCTAATTGCATTCCTCAAGAGACCGACACGCGGGGATTTATTCCCAAAACTTTATTACTTGTGCGACCGGTGCGCTTGCTGATTTACACGCATCAAGTTTTTGGCGCCGTTGCCGGGGAATGCAACTGTAGAGCGACTCCGGATGACTGAGAATTTCGTTATACGAGTTATTTTGTTGTTTTTCATCCCTTTTCTCTTGTGTTGTTATTCCGTCAGATGGAATTGTTAGTTTTATTCGCAGAATCTATGCCAAGTAGTTGTATCCCTTATATTTGAAATAGCTGCAATGTGGGACAATTTCAATATCAATTGCTGTCATTGTGGAGACATCTCTCATGCTAGCGACAGATGCCCTTAGAAGTATAGTAGCCAGGAAATTCATGAATCGACATATCGTCGACATAAGCCGGTTAGCTACCGACCTGCGGAGCCATTGCCGCACTACTTTTATTCAGCTTCAGCACCCGTTGCAACGCCGAAGCAGCCTAAGCAGTGCCTTTTTTGTCGAAGCTGGGATCATACATTGAAGGATTGCGTCGCGTACCTAGCTGAGCTAGGGGTGGATGACGAGCCGGATTTTTGGATTGTCTCCACTTAAACCTTGGGCAGCATCCCTTCTGTATCGGGGTATGTACCATTGCCATCTCTATGTTATGGAGAAGACATCCTAGGTATGTGCACCGATACATGTGCTTATCCCCATTCCGACACTGCTATTTATACTCCTGAAGTGCATACTTCACCTAGCATAGAATCTTTTAGTTGTGAAGAGCCAGCGCTCAATGTCCTACCGAGCTTCGTTCCTGCACCTTCTTCTTTGCATAGCATTCTTTCTTCTTCTGACAGTGCTGTTGAGATTGAATCGCAGGTGGAAATTAGCATTTCCTGCATTCTGTTAGATCCAGTTGAGGAGGACGACTCCGTGGCAGAGGTTGCGACCTCCATCCCATGTGAGGATGCCCGAGGCATGGGCGACACAGATGCAGCTTCATAACATTCCTGCACTAGCTTAGACAGCTGTTTGGAAGCACCCACAATTCCGTCGACGAGGGATGACTCCAGGATCATCCCCAAGATCGAGGTCTGTTTATGTTATTCTTCTAGTTTATTTCTTGTCCCTGCTCACGTGTCTACTTCCATGGAGGACCACATTGTGGAATTGGTCCAATCAGTACAAGGGCCTGTAATGCGGCCTAGGACTTATTGTAACCAGATGCAGATGGAGTTAGAGCCGATGAGCTTCCCAAGTTACTGTCTGCCCATGCCTGACACTTCCGATAGGTATACGTATACAGGTATTGGGGCTTATGTTCTATCTCCGTTCCGGTACCCGCTACCGCAGCGCGACCATGAACCTCTGCCTGAGCATTTCCAGTTTCATTCGCCAATCAGTTAGGAAATGCTCAGATTTTGAATAAGTCCTGTTGGGAGACAATAAACCCAATAGTTATCTAGAATACTGTTTCTTTTGTTAAATTTTTGTTTGTATTTCATTATTTGGGTGTGGTAGCCCAGCTACGTGATGAGCTCTATGTTGCACCACGTGGTCAGCAGTGTGAAATATACTGAAAACTCGGGCGTGTGAAAAATTTCACTGCGCACGACCGCTGGTCGTGCGCATTACTTATAATCGCACGACCACTGCTCGTGCGCATGCCCAGTTTCTTTTTATTTTTATTTCCAGCCGTTGTCCACTGTGCATGCGCCCTAATCTCCTGCTTGGTCCGCTGCGCATGCATTGTCGGCGCTCATCCTCTTTCGATTCCTCTCCGGTGGTTTGGCTCTCTCTCCTCCGGTAGGATCCCTCAACTTCATATCTCTCTCTTCCTCACTTTGTTGTAATGGAGCCTAGACGCCGCCCTATAGTAAAGGCCTATCAACGATCCGGTCGTGCTTCAACAACCCCTGCGCAAATTTTGGGAAGAATGGGAACCTTTGCTAAGGCAGAGAATACTCAACACTATAATTCCTTGAAGGACAAGCCATTCCTCTCTCAGCGGCTTGTTGACTGGAACGAGCTGCGTTCCATTGGGGATGACGGTGCATTAGCAGAGGCCGTGCTCATTCTCTACTCTTTCGATTTTTGGAGCAAGTTATTCGAGTGCGACGAGCTTGGCTTCCGGGAATTGACATTGGAATTCCTTTCCACATTCACTTGGGAGACAACAGTGGACAACCACTATCACCCCACTTGTTCCTTTCGGATGATGGGAAATGTCTTCACTGTCACACTGCCCGAGCTTGCCATTCATGCAGGCGTCTATTCCGAGGCAGAGGCATCACAGATTAATTTCCCCGAATTGTGCATTGATTTTCCAGAGGGTGTGACTCTGCGGTCCGCTTGGCATTCTCTGACCGAGGGCACGAGGAGTACGTAGCCCGCCGTGCCAAGTCAACAAAGATTGTCTCCCCCGCTCTCAGGTTTATGCAGTATTTGCTTAGTCACTCACTCACCGCTAGGGCCCTGAGCAAGAATGTGGTGGGGTGGCAGGATTTGATCTCCTTATTTAGCATGCAGCAGCAGTACCCCCTCCATTTGGGGTATATGCTGGCCTATTTCTTCCACCACGAAGCCACTTATGGTCTCGCGGGCGCGATCGGGGGTGCTTAATACATTACCCGCATTGCCAAAAGTTTAGGAGTTTGGAGCCAGCTACCTCCGATGGTGCAGGTCACTGCCCCATCCATGATCTCCAGGGCCAACCTGGTGAGTTGCCATTTGCTACGTGTGGTTGGGAGAAAAGGTGGCCGGAAGTTTATTGTCTGCATGCCTGGTGATGCGCCTGCGGGTAGAGATGAAGGGGAAGATGAAGGAGAGCCGGGTGAATCTTCCACTATGGGTAGGCGGAGTGCAGGAGTGCCACCACAGCAGAGTCAACAATTGAGGACTCCCATAAAGCATGAGGGGCAATCTAGCCGCCACTTCAGCTCAGCTCAAGAGCGGGGCGTCCCATATTTGTCCGAGCGCCTTGCTGATCTGGAAGCTTCCCAGTTTTGGATGCAGGATTTTATTTATCAGCAAGCAGTGCGAGGCGGGATGAACATTCAACCACCGCCCACTCGTGTCGCCCCATCAGCACCTGGTCCACGTCCATCGCCCATCGAGATTCACGACAGTTATAGTGAGGGGGAGTGAGTGGACCTCACAACAGAGCTAGTCTACCACGCCTTCTGTTTCTTTTCTATTGTTCGTATTTCCTGAGCAAGACAACTATTATATTTTTGTGAGCGCCCATCTGGGAGCCGACTGTTGTCTTTTTTATAAATATATGTATCGATATTCTATTTGAACTGCTGCAAATACAGGTATTTGGTCCACCTTAAGGACTGTAAACAAAACGGCTTTCGGGAGACAACCCAAGTTGGACCGTTTGGTCCTATGCTGTGTTTTGATTTCTTTTTATATATTCATATATTCCTGTTTCCATATTTTGTTTGGCTGGCATCGTTCAATCGTAGGTGCAGGAATATTTGAGGCGCGGCAACTTGGCCGCACTTGGACATCTCATTGCACGACTGGTATGCTCAATTTTGAGCATAGGTACTTCCTAGCCTAGCTGTTTATCAAACATGACTTGCTGATTTTTACTATTTGTTGACTTTAAGTCTGGGGGGAGCATGCCTGTGGTCACTTCACCACACTTTCTGTTGCATACCAGTTTCTTGTTTACTTATTTCTTGCTTTATGTTGCACACACTGAATCACCCACATGAGTGCGCTCTTACCCACGCGCACAACCTGAGTCAAATTTATTGCTTTTGTGTAAACTTTAAAATAGTGGTACTGGCTTAGGATTTCAGGATTGAGTAGTTCGAAACTCATGCAGTGCTCCTAATCGAATACTCATGGTTTATGTAGAGTTAGGATAGAATTAATTTTTCTTTATGCTCGTAGATTTTTTTTTTTTTTTGCAAACGTAAATATTGTTTGTACTGCTCAAAATCTGAATCTGGGATAATTGAACGATAATGTAGGAATGTGTGTAGCTGCCACTAGACTCGTATTGCTCGAGTTGGGAGGAAGGATCATCTTTCTCGGTGGCTAAGAACTTGCCCTAAGCTACTCTCGAAGCATTGGTGCATGGTTAGTCAAGCGTGAGCATGATGTAGGCCTTCATTTTGGCTAGTTTGAGCCTTGTTTAGCCGTTCCTACCTGTTAACCGTTGCATGCCAAATTTATGCCTACCCTTCCTTTGATCCAGCTCCACTCACTTTCACCAAGGCCTGAAGCTAAACCCACCATCGCAATAAAATGCTTGAGCTACTTTGTAATTACTGTTTTGCCGAGGTTGTGATAAGTGGACATTGTTTTTGGGGGTGCTGAATTCATTCACGTTTTGATTACTCCATTTGGGGATTGCTAGCGCAGAAAAGAAAACAAAATTTACGATAATAAAAAGCCGATTCGCGCAAAAGAGAGAAAAATATGAAAGAATTGCTTTGATATTTCGATCCCCATCCTCTTTATTGATTTTGGTCGGGTTCAACCGTGTTCACACCCGTATTTCAAGCTAAGTCTGGGGGCGTTTGCCCCATTCATTTCTAAGTGGCTGTTTTGGTTTGGATTTTATTCGCTCTCTTTGGTTGCATAGAGCCTTCATGTTTATCTTTGACTACCAAGCCGTCGCCTAGGCCCTATTTTCTCCTACAAGTCCTACTGATTCACGCTTGAGTCTAACCCGCGTCATGGACAGAGTGTGTTGGAACACCCTATTACTAATTTGGGTCAGGATCACTATGTATCTAGGAAACCTGTTTTTGACCTCTCTGTATAGATCTAAAGGTCAATTAGGATTGAGTCTAAGGGTTAGTAGTTAGGTTTGAAAGCTTCCCTCAAGACCCATGTTTTTCAGTTTGGAGACTAAGTCATTTCGTCGAGCTCAGTATGACGAATCGTCGAACTCCAATCGACGATCGTCTAGCTCAACTTTGACGGATCGTCGAACTTCATTCGACGATCGCTGAGCTCAACTTCAACAAATCGTCGAACTCCATTCGACGATCTTCGAGCTCAGTTCGACGATCTTGACTCTTGTATTGATTCTCTATCTCAGAGCTCAGTTCGACGATAGTTGAGCTCAGATCGACGGTCTTTGTTGCTATCTAAATCCAAATCGCCGAGCTCAGTTCGACGATAGTGGAGCTCAGTTCGACGTTTTTCTAAAGAGGTAAATGATTTTCAAGATTCAAATTCAGAACAGTTAAGGAGTTATTCTCAGCAATTAATTCAGAAGATTTTGTAGCCATTTTCATTTATTCTGGACCAAGTTTCAAGGGATTATCAAGGAATGTTTCTTTGGACTTCCCCCAGAAGACAATTGCAATTAAGGAAGTCATTTAATGACAGGATAACGACTATTCTTGACAGAGGATCATTTTCTATTCAGAACCAGGGAATAAAACACAAGATTTTTGAATCTCTCATAGTACAGATAAGCAGAACAAGAAGAACAAGAAAAAAACATTCTCTGGACAACATCTTTCTCAACACCAACTGTTCACAAGAGAAAAAGAGAAAGAGCTGTAGACATTCTCTATCTTAAAGAATTCACTCAAGAACACCATCACCAAAAGGAGATCAACAAATCTGAAATCTTCAGATCTCTTCTGATTCAAGTTTCAAGTCCATCTTCATTAAAGACTCAAGATACCTAACATTTCAGCTGTTGCTGAAATCATCATTTGCTGGAGATCAACTTCTGAAGGCCTATCACCCTACAGCAAAGCTTCATTTCCTGAACATCTCAAGAACTCAGGGGGAGCTTTGACAACATCAAAATCCACATAGTCTTCTTAGCTGCTTGGAGAAAGAGAAGACTTTCATCACTCTCTCATCCCCATCTCTGTAAAGGGTTTTTCAAACTCCCTTCAAAAGTTTGTGCATGGTTTTTGAGCACCTTAACAAAAGCTCATTGGTGGCAAGACACCTGATCAAAAAATCTGGTTTGGTTTTTGAGCATCTTATCAAAAGCACATTGGTGCCCAGGACACCTGATCAACTCATCCTGCAGTGGATTCCTACCTAGGGTGGTAGAAGAGTGGATGTACCCAAGTTTAGGGGAACCACTATAGCTCCTTGTGTCTTCTGGCTTGTTTATCTTTATTTTTGTTTCTGGCTATGATTGATCTGTGATTAGTTAGGATCTGAGTGTAATTTATTTTGTAGGTTGCTTTGTGATTAGATAGTTTCTGTGATTAGACTTAATATTTGCTTCCCTGTTCACTAAGATTACAACAACTATTGTAAAAAGTTTTAAAGCACCATACTCTATTCACCCCCCCTCTAGATTATATCAGATCTACCTCACTCTTTCAATTAGTATCAAAGCGGGGTTGGTTAAATATACCACATCTCAGTGGTTGCATAGGCTAACACCTGAACCCCAAGATCTCTAGTTAGATCTGCCTTTTTAGATTTTGTTATTAGATTATTTCTTCACAAATCATGGCCCAAAACAAAGATTATGCTAGCACCAGACCTCCAGTGTGCAATCTGTCTAAGTTTGCACTTTGGAAAGCAAGGATTAGATTATACATGAATTCTATTGACGAGGATATTTTTAATTCTGTTTTGACAGTTTGTCCAAGACCTCCAGAGAACACAAGCACAAATGTTGTTCCACCTCCATCAGGAACAGATGCTGATATCAAGAAGTGGAAGATAGCTGATGCAAAGGTTATGAATATCTTAGCCCAGACCATGTCTGATGACATCTTTCAAAAGGTGGCTGAATGTAATTCAGCAAAGGAAATCTGGGATAAACTCTCTGAAATAGTCTCAGGCTCAGCTGATGAAAGAAAAGACAGGAGATCCCACCTCATATCCCAATATGAGAATTTCAAGAAAGGAGAAGCTGAGCCAGTAGCTGAAATGTATAACAGGCTCGGTCTAATAGTCAATGAACTCAAGACTTTGGATAAGGAGATCTCACTGACTGAACTTAATGACAAAATCCTAATGTGCTTCCCAAGCAATTGGGATTCAAGAATCTGGCCAATCAAGGATGCCAGAAGTCTGAATGCGATCACCACAGAAGCTCTTTTGGGTAAGCTCAAATCTTATGAGCTGCTCATTAAGAACAGAGAAGAAGAGCAGAAGGCTGCCTCACCAGCCACAAGGAAAGAAAAGACAATAGCCTTCAAAGCAACTGAAGATCAGCCTGAAGACAAAGTCACAGGAAATGATGAGCTGCTCAGTCTATTGGCCAAAATATTTTACAAGATGTCCAGAAAGGACTTCAGAAGGAGATCATACAAAGAGCATGATAAGCCAAGGTATGATAAGTCAAATAATAAAGAAATTGTTTGCTTTGGCTGCAGGAAACCAGACCATATTGTGCCTGACTGTCCAGAGAACAAAAACAAGGACAGAAGGGATAAGAAAGAAAGAAGAAAGGACAAAGACTTTCAGAAAAATGGCAATGGCAAACCCTCCTCAAGCAAGAACAAACACACAAGGAAGGGATTTGTTGCTGAATCCTGGAGTGAAACTGAAGAGGAATCAAAAGCTTCATCCAGCTCCAGTGATGATGAAGATGATGCTGAAGAGAAGGAGTTCTGCATGATGGCAATCAATGTCTCTCAACATAATTCAGATGTAGAAGAGTCAGAGTCAGACTCAGAGACTCAACTTAAAGAGGACCAGGTAATTAGTTCATTTGATTTCAATTCAGAGGACTTTAAGTCTGAGTTTAAAGCATTATGTTTAGACTTACTAAAATCTGAGAAGGAAAATATTTCTCTCAGAAATCAATTGTCTGAACATAGTTCCTTAAAATCAGAAAATCTCAAACTCTCTGAGGAATTGGAGTGCTGTAGGCAGCAGATAGCTTCACTGAAAGGTGAGTTATCCGAGACCAAGAATCTTGAAGAATCCCTTAATACGAGAAGTACCAAGCTGATGGACATCACAAGCACATTGAACTCCAGATTCAATAGTACACTAGGTTTGTGTGCTTCATCCAGCCAACCTATAGTCCTAACAACCCCAATCAAGTTCATTTCTGATAAAGGGAAGGGAGTTGTAGAGGTAGCTAGGAAGAATTCTGATCTGTTTAAGAAAACTAAGTTCCAGCAGAAATTGTCGAACGGAGCTCGACGATCGCCGAACGCAGATCGACGATCTCAGGCAAAATCGTCTAACTCAGGTCGACGATCTCTAATTCCTGAACTCTGCCACAGTCGACCGTCGAACGGAGCTCGACGATCTGACCCAAGATCGTCGAACGCAGCTCCACGATCGTCGAACAGAGATCAGAGCTCTGGAAATTCCTTCAAGGGAAAATCAAAATCCAATCCTAGGGGTCCTTCATCCCAAAGCTTTAACCCTTATATTGAATGGATAATACCTCCAAGGAGATATCATCCTGAAGGTTATAAGAGTCAACCTGGGATGTCTTTTATTTCTGAGTTTAAAGGTTATCAACCTAGGCCCAAGGTAAACTGCGTCAAAAACAAGTGAATTATTTTATGTGCAGGTGAAGACCTATCCAACATCAAACCAATAATGGTACATGGATAGTGGGTGCTCTAAGCACATGACAGGAAACAAGGACAACCTCACATCCTTTAAAGCCAAGCTTGGACCCAAAGTCATATTTGGTGATTCAAACTTTGGACAAACTAAAGGATATGGTGCAGTCCAGATTGGGACAGTGACATTCAAGAAGGTAGCTTATGTGGAAGGACTGAAGCACAATTTGATAAGTATCAGTCGGCTATGTGATGAAGGCTACCAGGTGACTTTCAGCAAAGCTTTATGCAAGATCAAGTCAGAGGACAACACAACTGTGTTGACATGTAAGAGGAAAGGTAACATCTATCTAGTAGATTTCCTTTCAATAGATGTAGATATTTGCCTGTTCAGTTCTGTTTGTAGACCTAATGTTTTATGGCATAAGAGACTAGGACACTTAAACCTTAGAACTATTGCTAGGCTATCCAATGACAACCTTGTTAGAGGACTACCTTCTGGCCCCTACAAGAAGGAAGGACTCTGCAGGGCTTGTCAATTAGGCAAGCAAACTAAAAACAGTTTCAAGTCACTTAATAAGAGTGATTCACCTAGGATCTTGTATCTGTTACACATGGATCTTTTTGGACCCATTACAGTACAAAGCCTAGGAGGGAAATCTTACACCTTAGTAGTTGTAGATGACTTCTCTAGATTCACATGAGTGTTCTTTCTGAGGAAGAAGTCTGATAACTTTAAGTGTCTGACAGAGTTTCTCAAATGTATACAGATTGAGTTTAATACTCACATTGCCCTGATTAGAAGTGATCATGGGACAGAGTTTGATTCTCTTCTTATGCAAGAGTTCTATCAGAGTGAAGGGATCAGGCACATTTTCTCAGCTCCTAGAAGTCCTCAACAAAATGGGGTAGCTGAAAGGAAAAATAGAACCCTTATTGAATCTGCCACTACATTGTTGTCAGATGCTCACCTTCCTCTATCCTTTTGGGCAGAGGCAGTGAACACCTCCAACTATATGGTGAACAGAAGTTTAATAGATAAACTAAAGGGAAAGACACCCTATGAACTACTCAAAGGGAAGAAACCTAAAGTTTATTATTTTAGAATTTTTTGTTGTATTTGTTATATACACAATAATGACAAGAGATATTTAGCAAAATTTCAAGCTAAAGCTGATGAAGGAGTGTTTTTGGGATACTCCATGATCAGTAAGGCTTATAGGGTTTATAATAAATCAACTCTTAAAATTGAGGAATCTGTTCACATATCATTTGATGAATCTAACATGTCTTTCAAGGAGAAGAATACTTCTACCATAGAACCTTTACAGGTACATTCTCTTGCTGAAGATTTGAACAAGTTACAGGTTACTCAAAAAGAGGAAAGCAGTGAAGATGAAGAAAGCATTCAACACGCTGAAGAAAAACAACTTGAAGAGCCAGTTGTTGTACCACAAGAGGAAACAACAACACAGGTTGGTGAACAATCAACACCCCCTATTGATTTAGTAACATCAAGAGACCATCCAATTTCCCAAGTAATCGGAGACATCTCAACTAGTGTGCAAAACAGAAATCAGGTCAATCAAAACCTGTTGCACACTTGCTTACTATCTCAAATTGAACCTCAATCCATTCAAGATGCAGAGCAAGATCCACACTGGATCATTGCAATGCAAGAAGAGTTGCATCAATTTGAAAGGAACAAAGTTTGGGAACTAGTACCAAAGCCTAAGGATCACTCCATTGTTGGAACAAAGTGGGTGTTCAGAAACAAATTGGATGATCAAGGAGTAATTATAAGGAACAAGACAAGGATAGTTGCTCAAGGATACTCTCAAGAAGAAGGCATAGACTATGATCAGACTTTTGCACCAGTTGTAAGATTGGAAGCCATCAGAATCTTCTTAGCTTATGCAGCACACAAAGCCTTATGGGTATATTAGATGGATGTAAAGAGTGCATTTCTCAATGGAGACATCAAGGAAGAATTCTTTGTCAGACAACCTCCGGGTTTTATCTCTCCAACTTATCCTGATTATGTTTTTAAGTTGAACAAAGCATTATATGGTCTCAAGCAAGCTCCTAAAGCATGGTATGAGACCCTAGCATGCTTCCTTCTGGAAGATGGATTTATAAGGGGTAGAGTAGACCAAACTCTTTTCATTAGGACCCATAAGTCTCATACCCTACTAGTACAGATTTATGTAGATGATATTATTTTTGGTTCTACTGATTCAAATTTGTGCAGAAGGTTTTCCAAACTAATGAATTCTAAATTTGAAATGAGTAGCATGGGTGATCTATCCTTCTTTCTAGTATTGCAAGTCAAACAACATGCTGAAGACATCTTTATTTCTCAAACCAAGTATGCAAATGAATTGGTTAAGAAATTTGGTATGTCTGAAGCATCTTGCATGAAAACACCTATGCCAACTAATGTTGTATTGGATGATGATGAACATGGGAAACCTGTTGATCAGACAACATATAGAGCAATGATTGGCTCTTTACTGTACCTTACAGCTAGTAGACCAGACATAATGTTTGCTACATCATATGTGCTAGATTCCAAGTGAGCCCTAGAGAGTCACACCTAACTTTAGTAAAAAGGATTCTCAAGTATGTTAAAAGTTGTTCAAATCTAGGTCTCTGGTATCCAAAAGATTCAGCATTTGATTTAACTGGGGTTTCTGATGTTGATTATGCTGGATGCAGAATTGACATGAAAAGCACCAGTGGAACTTGTCAGTTCCTTGGTGACAGACTTGTCTCTTGGTTTTGCAAGAAACAAACCTCTGTGTCAACTTCAACTGCTGAAGCTGAATATATGGCTGCAGGCAGTTGTTGTTCACAAATATTGTGGATTCAAAACCAACTACTAGACTATGGCTACAACTTAGAGAAGTCAAAAATATTTTGTGATAACACCAGTGCTATTTCTATAGCTCAAAGTCCAGTCCTCCATAGTAGGACAAAACACATAGAAATTTGGCATCACTTTTTAAGGGATAATGTTGAGAAGAATAAAATTGAACTTCAATATATCCCAACTGATTTGCAAAGGGGAGATATTTTCACCAAACCCTTGGATGAAAAGAAACACACCTTCTTCCTAAATCAGTTAGGAATGTTAGATGGAGGAAGTCTATAATAATGTCCAAGATTTTGAAACTTTAAAAATTGACCAAGACTAGGCAAACATCCTGATTTTTCTAAGTGTCTAGAGTGTATTTCTGGTCTCTGAACTGCGCTTGACGATTTTCCCCCAGATCGTCGAACGGAGATCGACTATTTCTGAAATCATCGACCAGAGTTCAGCGCTTCTCAGATAGTCTGAACTATCTCTCCGGTCAACGACCGTCGAACGGCGCTCGACGATTTTGTTCTCTGAACTATCGTCGAACGAAGCTCGACGCTCTCCAATATCGTCGAACGGAGATCGACGATATTGAAGACCTTTCAGATTCCTTTAGAAGCCCTGATCGTCGAACTGAGTTCAACGATCTTTCCTTTTCTGCGTCGAACCTTAATATAAAATTCATTTTTCGCCGTCGGTCTCCTTTTGTGCTTTCAATCTCTCTGCAAAAAAATTCTCTTTCCCTCCAAAACATCTCTACACTTGGTCGTTTTGTTTGTTGATTTTTGCAGGTAACCATGGCCGTCTCTGTTGCCGTTCTAGCCGCAATGAAATTTGATGCTGGATTTGATATAGACATGGAGTCCTTCAGCACCAGTGATCAGGTTTTTCAAGACATTTTGGAACTGTTCAAGGAGCAGAAGCTTGTTGCTATCATGACTACAAGAATCAAATTAGCTGCTGTTGAGATTAAGGAGTGGGTCTATACTGCCCATAACCAGGACCAAAACATAGTAGTTGGTTCAATTTCTGGAACCCAGGTACCTTTGACTCCTGCTATTCTGACAGAGGTTTTTGAATTAAGTTCTGGAAGAGATTCTGCTGAGTTATCTGGAGAGGAATTTTCTGATTTACTTGCAAGAATGGGTCACTCTGATGCTAACCCTAGCAAACTGCTAAAAAAGAACTTAGCTGTGGAATATAGATTTTTGACTGATATAGTGGGAAAGGTTCTGCTGGCCAAGCATTCAGCATATGATACTATCTCTAGGTATCAGCTGTGCTTGATGGGAGCCATTGTGGATAAGAAACAGCTAAATTGGGGAGAGGTATTCTTTGACCTGATCAAGAAGAAAATAAACAAGAATTTTTTTAATTTTGGGAGGATTCTAGGGCTCTTACTCCACAACAGATGCCCTGCACTGCTTGTATCATCTAAGATGCATATCAATGCTTCAAAGAGGCTATCCTGTGCCCTCTTTGGCAAATGGGACAGGCAGATAACAAATCCCAGCAGGCCTTCTGCAAGCACAACTTCAGGCACAAGGACTGTAATAGTCTCTTCCCCTCAAGTCTCTGCCCCTGCAGATGACTTGCCTGCTGCTTCTCCTCCTCCTCCTGTTCCATCTCCACCAGTTCCATCCACCATTCCAATTTCATCCACTATCATCATTTCTAGCCCATCTCCAACATCAATTCCATCTCCAATCCCCACTCTTCCAATAACAGAAGAAGTATTCCATCCATTACACCACTACCCTCAACCAGACATTGACACATCCTCCAACATTCCCTCATTCAATCTTCTAGATGATTCCTTCATGGATGATTCACCTTCATCCCCTCCTGAGCCACCCTCCTTATATACTTCATATCAACAGCTTCTACAAGACATTATTGATCAACCCACCTTCACACCCTCTATCTCCATACCATTGTCTTCCATTTCCACAATCCCCACACCTCAACCTTCCCTTCTACCATCCACCAGCTCTCCTCCAACATCACCTGTTGCTCCACCTCCATCCTCTACCTCTGCTCAAGTGCCTACTGAGCATGTAGATATCCCAGCCTTAGCTGACCAACTGTATGAACTGATAGCTCCCAGGCTGTCACTTCTGCTGGAGACCTACTTGGCTCCACTTCTTCAGTCAGTTGCAGCCCTCTCTGCCAGACTATCTTCTCTCTTTCCTCAGGCAATCCCTTCATTTGTGTGCCTTGATCTAGCTGTATCTGAATCTAGGCAGGGGGAGATGCCTAATGAAGATGTGAGATTGCCTGCTGCCATTTCTTCAGTTCCTGTTGCTGCTGCTGTTGCTGTTACCCCAACTCTAGCTCCAGTTCCACCTCAAGTTGCTGTCTTTTCAGTAGAACTCAGGTCGCTGCTCTCAGATTTTGATTCAATTTATTTCAGTTGTCTTCTAGAGAAAGTTGCAGTCCAGCCATCAGAGGATCTTTCCAAGGTCATTGTGCCCTTCTCAGGTTGTGACACCAGTGTTATAAATTCTTTTGTACTTTCAGTTTATGCTGCTAGTTCTATTGCTGCTGCTACTCCTGCTGAGCCTTCTGTTCCCAGTCATCTTACTGCTACAAATGTTGATGTTTCTATTACTGCTACTGATATTGTTGATACTACTGATGAGTTAATCTCTAAGGATATGCAGAAGACAGAGGTATATGATTTTGAGCCTACTGTTATTCCTGTTATTATTACTGATGCTGAGGTTCTTGTATCTGAAAGTAGTGTTTCTGAAATAGTTTTCACTGAATCTGTTGCTGCTCCAGTTACTGCTGATATTACTGTTGCTATATCTTCTGCAAGTATTGCTCTAGAAAGCTCTGTGTCTATTGTTACTACTGTTACTGCTACAACTTCTGTTGTTACTAGTGCTGTATCTGCAGCTGCTACAACAGTTGTTTCATCTGCTCCAACCCAACTTCAAAAAGATTATATGAAACAGATTGATGCCTTATATGATGAGCAAAGCTCTGAAATTGATGAATTTTGGACTGATTCTGATGATTCTTCTGCCACCATAGCCATGAAAAGAAAGGCAAGGAGCAAAGCTATGAAAAGGGTGCCTCCAGCCAAAGTAAAGGACACTAATGATATTCCTTATTACATTCTTCATGACTGCCCCATTACCTAACATTGGATGCAGTATTCCAAGAACCAACTAAAAGCTATGAAGAAGAAGAGGAAGTGTGAGAAAGGATCTTGTCAGTTTCATCATCCTCATCCTCCTCCACCACCTCCTCCTGATGCAGGTGCAGGTGGAAGCTCAGCTGCTCAACCCTCTGCTAAAAGCCAAACCCCCTATCAGCCTCATGCAAGATCCCAATATAGGGGAAGCCAGTTCAGAGGTTCTCAATCAAGGAGAGGAAGTTATAGAGGAAGCCAAAGGGAATTCCAAGTCTACTCTAAAGGCTATTCAAGGAAACATCCATACTCTAGGGAAGGACAAGCTTCATCAAATACAACCTCAGGTCCTTTTCCCTACAAGTTAAAAGAATTAGTCTCATCCAGAGCTCCTCAAGACAATCCTTCTAATAGATATGGGCCTCCAGTGCCCTTTGAGGATCCAGAAAATAACCCTACTGCATGGACTGCTAGGATGAAAGAGTTAGCTGCCTTAGATCAAATAAAGAAAGCCAGAGAGCAAGGCAAGGACACCTCAAGCATTACTACATTGTCTGAACAAAGAAAGAAGGAACTTGAAAGATATGCCTCAAGCAAATTCTTTGATTCTGAAAGATATATGGAGCTGCATCCTGAAGTTGTGGTACCAAGGCCCAAACAACAAACTTTTTTAGGTGCAGCAGATGATAGAAGATCAAAGAAAGAAGCTCTTGATCCTAATAGAGAAATTAAGCTTATAAAGAGCAAGGAGAAAGAATAATTCTGTAAGGTGACAATTATTCTGATTTCTGATTTCTGTCTGGGATAATATATATTTGTGATTCTGCTTGTTGTTGTTTATTGTTGCTTTGTATGTTATTCTTTAATTTTTCCAAGTTCTGTAAATAGTAATCCTAACCCAAATAGGGGGAGTTTGTTGGAACACCCTATTACTAATTTGGGTCAGGATCACTATGTCTCTAGGAAACCTGTTTTTGACCTCTCTATATAGATCTAAAGGTCAATTAAGATTGAGTCTAAGGGTTAGTAGTTAGGTTTGGAAGCTGCCCTAAAGACCAAGGTTGTTCAGTTTGGAGACTAAGTCATTTCGTCGAGCTCAGTATGACGAATCATCAAACTCCAAGCGACGATCGTCTAGCTCAACTTCGACGGATCGTCGAACTCCATTCGACGACCGCTGAGCTCAACTTCAACAAATCGTCGAACTCCATTCGACGATCTTCGAGCTCAGTTCGACAATCTTGACTCCAGTATTGATTCTTTATCTCTGAGCTCAGTTCGACGATAGTTGAGCTCAGATCGACGATCTCTATTGCTGTCTAAATCCAAATCGCTGAGCTCAGTTCGACGATAGTGAAGCTCAGTTCGACGTTTTTCTGAAGAGGTAAATGATTTTCAAGATTCAAATTCAGAACAGTTAAGGAGTTATTCTCAGCAATTAATTCAGAAGATTTTGTAGACGTTTTCATTTATTCTGGACCAAGTTTCAAGGGATTATCAAGGAATGTTTATTTAGACTTTCCCCCAGAAGACAATTGCAATTAAGGAAGTCATTTAATGACAGGCCAACGACTATTTTTGACAGAGGATCATTTTCTATTCAGAACCAGGGAATAAAACACAAGATTTTTGAATCTTTCATAGTACAGATAAGCAGAACAAGAAGAACAAGAAAAAAAACATTCTCTGGACAACATCTTTCTCAACACCAACTGTTCACAAGAGAAAAAGAGAAAGAGCTGTAGACATACTCTGTCTAAAAGAATTCACTCAAGAACACCATCACCAAAAGGAGATCAACAAATCTGAAATCTTCATATCTCTTTTGATTCAAGTGTTCAAGGCCATCTTCATTCAAGACTCCAGACACCTAACATTTCAGCTGTTGCTGAAATCATCATTTGCTGGAGATCAACTTCTGAAGGCCTATCACCCTACAACAAAGCTTCATTTCTTGAACATCTCAAGAACTCAGGGGGAGCTTTGACAACATCAAAATCCATATAGTCTTCTTAGCTGCTTGGAGAAAGAGAAGACTTTCATCACTCTCTCATCCCCATCTCTGTAAAGGGTTTTTCAAACTCCCTTCAAAAGTTTGTGCTTGGTTTTTGAGCACCTTATCAAAAGCTCATTGGTGGCAAGACACCTGATCAAAAAATCTAGTTTGGTTTTTGAGCACCTTATCAAAAGCTCATTGGTGCCCAGGACACCTGATCAACTCATCCTACAGTGGATTCCTACCTAGGGTGGTAGAAGAGTAGATGTACCCAAGTTTAGGGGAACCACTATAGCTCCTTGTGTCTTTTGGCTTGCTTGTCTTTATTTTTGTTTCTGACTGTGATTGATCTGTGATTAGTTAGGATCTGTGATTAATTTCTTTTGTAGGTTGCTTTGTGATTAGATAGTTTTTGTGATTAGACTTAATATTTGCTTCCCTGTTAACTCAGATTACAACAACTGTTGTAAAAAGTTTTTAAGCACCATACTCTATTCACCCCCCCTCTAGAGTATATCAGATCGAGCTCACACTTTCAGAGTGTGAACGTGAAAGCATATGTTCCCCGACATTGGTGGATTTCTTTGGAGGTGATCCTGAGTCCCGAACTTTGGCAATGCTCACATTAGTGGCATGCCTACTTTCTTCCTACACATGATCGCAAGATTCTCCAGAATTCTAATTTTGAGCAATTACAATATTTATTTACGTCTGTCGAATAGTTTAAACTACGTTGTATAATTAAAACGTTTTTCTATTATATCTTCTATACCCATGATATATTTGATTTCTCGTCTTACTTCTTTTTGAAATTTCTGAGCCAGTTAGCTATCTTCTAGTCCACGGAGTAATGATTTGCTCGGGACGTGCAAATGGTTAAGTCTGGGGGTGTGATGAGTCCACATTTTACACTGATTTTTGGACTCATCTGGGCTAGTTTTATCGTCTTAGCACTACACTTGAGAGGCTTTATTGCTTATATTTTCTTATGTATCTATTTCACGATTAAATGCACTGTAGGCCCGTTTCTGTTTACTTTCTGTGTTTCTATATTGTTGTTATTCTTTAGCCCTATCTCGGGGATGTAGTGTGCACGTTCTGGTGGCCTATCTTCCCCTTCTGCTGGTACAGTGGTCGTGTGCATGCTCTGGAACCGCTCGGGAGAGACCGACGTTGCAGAAATACTGCGCACGACCACTGGACTTATTGCGCACAACCACTAGTCGTGCGCCATTGATCTTGCGAATTACATTCCCTATTTCCTAATCCTGTCTCGGTAATCGCACGAGCACTGTCCGTAGTGCGCACGACCACTGGTCGTGCGCCACTGCTCGTGCGCATATATGGTGATGCTTCTTGTCCAGGTTGCAGGTCTATTTGGAAAAGTCGCACGATCATCGACCTATAGTGCGCACGACCACTGGTCGTGCGCCACTGATCGTGCGCACTGCTTCTGCTGCCTTTGTATTTAAGGCCCTGCTCTGCGATTTAGGTGAACGCCTGTCATTTGCTGCGATCGGAGAGTGCGCGGGAATAGCTATTTCACTTCTCCAGCTGCTCCATCACCTCCACCTTCGTCGGGAGGCCATTGCCAACTACTTCGAAGCTTTTCAAATCTCCGGCGAAGACCTCGGCCATTGATGACTTCAACTCCAAGCTTTCCTGCGGAGTTGGTGAAGTAGATAACCTAGAGAACAGACTTAAAGGCCTTCGAGTTGACAGCTCGTTGGTACCGGAACCTCCTTGGACTGAGCCCGGAAGCGGATTGACAACTCGCTACTCCGGCCACGACCCGCGGTGGATCTTCACTCTCTTTTGGTTTACTCCTCTTCCCCTTCCTCTGTAGTATGAATGTTTTGAGCAGTGTAATGAACACTTCCTGCCATGAACATCAAGTTTATTTTATAACTAAGGGAATGTTAGTATTTTCTTATGCTTGTGAGTATTGTGTGTGAATGTGCCTCGCTCACCCCACATCCACTACATTCCCGTGTCTTATCCGATTGCACTCCACACAAGAACACTGCAATCCATTAGCTTCCCTTCCACTCGCCCAACTGAAGTTAGGCATCGCGGCCAACAAACCCACTCCACCTTGCGAAGCGGTGCCTTCGACCCACATAGCTTTTACTAGTTCAGTAGATCAAACATCCACAATCTCCCAAGTCCTCTATTTCCTCTATTTTCTATTTATAACTCTCATAACGATATTCTCTGTACTGTTGCCGTTCTACGCTAATTGCATTTCTCAAGAGACCGACACTCGGTGATTTATTCCCAAAACTTTATTACTTGTGCGACCGGTGCGCTTGCCGATTTACACGCATCATCGACAAACAGAAAAGCTTAGTCGACATCAACTGTGTCGACACATAGAGGCAGTGTCGACACACAGAAAACTTTGTCGACATCAACTGTGTCGACACACAGGACTTGTATCGACACACAGCAGAGTTTCAACAAAGTTAAATAGAAGAAGTGATTGTGTCGACACACAGAATTAGTGTCGATACATTCTACAGAAGCTGTGTCGAGAAGTAGTGTCAACACCAAAGGAGCTGTGTCGACACCATGAAGGCTTGTGTCGAAACTTAGTCTACTTGTGTCGACACATGATGAAGTTCAGTCTCGACACTTTGCTGACAGTGACAAAGTTTCAAGAAGTGACTGGATGACTTGACACCGGTCATTACCAACCGGTCTACTACAACTGTCAGAGCTGTCAGAAGTTTGTTAGAAACCGGATCAGCCGGTTACCATGGAGGAAGTCTATATAAAGGCATTCTCCATCAACAGAAGATACTGATAAAGGAAAGAGTATACATATATAGTTACATAAAAAACAGAAGAAGATTTTCGTCAGAAGATCTAAAAAGAAGTTGGAGAGAGAGAGCTTCATCTATTGAAGTGAAGAAAGGAACTTAAATCAACAAGTCTCTTAAGTGCAGATTCTGAACCAGTCTGCCAAGAAGGATTCAGATTGAGATCTGAATTTCAAGAAAGAAGCTGATTGAAGATCAACTTCACAGGAGATCAACCCTACTGAGTTCAGATTCAAGAAGCATTGAAGAAAGCTAAGAGTGGTTGTTCTCTGCCATTATATTCTTCCAAGAACTGATCAAGAAACTGTCCATCCTTTCTCTCTCAACCAGGGTGATGGTAATTTGCAACTTTACATCTATTTTTTGTAGGATCATTACAAGATCTGAGTTGTAAGCCTGATTTATAAAGGCTGAGTTGTAGGAGATTAATTTCTCTAAGTGGTAGGCCTTGTTGTAGGCTGAGGTAGGGCTGTGAGCCTGAGTTAAAGGAGACTGTTATCTCTGAGTTGTAGGCCTTATTAAAGGCTGAGGTAGGGCAGATTGCCTGAGCTGTAGGAGTGTGGATTCACTCTGAGTTGTAGGAGCTTTGTTTGGGTTCAGAGCTGTAAGATCTGCGGATCTGAGGTGAAGAGAAGAATTTAGGCTGAATCTAGCACACTCTAGATAGGCGAAGGGGGAAAGTGGATGTACCCAGACCTTAGCGAACCACTACAAAACTGTGTGCAATCTGTGTCTGTGTGTATTTCTGGGAATTCTGTGATTGTGGTAGTTGTAGAACTGGTAGATAAATTGGATTATCTGAATAAATATTCTGCCTTAGTGCAAAAAGGAATTGCACCTATCCCCCCCCTCTAGGTGTTTAGGAACCAATTCGTTCAAGACACACTTCGTTTTCAAGCACTCAAGGCATAGGAGAAAAGTTGGTAGCTGTATATCTTGAAGAAATCAAGTTTATAGATTTTTAGAAAAAAACATTCTCTAAGTATTTTTCTCGAGTAGGAAAGTTTGTACTCGAGTAGAACTTAAGTCTATTCTCGAGTAAGAACTCAAATGGCAGAAATAATTCTCGAGAAAGCTTAGTGCTGTTATCGTGAAAGCCATATGTTCTCGAGTACTCCATGACTTTCCTTCTCGAGTTACTTCAGTCAAGTCATGATATTTTTCTAAGTCTTTTTCTCGAGAAGCAATTTATTTTTCTCGAAAAGCCACATGTCATTTCTCGAGAAGCTCAGTATTACTTCTCGGGAACCAAAAGTCATTTCTCGAGTAACAGATTGCTTTCTCGACTAACAGAATATGTTCTCGAGAACAAAAGTTCATCTTTCTCGAGTTACTTATTTTCCAAACAGAATATTTTCTAAATCCTTTTCTGAAGATGCCATGAATTTTTTCTCAAGAAGCAGGAAATGTTTATCGAGACCTAGAATGTTTTCTCAAGAGCCAGACATCTGTTCTCGAGATACTTCTTTGTTCTCGAGTACCAGAATGATTATTCTCGAGAACAAAACTCTATTCTTATCGAGTACTTTCTTTCTTTCTTGAAATTGTTGATTTCCACCTCCACATTTTTACTAAGTACTTTTCTTAGGATCATCATCATTCTTATCGAGAATCAGAAAACCTTTTCTCGAGTACTATCATTCTTCTCGAGAAATGCTGTTCTATTTTTTTGAATTCTTCTAAGTTTCGACATACGTGATTCAAAAGTAATTAGCGCAGATTGGTCAATGTGTCATGCATTTATTATGATTATGACCCTTAAGTAAGTCCTATAAAAGGTCTTATCATAATCGACCAACCCTAAGAAGAATCCCTAATTATTCTGAATCGAGTTTTCTCTTTCCAAAGTAGGAATTCTTTGCTATTCATCATCTTCATCGCAGATCTGCTTTCGAACCAGAGATTCAGAGCAACTAATTAAACAGATCAAGATCTTCTACATCGACAGATTTTTTTCTTGATCGTGCTGAGTCCAGAATTTTCAGATCCAGAGATTTGGCCATGTCTTCTTCAATTTATTTCTGACAGAGCTTCAAAGTTCAAGGAAGAAGAAGGGCTGAAGTTTTTAGATCTGTGATCAATACTATTTGTATTTCTTTGTATTTTATTTTACTCTTGTAAGAGATTATTCTCCGAGTGTAGGAGCTTTGTTCTCCCAGTTATTTGTAGGAAGTATCTCTTCCGAGTGTAGATCCAATTTTGATTGATCGAGTTGTAGGAACTTTGTTCCGAGTTCCGAGTGGTAGGATTGTTTTCAATCAGAGAATAGTGGAGTAGCTGAGTCTAGTGCGTTGCTAGATCGGTGAAGTGGAAATTGAATGTACCCAAGGTTTGGGAACCACTATAATTCATGGTATCATCTGTGAATGCTTGCTTATTTTTCTATGCATTGCTCATTAAATTTTAATTCCGTAAAAATACGCAGAACTCACCTATTCACCCCCTCTAGGTGATTTAGGAAGACAACTTAAATATATTTGATTCTGGAATTGCTTGGAGAAGGCATCAAGGTCCTCATCAGATATATGACTATCAAAGGAGATGGACCTTGAGCTCTCAGATTTTGACAAAGCAGTTCTCCTGCCTGGAGAGATCTTCCTTCTGCTCCTAGTTGAAGCATCAGCTCTGAAGTACACAGATTTTTCCTTGCTCTGTGACTTACTACTCTTCTCTTCTTCTTCCTTCCATACTGCAAGTTGCATCTCATAATATAGTAGCTTCCCAAACAGGGTTCGAGGTGGAGTGTCAGCTAGCTTGCCCATCTACCTGATGACAAAAATCTTTGTGTCCCAATCCTTTATAAAGGACCTGAGAAATTTGTCATTCAACTCATAGATGCTAAAGACCCTTCCATATGTTCTCAGTTCATTAATAATTCTGAAAAATATTTCAAAACATTCATCAATGCCCCCAGACTTTCCTGGTCTGAAGGCCTCATGCTCCTTATTGAGCATGGATTTTCTGTTATCCCTCACCTCTTCTGAACCCTCCATGAACACAATTAGGGTGTCCCACATCTCCTTGGAGGTCTTGCAGTGCTCCAGATTCTAGATTGTAGGATCATCTACTGCACTGGCAATGATATTTTGAGCTCTCTTATCCATAGAGGCAAGGAGGAGTTCATCTTTGCTCATTTCTTCATAAGACTTAGGAGTCTGAATGTTGGCATCCAGAACTAAGATCTTCATATGGATGAAAGGTCCGTTTTGACTGTGATGTATATCCTAGGGTCAGCAGCTTGCATGAATAGCCTGACCCTTTCCTTCAAGAGGCCAAAGTCTTCCTTTCTACAGGTTGGTAACTTCATGTCTCCCAATTCCTTGTAGTTTACACCAGACCCCATTCTTTATCTTATAGCTAACCTTGGAGGTATACTCAGATTGTTAAATCCCTTTTTGAGCAACCTCCCTCTGATATCACTTTGTTGAGTACATTGGTTTAAATGTACCTGATTTGAAGAAGCCTCACCCTACTCAATGATATACATCAAAATGTATTTGATGTGTTTTGAGTTTAGTTGTGCAGGTTAAGTATTTGCAGGGAAAGCTGAAAAGTTTCTAAGTCCATGTGTCGACAGCCAGAAGGAAAGTGTCGACACTTAAGAAGACTTGTGTCGATACCCAGACAAGTAGTGTCGATACTTGGAGTAATTGTGTCGACACCAGGGATGCAGAGTCGACACCAGAAGGAAAGTGTCGACACATACAGTTTGTGTCGACACTCAATGAAGAGAAGTCCAGAGAAGATGTGTCGACACTTAGAAGCGGTGTCGACACCTAGAGGAACTTTGTCTACACCAGAAAGTGTCGACACTTGGAGGTTGTGTCGACACTCAACAAATTTCAACAGAGTCTAAGTATAAGTGTCGACATAATAAAGAATTTGTCGACACATAGCAGAAGACTCAATACATGAAGAAAGTGTCGACACTAGGAGGTTGTGTCGACACTCAACAAAGTTCAACAAATTCGAAGTACAAGTGTCAACACAAAGGAGATGTGTCGACACTCAGCCAAAGTCTCAAAAGAAGAAGAATGTGTCGACACAAGGAGAAGTGTCGACACTCAGCAAGTATCAACACAGAAGGCATGTGTCGACACCAAGAAGATGTGTCGACACTGAACAAGTTCAACACAAGAAGATGTGTCGACACAAAGGAGTAGTGTCGACACTTAGGAGAATTCAACTGAGTACTGAAGAACAAGGAGTTGTGTCGACACACAAAATCAGTGTCGACACATATTGAAGAAGTAGTGTCGAGAAGTAAATTCTACAACACAAGGAGTTGTGTCGACACCTTGAAGGCTAGTGTCGACACTTAGTCAACTTGTGTCGACACTTGGTCTATAAGTGTCGACACTTAAAGACAGACTGTCTCGACACTCTCAGACAGTTACAGATATTTCAAGAACTGACTGGATGACTTGACAGCTGCCATTCCAGCCATTCTACTGCAACTGTCAGAGTTGTCAGAAAGCTGTTAGGAACTGGTTCAGCTGGTCACCATGAAGAAGGCCTATATATATGCTCATTCTGTCAACAGAAGTAGGAGATTAACAACAAGAGATTGAGAAGTAGATCTAGCTATTCATTGAAGAATCATTTCAAGTAAAGATCTAAGTAGTTGGAGAGAGAGAGCTCCTTCCAAGAAGATAGCTGTTGGAACCAGGCTGTGCAGAAAGTTTCAGACCTAGTTCTGATTCTTAAGTTGCAGTGATTGAAGATCAGCTGCAGAGAGTACCAACCCTATTGTGCTCTACATTCAAGAATCTTTGAAGAAAGCCAAGTGAGGTTGATATCAGCAGAGTTCATTCAAGAACTCATCAAGAAACCTATCAACTCTTCTCTCTTATTCTGAGTTATAGGTATATACATTGTATTCTAAATTTCTTCTAGGATCCTTAGGGATCTGAGTTGTAAGCCTGTAATTATAAAGGCTGAGTGGTAGGGCCTGTGTGCCTGAGTGTAGGAGATCTATTTCTCTAAGTGTAGGCCTATTGTACGCTGAGTGTAGGCCTTGTGGCTGAGTGTAGGTCTTTGTAGAAGACTGAGTTGTAGGGCTGTTGAGCCTGAGTTGTAGGAGTGGGATCACTCTGAGCTGTAGGAACCATTTGGGGTTCTGAGTGTAAGATCTGAGGATCTGAGGTATAGAGGAGTAGTTTGGCCGAATCTAGTACACTGCTAGATAGGCGAAGGGGGACAGCGGATGTAACCAAACCTTGGGGAACCACTATAAATCTGTGTGTTCACTGTGTGCATGCTTTATTCTGTGATTGCTAATTGATTGTTGTGAAGAAGTAGTTATAAATCTGTGATATAATCTACCTAAAAGTTTAAAAAGATTTAGTCACCTATTCACCCCCCTCTAGGTGATTAGGTACAATTTCTTTCAAGTGGTATCAAAGGGAGGTTACTCAAAAAGGGACATAACTGTCTGAGTAGATCCTGTTGGCAGATTCAGTATAAGTAAAGTGTAGAATCAAGAAAATCAAGAAAATGGGTTCAATAAAGAATCATAAGGAACTTGGATCCATGGAGTTGCCCATTTGTAGAAAAGAGATTTTTGGCATCTGAAAAGAAAGGGTGAGACTGTTTATGGAAGGCTCAGACCCTAGAATCTATATCACAGTTAAAGAAGGGCCATATATGCCTATGAAGGTATCTGTGTTAGATACAAATCAGAGAACACCTAAAGTCTTTTTTGAAATGACAAAAGATGAGATTATTCTGGCCACTATGGATAAGAGGGCTCAGAATATCATTGTAAGTGCCATAGATGATGCTACATTTCAGAACTTGATACACTGTAAAACATCAAAGGAGATGTGGGATACTCTGATAGTGTACATGGAGGGTTCATAAGAAGTTAGACAAGACAGGAAGTCTTTTCTAAACCAAGAATATGAGAGCTTCAGACAAGGCAGGTCTGATAGCATAACAGAATGCTATAAGAAATTCTATAGGATTGTCAATGAGTTGATGTCCTATGGAAGAGAATTCAGTAATTATGAGCTGAATGATAAGTTCTTGAGGTCCCTAACAAAGGACTGCGACACCAAGATCTGTGCCATTAGGGAAATGGCCAAGTTAGCAGATATTCCTCCTCCAACATTGTTTGGAAAGCTGTTATCCTATGAGATGCAGTTGATGGTAAGGAAAGAAGAGGAGAAGACTACCAGAATTGAGCATAAAGAAAGAACAGTGGCATTCAAGACAGAAGCCACCAGGAAATACAAAAGTAAGTCACCATCTCCACCTCCAAAGGTTGCTGGATCTGAGTCAGATGAATCAGAATGCAGGAATTCTGAAAGCAGTGAGAGTGATGAGAACTTTGCAGCTTTCACAAGACACTTTCAGAAGTTTCTAAAGAAGAAACAGTGGAGTTCAAAGCCATCCACTTCACAGGGAAAATATGACTATTATCAGAACAAGAAGTCATCAAAGAAAGCCAGGAGAAAGCCCAAGTCAAGCAAAGCAACTTTATCAAAAATTGTATGCTATTGCTGTAACAAACAAGGACATGTTGTTGCAGACTGTCCATAAAGAAGGAAAGAGTCAACTGATAAGAAAAAGACTCAATTCAAGGGCAAGAAAAAAGGTCCTTTGTTGCCAAGAAGGACAAAAGCCTGTCAGAAATGTCTTCTTCAGAAACTGAGTCAGAAGCTGAAGCTTACGTAGGACTGTTTGCTGAAGAAGAGGAAGAGGAGTTCATCCAGCTAATGAACTCTGTATATGAGCAAGAGGACAATCAGTGCCAAGGACTGATGGCATTTTCAAAAGGAGATAAAATCCAGTATCAGCCTGAACCTAGTAAGGTACAAAATTGTTCTTTAAGTTCAATTTCTAGTGCTAGTTCAGATTCAGTTACATCCGCATCAAGTGATGCCAGTGGATCTGAATCTGAAGGGGATATTCATCAGTTGATTGATGAATATAGAGTTCTGTTGCAAGCTTTTAAGAAAAGCAAATCCTTGGCCAAAAGTCAGGCAAAGGAGATTGCTAGTCTCAAAGAGGCTGCAACTAATTTTGATAAGTTAGTTGATCAGAAATTAAATGAAATAACCAGGCTGAAAAACATAACTGTTATTCAGATGGGGTCTATAACATTTAAGAATGATCAAATCAGAAATCTGGAGATTAGTCTTCAGAAGGAGAGAGATATAGTAACAAGGTTCTCTAAACCAAAATCAGTTCTACCTTTGATAGATGAGTTTATACCTCACAAGGGTAAAACTGGATTGGGGTTTACTAACCCTGCCAGGACTATAAATTCCAAGTCTAAGGTCAAAGCCCCAGTACTCAACAAGCCTGCTGTAGATAGAACAGCCAGGGTTGTCCCTAAGCAAAGGTACAACAAATTTGAGTGCTGGTGTTGTGGCAAGATAGGGCACTTTACCATAGACTGTTGGCAACATTCTAGTGCCAAGATGAGTAGCAAACTGCCTGTTGGAAGATCTGCAGGTAGCTTTGTTAAGAGGAAAACTAACCAGCACCAAGGACCCAAGAATTCTTTGGGTTCTAAGGTCAACTAATCTGTTTTGCAGGTGAGTCCAAGTGGTCATGCCCCAATATGGTACTTGGACAGTGGATGTTCCAAACACATGACTGGAACTAGAGAATTGCTAAAGGACTACACACCAATCAAGGATGGTCCTAAAGTCACCTTTGGTTGTTCTGAAAGAGGAATCATCAAAGGTTTTGGTAACATTTCTTGCAACCTTATAACAATTACTCAAGTGGCTTATGTTAAAGGTTTGAAACACAACCTCATTAGTATAAGTCAGCTGAGTGATATAGGATATGACATCTCATTTGTCAAAGATGGTTGTCATATCAGGAGGTCAAATAATCAAGAGATCATTTTGACAGGTTATAGAAAGAGAAATGTCTATTGCCTAGACATTATGTGTGAGAACAATAGTTCTCCAGTGTGTCTTGTAGCTGATGAGAAAGTCTCTCATTGTGTCAAATGGCACAAGAGGCTAGCCCATCTTAACTACAAGACAATTGGACAACTCTATAGCAAAGAGTTAGTGAGGAATGGTCCTCAGGTTAAGTGTATTAAAGATGTGATATGTTCAGCTTGACAGAAGGGCAAGCAGACTAGATCCACCTTTAATTGCATTGAAAACAAAGATGCTGTGAGGTGTTTATACCTCTTGCATATGGATCTCTTTGGTCCTATGCCAGTTCACAGCCTAGGTAGAAAGGTCTACACATTTGTGATTGTAGATGACTACGCAAGGTTTTCCTGGGTGTTCTTCCATAGACAGAAATCTAAAACAACTAGTATCTTCTATAGTTTTGTCAAACAAATTCAGAATGAGTTAGACAGTACAGTGGTCAAAATAAGAAGTGACCATGGTACTGAATTCCAGTCTGATAGCATGACAAAACTATGTGAAGAATTTGGGATATTTCAGGAATTTTCTTCACCAAGAACACCTCAGCAAAATGGCATTGCTGAGAGGAAAAATAGAACCTTGATTGAGGCTGGTAGAACCCTTTTAAGTGACACATCTCTCCCAGAATATTTCTGGGCTGAGGCAGTAAACACTGCATGCCATGTAATTAATAGGGCTACTATCACCAAAAGTCACAATAAGACCCCCTATGAGATTGTGAAAGACAGAAAACCAAACCTATCCTATTTCAGGATCTTTGGTTATAAATGCTATATACTTAACAATGGAAAGTCTTACTTGACCAAGTTTGCTGCCAAATCCCAAGAGGGGATCTTTGTTGGGTACAGCAATAATAGTAAGGCTTATAAAGTCTACAACTTGTCTACTCAAGTTATAGAAGAGTCAGTACATGTGGTATTTGATGAAGCTAGACTTATTAACAATGAGTTGTCTAAAAGTATTTGCATCTCCACAGGTGTGACTAAGAAGATGGACAAGCTCACTATTGAAGAAGGACCTACTGTAAGTCAGCATGTAGATGATAATGGCTGTTGTCCAGGGGGAGTACTAGATGGACCTGATGCAGAAGAAGACCAAGGAGTGCAACAAGTTGAAGAGGATGAAAGAGTTCAACCTGGAGCCAGGCTGCCTTCAACTAGTAGACATCTAAAAGATCATCTAGCCAATCAAATTATTGGTGATCTAAGTCAAGGGGTACAAACAAGGAGCAGAAATTTAAGTTCAGTACACTACTCCAGTTTTCTATCCCAAGTAGAGCCAAAGAAATTTGAAGAAGCCATCCTAGACCCTCATTGGATTGAGGCAATGCAAGAGGAGCTAAATCAGTTCAAGAGATGCAAAGTCTGGGAGCTTGTTCCTGAACCAAAAGACCACAACATAATTGGAACCAAGTGGATCTTTAGGAACAAGATGGATGAACATGGAGTGATTATTAAGAACAAAGCAAGACTGGTTGCTAAGGGATATAGGCAGGAAGAAGGTATTGACTTTGATCAAACCTTTGCTCCAGTAGCCAGACTGGAAGCCATAAGGATGTTCCTGGCCTATGCAACCTATCAAGGATTTAAAGTATACCAAATGGATGTTAAGTCAGCCTTTCTGAATGGTAATCTGAAGGAAGAGGTCTATGTGGAACAGCCATCAGGTTTTGTTGATTCAACTCAACCTAATTATGTCTATAGACTTAGGAAGGCTTTGTATGGGTTAAAACAAGCCCCTAGGGCTTGGTATGAAACCCTATCTAGTTTCCTCATTGAGAATAAATTCACAAGGGGGAAAATAGACAAGACTCTATTTCTTATGGAATCCAGAGGCAAGATCATACTACTCCAAATATATGTAGATGACATCATATTTGGGTCTACTGAAAGTAGTCTTTGCAAAAAGTTTGCAAAACTAATGCAAGGACAGTTTGAGATGAGCAGTATAGGGGAACTTAAGTTCTTCTTGGGTCACCAAGTTAGACAGACTGAGAATGGTTTATCCATATGCCAGTCTAAGTTCACCCTAGAATTAATAAGGAAGTATGGTATGGATTCATCCAGTACCATGAAGACTCCTATGGGGTCAAGTATGTCTCTTAGCAAAGATGATGCAGGGAAACCTGTAGATGAGACTTTGTATAGAGGGATAGTTGTCTCCCTATTGTATTTGAGTGCAAGTAGACTAGATATCATGTATGCTACATGTGTCTGTGCTAGGTACCAAGCTTGCCCTAAAGAGTCTCATTTGACAACAGTCAAAAGAATTCTAAGATATCTTAAGGGTACTCCTTATCTAGGCCTTTGGTACCCTAGGAATGGAGACTTTGAACTGACAGGTTATTCAGATGCAGATTTTGCAGGCTGCAAGGAAGATAGGAAAAGTACAACTGGTACCTGTCAATTCCTAGGTGGGAGACTGATATCATGGAGTAGCAAGAAGCAAACAAGTGTGGCTATCTTCACTATAGAATCAGAGTATGTGGCTGCAGGAAGTTGGTGTGCTCAACTTCTATGGATACAACATCAGCTAGAAGATTATGGTATTCAGGTAAGTAGAACACCACTATTTTGTGATTCTACTAGTGCTATATCTATTGCAAACAATCCTGTTTCCCATAGTAGGACTAAGCAAATAGAGATAAAATATCATTTTCTAAGGGAACATGTTGAAAAAGAAGATATTTCACTAGAATATGTTAATACAGATAATCAACTAGCTGACATGTATACTAAGCCTTTAGAAGAAACCAAATTCAATAGGTTTAAAATTGAATTAGGTATGATAAATTTAGAATAAGTTTACAGAAATGGCTAAGTAAAATAGTGCCGACACACAGAGTTGTTTGTGTCGAGACAGAGAATTGATGTCGACACTTCAGAGAAAAGGTGTCGACACATCTAGGAAGTTGGTGTCGACACTTCAGAAAATTAGTGTCAACACTTACAGGATAGGTGTCGACACATCCAAAGTGGTGTCGACACTTAGACTTTATGCAGAATTAGTGAAGTAAAGTCTCGACTAAGTGTCGAGCTAAGTGGTGTCGACACATAAACAAGTGTCGACACATGTATTCTGTCGACTATACTTGTGTCGACACATAGGTGTCGAGACATTATAAGTCTGTGTCGATACTTTTCAACAGTGTCGACGCATTTGAGTATTTTGACGCGCCCTTTCATCTTCGATCCTAGAAAGGTATAAACAGGGTTTCAACATTGTCTGTCGACACGGTCACCAAAGTTTCGAGACCAAACTTGTGTGTCGACACCTCTCTTCTCTCAATTCAAATTTCTTCAAACTCTAATGGCGCCCAAGCTCGAAGAGAATGTGAATGAAGGATATGAACTGGTGCAGCACGCATTTGATGAGGCGGAACCCGCGATCAAAGGATTGGTAACCCTAGTTGCAGAATCAGGGTTAGATTTTCTTGTTTCAGAGCCGACCAAGATATGGAAGAAAGAAGTTCTAGAATTCCTGAATGGAGCTACAATTGATGAATCAGGACAAAAGATTAAGTTAAGGGTTCATGGGGCTAAGGTGAAAGTTTCTCCTAAAAGTCTGAGGAAGGTACTACAACTACCAAGAACCAAGGAAGAAGATGAAGTTTCTGCTTCTAAGACTAGAGAAGCATTAACATGGTGTGGACTGGATTCCAAGATGAAAATAGGATCTGTTTTCAATAGGAAAGGAATGAACAGCCAAGGCAAATTTCTCTCTGAAATTGTTGGCAAGGTGATCTTAAGCAAGCCTGGAGGGCATGACAGAGTTTCAGCTTATATGTTTAGTCTAATGACATGAATTATCTTCACACTACAAACTGATTGGTCTGTAGAAGTGTTTGAGAAGATTAAGGAGCGCCTAAAGAAGATTAATTTGGGTAGGATTCTAAGTCTTTACTTGGCTGGTAGTATACCAGAAGTAATGAGCCAAGCAGCAGGTTCTAAGATCAATCACATGAGGAAGATGGACATGAGAATCTTCTCTAGATGGGATAAAGTCTTGACTAAGGAAATGCCAACTCCTGAGAAGGTAACACCACAAAAGAAGAAGAAGAAGACAACCCCAGTGGTTCAAGAATCCTCTAGCAGCTCTGAGGAGCAAGTTGTATTTACTCCTGATGAAGAAGACATTGGACATGCTGGCCAGTCTCCAGCTAGACAAGAAGTTGCAGACAAGCAGGGGGAGCTACCTCAAACAAGCCCACTTCACCAAGATTCCATCCAGGGGGAGCCTATACTAGTGGAAGAGCCAACTCCAGTAGAAAGTGAATAAGCTACCCACACTATACTTGAGGTAATCACTGACATTAATAAATTAAATTTCCCTATTGAGGATGATGTTTTGTCTGATTCATTACCTAATGCTAATCAGCAAACACAGACACATATCCAATACTAAGATGTTGTCATGGAGGACACATCTGTTGCAGATCAAGTGATATCTGATCAAGTAGTTGATGAGATCAGGAATTCTCCACCCCATCCTCAACAAGAATTTACCCTAGAAGAGCTATTCCCAGACCTTCTACAAACAGACTTTGAGAAAGAAAGTGCAGTTGCTGAGGGGGAGAAGGCTCATATTGAGGGGGAGCAAGTGGAAAATATAAAAGAAACTGCAGGCAAAGAGACTGAGGTGCCACAAGATGCTGAGCAGGTACAAAGGACTGAGAAGGAGTTACCTCAGAGTCCTAAGGAGAGAGTGACTATTGATAGCACATCTGCTTCTGAAGATGAAGAGGCTGCAAGAGCCAAGAAGAGGAAGTTTCAAGTCTTTAAGAGAAGGAGCCAGACATATAAGAAGGCTTTACAAACACTAGCACCACAGCCTACACCACAGCCAGCACCATCTGCAGATTACAGTTCTCTGATGGTTGCATTATAGATAAAGCTTGATGAGCAAAGGCAAGCTCTTGAAAAGTATGTAGATGAAGGGCAAAAATCTCTACAGTTTGATCTGGCCCAGGATATTAAGTCCATCAGATTTGAGATGAATCTGAATAAGAAAGAGATGACTGACTGCTTCCACAAGGGAGTGAATGTAGTGGTCTACTTGGGTACACATCAAGAGAAGATCAAAGATCAAGTAGATGAACATGTAGTAAAGCAAGGCTATGTTCTGGAGAACCAGCTAAGGATGAATGATAATTTAACTGCTTCACATAATGCCATAGTAACAGAAATGAAAAATATAGTTGCTGGACAGACTACATCTAATGCTACTGCTAAGGCAGAATTTGATAAAGCATGACAAGAGGGTATAACTGCAGTTAAAACTGCTATACAAGACTCTCAAAAGGCTATAACTGACAAGCTCCAAAGGTTGAAACCTTTCTTTAAGGATGGAGTAAACTATTTGGATGCCCAAATAAGATTTCAGAAAGATGATCTGAGGGATCACATTGTTAGAGAAGTCATAAAGGGGGAGAGGGTGTTAGTCAAATCCAGCTCTGATCATGCAAAGTGGATTTCTAATTCAATCAGAGCCTCCCTTGGATATCCTCCATTGTGTGATGATGATAATGTAGCAGAGTCTGGGATTAATCATGCATATCTTGGAGGGGAGCAAGCTGAAGTGGCTCAAGTAATATACCCTCCACCAGACTTTGATAGAATACATGAAGATATACAATCAATGTCTAGCCCTCCTGAGGGAATTGAGAAGGTCATCATAGAGAAAGTGGTTCAGCCAGTGCCAGAATCTATACTGAAAGAACAAGAAGCTTTGCTGAAGGAACAAGAGACTCAATTGTCTAAGAAGAGATTCAGAGAGCAAGCTGAACTCAGGCCTGACTTTGAACAATGGAGCCCCACTTCAAGGAATATTATCTTAACTGCATGGAAGGCTGCAAAGGATAATATTCAAGATAGAAACAAGTGGTATTCTGAACTGGAATGGAGGAAGCATGAGTCCACGCAAGAAGCCATTGTGCAATACATAAGAAAGGCTAAAATGGGAAAGCTACCTCCTACTGCCCAGGAGCCTAGCAAGTACTTTCCTAAGCCTTATCATTACTTTGAAAGGCAGAAGATTAAAGCTGAAGAGTTAAAGAAGAAGGATCTTAAAGGCAAGAAGCCTACTGCTGCTTAAGATGTTGAAGCCCCAGTCCAAGCAAAGATACAGTCTGGAAAGGGCATTGTGATCAAGGAGGCTGAGCAGCAATAGGATAGAGTTTATCTTTAGTTTATAGTTGTAATCTTTTGATTTTAAACACTCTGTAAACTTTTGTATAATGAATATGACAATGTTGTCAGAACAATGTGATGTGTGATAAATCTATTACATAATTATTCTGAGATATCTGTGTATACATGTTTTGATTAAAACATGTTTATGTACTTACCCTGTTATATAATCCTACTTTACATCATACTGTGATTTTATTATGAATGGTGTATATCATTGACTAAGGGTTATGACTTCTCCAAATAGGGGGAGATTGTTGGGTACATTGGTTTAAATGTACCTGATTTGAAGAATCCTCACCCTACTCAATGATATAGATCAAAATGTAATTGATGTGTTTTGAATTTATTTGTGCAGGTTAAGTATTTGCAGGGAAAGCTGAAAAGTTTCTAAGTCCATGTGTCGACACCCAGAAGGAAAGTGTCGACACTTAAGAAGACTTGTGTCGACACCCAGACAAGCAGTGTCGACACTTGGAGTAATTGTGTCGACACCAGGGATGCAGAGTCGACACCAAAAGGAAAGTGTCGACACATACAGGTTGTGTCGACACTCAATGAAGAGATGTCCAGAGAAGCTGTGTCGACACTTAGAAGCGGTGTCGATACCTAGAGGAACTTTGTCTACACCATAAAGTGTCAATACTTGGAGGTTGTGTCGACACTCAGCAAATTTCAATAGAGTCTAAGTATAAGTGTTGACATAATAAAGAATGTGTTGACACACAGCAGAAGACTCAATACATGAAGAAAGTGTCGACACTAGGAGACTGTGTCGACACTCAGCAAAGTTCAACAAATTCTAAGTACAAGTGTCGACACAAAGGAGATGTGTCGACACTCAGCCAAAGTCTCAACGGAAGAAGAATGTGTCGGCACAAGGAGAAGTGTCGACACTTAGCAAGTATCAAGACAGAAGGCATGTGTCTACACCAAGAAGATGTGTCGACACTGAACAAGTTCAACACAATAAGATGTGTCGACACAAAGGAGTAGTGTCGACACTTAGCAGAATTCAACTGAGTACTGAAGAACAAAGAGTTGTGTCGACACACAAAATCAGTGTCGACACATATTGAAGAAGCAGTGTCGCAAAGTAAATTCTACAACACAAGGAGTTGTGTCGACACCTTGAAGGCTAGTGTCGATACTTAGTCAACTTGTGTCGACACTTGGTCTATAAGTGTCGACACTTAAAGACAGACTGTCTCAACACTTTTAGACAGTTACAGATATTTCAAGAACTGACTGGATGACTTGACAACTGCCATTCCATCCTGTCTACTGCAACTGTCAGAGTTGTCAGAAAGCTGTTAGGAACTGGTTCAGCCTGTCACCATGAAGAAGGCCTATATATAGGCTCATTCTGTCAATAGAAGTAGGAGATTAACAACAAGAGATTGAGAAGTAGATCTAGCTATTCATTGAAGAATCATTTCAAGTAAAGATCTAAGTAGTTGGAGAGAGAGAGAGAGAGAGCTTCTTCCAAGAAGACAGCTGTTGGAACCAGGCTGTGAAGAAAGTTTCAGACATAGTTCTGATTCTTAAGTTGCAGTGATTGAAGATCAGCTGCAGAGAGTACCAACCCTATTGTATTCTACATTCAAGAAGCTTTGAAGAAAGCCAAGTGAGGTTGATCTCAGCAGAGTTCATTCAAGAACTCATCAAGAAACCTATCAACTGTTCTCTCTTATTCTGAGTTGTAGGTATATACATTGTATTCTAAATTTCTTGTAGGATCCTTAGGGATCTGAGTTGTAAGCCTGTAATTATAAAGGCTGAGTGGTAGGGCCTATGTGCCTGAGTGTAGGAGATCTATTTCTCTGAGTGTAGGCCTATTGTAGGCTGAGTGTAGGCCTTGTGGCTGAGTGTAGGTCTTTGGAGAATACTGAGTTGTAGGGCTGTTGAGCCTGAGTTGTAGGAGTGGGATCACTCTGAGCTGTAGGAACCATTTGGGGTTCTGAGTGTAAGATCTGAGGATCTGAGGTATAGAGGAGGAGTTTGGCCGAATCTAGTACACTACTAGATAGGCAAAGGGGGACAGTGGATGTACCCAAACCTTGGGGAACCACTATAAATCTGTGTGTACACTATGTGCATGCTTTATTCTGTGATTGCTAATTGATTGCTGTGAAGAAGTAGTTATAAATCTGTGATATAATCTGCCTAAAAGTTTAAAAAGATTTAGTTACCTATTCACCACCCTCTAGGTGATTAGGTACAATTTCTTTCACACTTGAAAGTTGTCTAACTGAATGTTAGCTAATCATCTAGAGGGGGTGAATAGGTGTTTGAAGTTTTATTTGTTCTTTTGCAGATTTCAAATTAATCTATCTAGAGCTTGTCATTATATCCTGCTATAAGAAAGAAAACAAGCAGCACAGTAAACAAATAAAGATTTATAGTGGTTCCCAAAATGGATACATCCACTTTCTCTCCCACCTATCCAACTTATTTGTTGGACTAGGCACAAACTCCAACAATATGCTCCTCAGATCTTACAAATCAGGCCCTCAGCCTTATACACTGATTATTCACAAAATCCAAACTCAGAACCACAAGTGTTCCTACCACAGAGCCCTGCAGATCTCCTACAGGTCGGTGATCTATTGATCACCTACCTCATCCTTATATCTAAGGCCTACAACTCAGGCTCTTTAGCCATAAAGCTTCAGGCACACATCCCTACTCTCAGAGTACTAAAACACTCCTACAACTCAGTACCCTTCCAAGTACCTACAACTCAGCCTCCTCTAAGGCCTACAACTCAGTGGCACACTTGTCACCTAAATCTCAGTGACTCTCCAGTCACATACCATAGGAACAAGGCCCTACACTTAGGCTGGGAGGGCAACCCTACCTCAAATCAACACTTGGATTCTAGTTTAGAGAGCAGCACTCTCCTACCTCAGGCAATAAAGCCCTACAGCTCATATCCACACTTGGATCCTACCTCAGTACCCAACAGGGCACCTACCTCAGTGACTAATTATTCACCTACCTTAGCCACAAAGTGCCTTACACTCAGATTCAGATAAACTAAATCCTATTGGAGGTGAATACAGAATATTTAAGAAAAATAAACAACTGACTCAGAGATAAATCTCTGAGTCTACCTTGCTGTACTTAGCAGATATCAGTCTCGCACACTTGTTGTGGAAGGAATTAGTCCTCTTCTATAGCTAACACTTTTCGGCTGCACAGATGAACAGCTATCAGCTTGCTGAATGGATGAATCATTTTCTCTGTTTTGGAGAGAACTATGTTGTTGAACTTGAAGAGCTTTAGCTATCTTCCTTTGCCTTTCAGGTTGCCTCTGCTGTACTTGAGCTTTCAAGCTTAAAGGAGAACAAGATGTCCATCCGCATCTAGTTTTCTTTTTGAATTTTCTGCATTTGTTCTCCGTTCGTTTTTCTAATCCCCGTTTATTTTTCCTTTTTATATGCATTGATTTGAATCAATGACATAATTGTATGTGGGCATATCCAAGGATTTGTGAGCCCCACCTCCTTTTGAAATGGACAAAGCAGCTTTCGGTGCCACTGCAGCTTTCTCGCAATGGCAACATATAAGTTGACTTTGATGACGCCTGCAATGGTCATCAGCATCTTGACTTAGAAAATATTTCAGAAATCCATAAAGCGTTGAGTGATGTTAAGTCACTCAATGCTATATGTCTTGGCTCTCATCGCTTCTGTACTTTTGAATTTTCTCTGGATTTGTCTCAGCGGTTCTGTCTCAGCGGATTCATATTAACAGCTTGTCAGAGGTCTCAGCGGTTTTTTATTAACATCTGAGACAAGCTTCTATCTCAGTGCTTTCTGCTCAGCAGTCCCAGTGCTTTATTCTTAACTGCTGAGACAACCTTCTGTCTCAGCACTTTCTGTCTCAGAGGTCTCAGCGGTTTTTTATTAACATCTGAGACAAGCTTCTATCTCAGTGCTTTCTGCTCAGCAGTCCCAGTGCTTTATTCTTAACTGCTGAGACAACCTTCTGTCTCAGCACTTTCTTCTCAGCGGTCTCAAGGCTTTCTTCTCAGCGATCTCAGTACTTTCTTCTACGATATACCAACGCTTTTTTCCTTAGTCAGTTTTTCTAGCTTTAGCTGCATTCGACGATCTGTGGGCTAAGCTCGACAAACTATGATATTCTCAGCGGTCTCAGCGCTTTTTGCCGTAGTAAATTTTTCTATCTTTAGGGTGATAAGTGTTGAGCTAAGCCCGATGATCTGTAAGCTTTTCTCGACGAACTGCAAACTGAGCTGGTCGAACTTTTAATCCTGAGCTCTTGAGCTTACCCAAGGAATGTTGAACTGAGCTCGACGATCAGTGAGGTGAGCTCGACGAACTGCGAGCTGAGCTTGATGAATTTTGAGTTTACTACCAAAGTCATTTTTCTTCACCAGTCCAATCATGGACTACCTGCATGTATGAACTAAAGCACACAACAAATACATTATACGTGTATGTAATTGACCCGTTTGACTTCTGACAAATATCGGATATTGGGATCAATAGACCCAACAGTAGTATAGGCGTTGAGTGAGTGAGCTTCACTCAACGCCAAATCCCTCAGACAGATTTACAATCTCTTGGCATTGAGTGAGTTACCTTCTCTTAATGCAAAACTACATAGATTATAAATCTGTTTCTAGATATTGACAGCATTGACTGAGTAATGCTTAATCAACGCATTTAGCCTTAACCCTTTCTTCAGCCTCTTCTGCATGTATGGTGTTGAGAGCATTGAGTTAACATGCCTCACTCAATGCTTTTTTCATTAACAAATATTATGTCATGACGTTGAGAGCGTTGACTGACCAAGCCTCACTCAACCCTTTTTGCCTTAGCCAAATTGTTGGATCCCTGGTTGGATTTGGGCTAGGTTCACTAAATTAGGATGTTTGACCCAACATTTATAGCCAGGGTCATGTTTGTGTCCTAGAGTTTAGGCCATATCCTTCAAGTCAACATTACTTGGACCAGCCAACAACAGATTGCAGAAGACTCAAGACTTAGAGAAAAATCAGTTTCTGGAAAGTGAGTTCGACGTTCGTCAAACTCAGCTCGATGAAACTCGTGCCCAACTCTACGAACTCAGAGACAATTCTCTGAGTTGAGCTCGACGAACTTAGTTCTCAGGTCGATGACTTCTGGATACTCTACTTCAACATTCCAAGTCCAGAATCATTTCACTGAATTCCAGTCGATGAATTTATGTTCTCAGCTCGACAAACTTAGACAACAATATTGACAAGTTTTTTCAAGTAGCAGCTAGCAATTCTCAGGTCGACAAACTTAGTTCTCAGGTCGACGATTTCTTGATGCTCTACTTCAACACTCTTAAGTACAGAAACATATCTCTGAACTCCAGTCCACGAAGTTAGATTATCAGCTCCATGATCTTAGTGCACAGAATTGGCAAGAGTTTACAGAAAGAAGTTAGCTGATCTCAGGTCGACGATCTTGGATCTCAGGTCGACGATCTTGGATCTCAGGTCGACAAATAACAATTATCTGGTTGACGAACATGACTTCTCAGCTCAACGAACTCAAGACCCAGGTCGACGAATTCTATTTCTTGCTCGACAATTTCTGTGTAGTTCCAGACTTAGATCTTTCCCTCCTTCTGTCCATATTTTATTACAGAAATTCCTGAATAATCAATGCTTAATATTATCTGAATATTTCCGTTAGAAGCAGCATTGATTATGGTATTCATCAGGATAATTACTTATCGTTTTTCAATGGGATAGTTGGGGAAATCAATTAATGCTGACATTCTCAAGGCCGTTAGCAATCAATGAAGGAAGGAATTCAAAAATTCAAAGAAAAATTTCATAGAAAATATAAAAGGGATTTCTTCCTCCTTCTCGAAGATAGAAAACAAGCAATAACACAGATATATAGTCAAGAAATAAGAATCCTGATAAGTAACTATTTATAGTACTTTTTATATAGTTTTCATTTAATAAAAAGTTATGTTTTATCTAGTTTTTATTAATTTATTGAATTAATCTCTTTGTTTTCTCATTTCAGGTTTATTTGGGCTGCTAATAACAAATTGGAGCATGCTAGGATGATCAACAGAATAGACATAGCAATCCAGGAAAAATGACTTTTTCACGGCCATGTCACGGGCGTGACCTACAGGTCACGGGCATGACACGTGCCGGTGAACTATAGCGAAGCTCCAGAGAACAGATCACTGCAATTTAAAGCTACAAGACTAGGGCACGGGCCTGACCTATTGGTCACGGGTGTGACACACAGGCGTGACCACCAGGCATGACACAGATCTGATAAAAATCGTCGAATGCAAACCGAACATCGTCGAACGAACAACGAAAATTGTCGAACGAACATCGAAGATCGTCGAATGCTAATTAAAGATCGGTGAACGAAGATCGTCGAATAGCCAAGTACACGCCACACCCTTGGTCACGGGCATGACCCTAGGCGTGACACCAATGGGCTCAGATCATTGAACGAAGATCGTCGAACGCAGATCGTCGAACAAAGAATGTCGAACGAAGAATGTCGAACATAGAATTACACGTCCGTGACCAATCGGTCACGCGCATGGCCAGGGCGTGTCAAGTGAATTTCCAGCATTAAATCAAGCCGTTCCTGCAGTTTCTTCTAGATTGTCGTTTCAGCCTGACACGCCCATGTTCACGGGCGGGACCAGGGGGCATGACCCCTTCATCAACAAGGATTTACTCCCGCCATTTTTAGCTTCCCGCAGTTTCCAGAAACAAAAGTGACACACCGTAGATCAAGGGTGTGACCTTGGGGAGTGACCAGCCATTTAATAGATTTTGGCGATTTCTCCTCTAACGTTCCCGAGCTTTCAAGATGGCGTTTCCGAGGCTGATACGCCCTAGGTCACGGGCATGACCCAGGGCGTGACCTTGCATAAATTTTTCCTATAAATGATAGTTGAGTTCAGAGGCTTGGGAGGGAGCTAGGAGGCCCATCTAGGAGTAGTTTCAGTAAATTATTTCCTGTGTTTATGTACTTTTCTTCATGTACTTTTTAATTTCATAGTTGTAGACTTTAATTATTGCACTTTTATTTTGTAGTTGTTTATCTTTCCATGTAGCACTATTTTCATTTCCACTTGATCATGAAAAGATTTTCAATATAATAAAATAATCTCCTTTTGTCAAACTCTTAATTTATCACTTACGATTTATCTTTGATTTATATTGTGTCGAATTCATATTTCGCGGATATGCTCTTCGATTTTAGATCCGTATCTTAAATGACCGAGAGGTTACGGATATGAGTAGATCACTCAAAGATAAAAGGAGTTACATGCACTCCTCGAGAGAGGATGACATAAATCTTCCGGATTGGAGTTAAATCCAATAAAGGTTTTCACCGCCTAAAGCAAGCTTAGGGGTTTCGACTGGCCGAGAGGTCTTAATCGATCAACCTAAGGTTAGTCAAAAGCATGAGCTCGAGAGAGACTCTTTTGTACTTGAGGATCCTCCACGGTCGAGGTTGTTAATTTAGAGCTTGGTTTTCATAAAGAGTTTGTTTTAATTCAAGGCGAGTTCAGATCAAGTGCTAGTTTTGAGTTTAGTTTCTTGTATTTTGTTTAATTTAATCCCCTTTTAAATTTAGATAAAATAATATTAATTTGCGTGAGTAGGAGTACTTAACAGCCTCTGAGTCTAATACAACATTTCCTATACTATATTTCGATAGGTACGCTTGCCTATTTTGGGATTATAGTTTGGATACATTTTTAAAACTATAAAATTCTTCATCAAGTTTTTGGCGCCGTTGCCGGGGACCATTTTTGTTGATATTTTGAAAGCACGAATTGTATTAATTTTATCATTCTCGTTCTCTACCCCTATTCACTTTTTCATTTTCATTTTTGAATTCCATTCTATTAAGTAACGATTGTTTTATTTTCTTTCTTTTTACAAAGAAAATGTTATCGCAATTGGCCTCCAAAATTGCAGAGCTTCAAAATCAACTAGATATTTTGAAAGCCGCAAGAGAGCGCCAAATTTCTTGTTCTTATTGGGGTGCCCCTCATCGGAGTGAGGAATGTTATTATTTTTATCATCAAAATTATTCTTATAATTTTGATAATAATTATGAAAATCATTCTTCCTACTTTAATCAGCACCCTTTATCTAATTTCTATGAAAATCACTTTTCCAATAATTTTTCCAAATTTTAATTTTTCAAATTTTCATGAAAATAATTTTTCAAGCTTCACTGCGAAGAAGTTTTAAGATTTTTGTAATTTTCCCTCTTCCTCGGATGTTGATTTCCGGCATGATCACCCGGAAAGATTCCCGAGTAATTAGGATTTTTATTTAGATCCGAAGTTTTGTTCTTCTTTTTCCGCATCGCATGATTTCTCTACTAATTTTGGGGATTCTTCTACATTTCCGTTTGATTCTTCTGCCCAAAATTTGGATGAGACTTTTATTACTTCTAGTGATTTTTCCTCTTCTTCGGATAATGTCACTAATGAGGAACATGAATCTTCCTGCCCCCCCCCCCCCCCCCCCCCCCCGTAGTTGCTTATACCGAAGAAGAAAAAAAACTTTTATTTCAAGAACTTGTTAGGTGTATGGACGCATTGGGAGCAGAAGAAGAATATGTTTCTCCTCCCACTACTCCCAATTTTCCTCCTATTAATGAATCTCCATGCACAATTTTTGACTTTTGAGGAGCGAAAATTTATGAACCTGATGCGTCCAATGATTTAATTTTAATTCATTCTATTGAGAATACATTAATTTTATAACATAAACCACCGAAGCTTGATCAATTTCTTTCACACGACCCTCTTACGTGTGAAATTGTCTCTAACACGTTTATTTTTTATTGTTCTTATTCTAATGATTTTCATGTAGAAGATGGGCCGTTGCAATCAAATGTTGTCCCCGACCCTTTTGCCGCTCATCTAGAAAGATTCAAATCACCTCAGGTATGCATAGGTGATTTGAATCTACATTTTCAAGTCAACTGCAAGAAGGAAAATCAAGAAGCAAGCGGAGGAGTAGTCGGGCAAGCGACTTTGACATCTTCGCCAAAGTGCGAATTAAGGGAGTTACCCCTTCATTTTAAATTTTATTTTCCTTTCTCCTAACCCAAACCGTCTAGCTTAAAGACGGGAAAAAGAAAAGCGCTCTTGGGAGACACCCCTTGCTTATCTATTAGTTTTTATGAATTTTATTTTTCACAAATTATTTTCTTTCCCCCCTCCTACTTGACTTATAAACATTGGGGACAATGTCTATTTTTAAGTATGGGGGTGGATTCTTATTTATTGTTTTTATTTAAAAATAAAAAAAAAATGAAAAATCTCTAAAAAAATGAAAAAATCTTTAAAATTTTTTTTTAAAAAATTTTCTTTTTATCATCAAAAGGAAAAATACAAAAAAATATAGAAAAAAGAATATACAAAAAAAAACAAATAATACTCCCCTACTTAATTTTTGAGGTTTTTAGAAATTTACTTTGAGTTTGTTTCTAAGAATTTTTATAATTTTTGATTTTCTAAACTTTTATTTCATCAAAGTTAGTTAAAATTAATTTTTAGGTGATTTTATTTTAAGGAATAAATTTATGAAGTAAATTTGTTTAGAGAAATCTATTTAGCCTTTTTTCTCTTTTATTATAATTAGTTTCAATATCATTGTGGATTAGTTTAACAATTTTTTGATTCCAATTATCTCCACTTTAAATTTTAAGATTCTTAGGAAATTTTAATTTACTATAGTTGTTCTCTTTTTTTTTAATTTAATCTAAATATTGTTTAGCATTCCCTTGTTTTAATTCTTCTTGTTAGATCATATATCACGGGGATAAGAGGACAAAATTCATTATCCCCTGGTACACATATGCATTTTTTTTCTTTTTGGTTAGATCATATGTCATGGCAATCAAGTATTCCTTGGTATACATATGCAACCCCCAAAAAGGAGTAAGAGGATAAAATTCATTACTCCTAAGCAATTTTGTTTGAAGAGAAAAAAAGAAGAAAAAAACATCAGAAAATAAAATTGTGTGTGGTGAGGATAAAATTCATCACCCCAAATCTAAGATCTCTTCAATTCCCTTTTTCCAAACCCAAAACCCAATATAATTGCTTTGATTTTAAATTAAAATTGTAAGAGAGCATAAGTAGTTGTTTGAATTTTCCTCGAAGTCTCTTTTTAGTGAAAAAGTGATTATAATTTTTAATCGAACTTTGTTTACTAACTACTTAATTTTGAGATCTAATTATTTTATTAGAGAAAATTTGCTAAATATTTATCTTTTCTCATTTTATTTTCATATTTTAGGACTTAAAATTTTGAATCCCTTAAGTTAATTTTTAACTTTATTTTGATTTAATAAATTTTTATTTAATTTAGGAATTATATTAATTTCTTATAAGTACTCTCATAGTTTTGCTCTGGAATAGCAAAAGATTAAGTATGTGGGTATTTGATAAGTAACTATTTATAGTACTTTTTATATAGTTTTCATTTAATAAAAAGTTATGTTTTATCTAGTTTTTATTAATTTATTGCATTAATCTCTTTGTTTTCTCATTTCAGGTTTATTTGGGCTGCTAATTACAAATTGGAGTATGCTAGGATGATCAGCAGAACAGACATAGCAATCCAGGAAAAATGTCTTTTTCACGGCCATATCACGGGCGTGACCTACAGGTCACGGGCGTGACACGTGACCGTGACCTATAGCGGAGCTCCAGAGAACAGATCACGGTAGTATAAAGCTACACGCCCAGGGCACGGGTGTAACCTATTGGTCACGGGAGTGACACACAAGCGTGACCACCAGGCATGATACAGATCTGCTAAAAGTCATCGAACGCAAACCGAAGATCGTCGAACGCACATCGAAAATCGTCGAACGCACATCGAAGATCGTCGAACGCAAATCAAAGATCGGCGAACGAAGATCGTCGAACAGCCAAGTACACGCCACGCCCTTGGTCATGGGCGTGACCCTAGGCGTGACACCAATGGGCTTAGATCATTGAACGAAGATCGTCGAACGCAGATCGTCAAACGAAGAACGTCTAATGAAGAACGTCGAACAGAGAATTATACGTCCGTGACCAATCGGTCATGGGAGTGGCCAGGCTGTGTCAAGTACGTTTCCAGCATTAAATCAAGTTGTTCCTGTCGTTGCTTCCAGATTGCCATTTCAGCATAACACGCCCCTAGTCACGGGTGGGACCAGGGGGCATGCACCTTCATCAACAGGGATTTACTCCCGCCCTTTTTAGCTCCCCGCTGTTTCCAGAAACAGAAGTGACAAGCCCTAGATCATGGGCGTGACCTTGGGGCTTGACCAGCCATTTAACAGATTTTGGAGGTTTCTCCTCCAATGTTCCCAGTATTTCAAGACGGCGGTTCCGAGGCTGACACGCCCTAGGTAACGGGCGTGACCTAGTGCGTGACCTTGCAGAAATTTTTCTATAAATGACAGATCAGTTCAGAGGCTTGGTAGGGAGCAAGGAGGCCCACCTAGGAGTAGTTTGAGTAAATTATTTCCTGTCTTTATGCATTTTTCTTCATGTACTTTTTAATTTCATAGTTATAGACTTTAATTATTGTACTTTTATTTTGTAGTTGTTTATCTTTCCATGTAGCAATATTTTCATTTCCACCGGATCATGACAGGCTTTTCAATATAATAAAATAATCTCCTTTTGTAAAACTCTTTATTTATCGGTTACGATTTATCTTTCAATTATATTGTGTCCAATTCATATTTCGCGGATATGCTCTTCGATTTTAGATCCGTATCTTAAATGACCGAGAGGTTGCTGATACGTGTAGATCACTCAAAGATAAAAGGAGTTGCATGCACTCCTCGAGAGAGGACGACATAAATCTTCCAGATTTGAGTCAAATCTAATAGAGGGGTTCACCGCCTAAAGCAAGCTTAGGGGTTTCGACTGGCCGAGAGGTCTTAATCGATCAACCTAAGGTTAGTCAAAAGCATGAGCTCAAGAGAGACACTTTTGTACTCAAGGAACCTCTACGGTCGAAGTTGTTAATTTAGAGCTTGGTTTTCATAAAGAGTTTATTTTAATTCAAGGCGAGTTCAGATCAAGTGCTAGTTTTCAGTTTAGTTTCTTCATTTTGTTTAATTTAATCCCCATTTAAATTTAGATAAAATAATATTAATTTGCATGAGTTGGAGTACTCAACAGCCCCCGATTCTAATACGACATTTCCTATACTATATTTCGATAGGTATGCTTGCCTATTTTGGGATTATAGTTTGGATACATTTTTCAAACTATAAAATTCTTCATCAAGTTTTTGGCGCCATTGCCGGGGACCATTTTTGTTGATATTTTGAAAGCGCTAATTGTATTAATTTTATCATTCTCGTTCTCTACCCCTATTCACTTTTTCATTTTCTTTTTCGAATTCCATTCTATTAAGTAACACTTGTTTTATTTTCTTTCTTTTTACAAAGAAAATGTTATCGCAATTGGCCGCCAAAATTGCCGAGCTTCAAAATAAACTAGATATTTTGAAAGCAGCAAGAGAGCGCCAAATTTCTTGTTCTTATTGTGGTGCCCCTCATCGGAGTGAGGAATTTTATTATTTTTCTAATCAAAATTATTCTTATAATTTTGATAATAATTATGAATATCATTCTTCCTACTTTAATCAGCACCCTTTATCTAATTTCCATGAAAATCACTTTTCCAATAGTTTTTCCAAATTTTAATTTTTCAAATTTTTGTGAAAATCACTTTATCAAATTTTTCATGAAAATACTTTTTCAAGCTTCACTACGAACAATTTTTCTGATTTTTGTAGTTTTCCCTCTTCCTCGGATGTTGATTTCCGGCATGATCACCCGGAAAGATTCCCGAGTAATGAGGATTTTTATTTAGATCCGAATTTTTGTTCTTCTTTTTCTGCACCGCACGGTTTCTCTCCTAATTTTGGGGATTCTTCTACATTTCTGTTTGATTCTTCTCCCCAAAATTTGGATGAGACTTTTATTACTTTTATTGATTTTTCCTCTTCTTCGGATAATGTCACTAATACGGAACATGAATCTTCCTGTCCCCCCGTAGTTGCTTATACCGAAGAAGAAGAAAAACTTTTATTTCAAGAACTTGTTAGGTGTCTGGACGCATTGGGAGCAGAAGAAGAATATGTTTCTCCTCCCACTACTACCAATTTTCCTCCTATTAATGAATCTCCATGCACAATTTATGACTTTTTAGGAGCGAAAATTTATGAACCTGATGCGTCCAATGATTTGATTTTAATTCATTCTACTGAGAATACATTAATTTTAGAACATAAATAACCGAAGCTTGATCAATTTCTTTCACACGACCCTCCTTCGTGTGAAATTGTCTCTAACACATTTATTTTTGATTTTTCTTATTCTAATGATTTTCATGTAGAAGATGGGCCGTTGCAATCAAATGTTGTCCCCGACCCTTTTGCCGCTCATCTAGAAAGATTCAAATCACCTCAGGTATATATAGGTGATTTGAATCTTCATTTTCAAGTCAAATGCAAGAAGGAAAATCAAGAAGCAAGCGGAGCAATAGTCGGGCAAGCGACTTTGGCATCTTCGCCAAACCGCGAATTAAGGGAGTTGCCCCTTCATTTTAAATTTTTTTTTCCTTTCTCCTAACCCAAACCGTCTAGCTTAAAGGCGGGAAAAAGAAAAGCGCTCTTGGGAGACACCCTTTGCTTATCTATTAGTTTTTTATGAATTTTATTTTTCACAAATTGTTTTCTTTCCCCCCTCCTACTTGACTTATAAACATTGCGGACAATGTTTATTTTTAAGTATGAGGGTGGATTCTTATTTATTGTTTTTATTTAAAAATAAAAACAATGAAAAATATCTAAAATAAAAAAAATGAAAAAATCTTAAATTTGTTTTAAAAAAATTTCTTTTTATAATCAAAAGGAAAAATATAAAAAAATATAGAAAAAAGAAAATACAAAAAAAACCAAATAATACTCCCCTACTTAATTTTTGAGCTTTTAAGAAATTTACTTTGAGTTTGTTTCTAAGAATTTTTATAATTTTTTATTTTCTAAACTTTTATTTCATCAAAGTTAGTTAAAATTAATTTTTAGGTGATTTTATTTTAAGGAATAAATTCATGAAGTAAATTTGTTTAGAAAAATCAATTTAGCCCTTTTTCTTTTTTATTATAATTAGTTTCAATATCATTGTGGATTAGTTTAACAATTTTTATATTCCAATTATCTTCACTTTAAACTTTAAGATTCTTAGGAAATTTTAATTTAGTATAGTTGCTCTTTTTTTTTAATTTAATCTAAATATTGTTTTGCCTTCCCTTGTTTTAATTCTTCTTGTTAGATCATATATCACGGAGATAAGAGGATAAAATTCATTATCCCCTGGTACACATATGCATTTTTTTCTTTTTGGTTAGATCATATATCATGGGAATCAAGTATTCCTTAGTAGACATATGCAACCCCCCAAAAGGGATTAAAAGAATAAAATTCATTACTCCTAATCAATTTTGTTTGAAGAGAAAAAAAGAAGGAAAAAAACATCAAAAAAAAGAAAATTGTGTGGTGAGAGGATAAAATTCATCACCCCAAATCTAAGATCTCTTCAATTCCCTTTTTCCAAACCCAAAACCCAATATAATTGCTTTGGTTTTAAATTAAAATTGTAAGAGAGCATAAGTAGTAGTTTGAGATTTTCCTCGAAGTCTCTTTTTAGTGAAAAATTGTTTATAATTTTTAATCTAACTTTGTTTACTAACTACTTAATTTTGAGGTCTAATTATTTTATTAGAGAAAATTTGCTAAATATTTATCTTTTCTAATTTTATTTTCATATTTTAGGACTTCAAATTTTGAATCCCTTAAGTTAATTTTTAACTTTCTATTGATTTAATAAATTTTTAGTTTAATTTAAAAATTATATTAATTTCTTATAAGTACTCTCATAGTTTTGCTCTGGAATAACAAAAGATTAAGTATGTGGGTATTTGATAAGTAACTATTTATAGTACTTTTTATATAGTTTTTATTTAATAAAAAGTTATGTTTTATCTAGTTTTTATTAATTTATTGAATTAATCTCTTTATTTTCTCATTTCAGGTTTATTTGTGCTGCTAATAATAAATTGGAGCATGCTAGGATGATCAGCAGAACAGACATAGCAATCCAGGAAAAATGACTTTTTCACGGCCATGTCACGGGCGTGACCTACAGGTCACGGGCGTGACACGTGCCCGTGACCTATAACAGAGCTCCAGAGAACAGATCATGATAGTTTAAAGCAACACGCCCAAGACACGGCAGTGACCTATTGGTCACGGGCGTGAAATACAGGTGTGACCACCAGGAGTGACACAGATCTGCTCAAAATCGTCGAACGTAAACCGAAGATCATCGAACGCACATCGAAAATCGTCGAAGGCACATCGAAATTTGTCGAATGCAAATCGAAGATCGGTGAACGAAGATCGTCGAACGAATAATATGGAACGAAGAACGTCGAACAGAGAATTACACGCCCGTGACCAATCGGTCACGGGCGAGGCCAGGGCGTGTCAAGTGCATTTCCAGCATTAAATCAAGTCGTTCCTGTCGTTGCTTCCAGATTGTCGTTTCAGCCTAATACGCCCCTGGTCACGTGCAGGACCAGGGGGCGTGACCCCTTCATCAACAGGGATTTACTCCCGTCATTTTCAGCTTCCCGCGGTTTCCAGAAACAGAAGTGACACGCCCTAGATCATGGGCGTGACCTTGGGGCGTGACCAGCCATTTAACAGATTTTGGCGGTTTCTCCTCTAACGTTCCCGAGCTTTCAAGAAGGCAGTTTCGAGGCTGACACGCCCTAGGTCATGGGCGTGACCCAGGGCGTGACCTTGCAGAAATTTTTCCTATAAATGATAGATGAGTTCAGAGGCTTGGGAGGCAGCTTGGAGGCCCATCTAAAAGTAGTTTCAGTAAATTATTTCCTGTCTATATGCATTTTTCTTCATGTACTTTTTAATTTTATAGTTGTGGACTTTAATTATTGCACTTTTATTTTGTAGTTGTTTATCTTTCCTTATAGTACTATTTTCATTTCCACTTGATCATGACAAGCCTTTAAATATAATAAAATAATCTCCTTTTGTAAAACTCTTTTTTTATCGCGTACGATTTATCTTTGATTTATATTGTGTCGAATTCATATTTTGCGGATATGCTCTTCGATTTTAGATCCACATCTTAAATGACCGAAAGGTTGCGGATACGAGTAGATCACTCAAAGATAGAAGGAGTTGAATGCACTCCTCGAGAGAGGACGACATAAATCTTCCGGATCGGAGTCAAATCCAATAGAGGGGTTCACCGCCTAAAGCAAGCTTAGGGGTTTCGACTGGCTGAGAGGTCTTAATCGATCAAGCTAAGGATAGTTAAAAGCATGAGCTCGAGAGAGACGCTTTTGTACTTATGGAACCTCAACTGTCGAAGTTGTTAATTTAGAGCTTGGTTTTCATAAAGAGTTTGTTTTAATTCAAGGCGAGTTCAGATCAAGCGCTATTTTTCAGTTTAGTGTCTTGTATTTTGTTTAATTTAATCCCCTTTTAAATTTAGATAAAATAATATTAATTTGCGTGAGTAGGAGTACTCAACAGGCCCCGAGTCTAATACGACATTTCCTATACTATATTTCGATAGGTACGCTTGTCTATTTTGGGATTATAGTTTGGATACATTTTTAAAACTATAAAATTCTTCATCAAGTTTTTGGCGCCTTTGCCGGGGACCATTTTTGTTGATATTTTGAAAGCCCGAATTGTATTAATTTTACCATTCTCGTTCTCTACCCCTATTCACTTTTTCATTTTCTTTTTCGAATTCCATTCTATTAAGTAACAGTTATTTTATTTTCTTTCTTTTTATAAAGAAAATGTTATCGCAATTGGCCGCCAAAATTACCGAGCTTCAAAATCAACTAGATATTTTGAAAGCCGCAAGACAGTGCCAAATTTCTTGTTCTTATTGTGGTGCCCCTCATCGGAGTGAGGAATGTTATTATTTTTATCATCAAAATTATTCTTATAATTTTGATAATAATTATGAAAGTCATTCTTCCTACTTTAATCAGCACCCTTTATCTAATTTCCATGAAAATCACTTTTCTAATAATTTTTCCAATTTTAGTTTTTCAAATTTTCATGAAAATACTTTTTCAAGCTTCACTGCGAATAATTTTTACGTGATTTTATTTTAAGGAATAAATTTATGAAGTAAATTTGTTTACAGAAATCTATTTAGCCCCTTTTCTCCTTTATTATAATTAGTTTCAATATCATTGTGGATTAGTTTAACAATTTTTAGATTCCAATTGTCTCCACTTTAAACTTTAAGATTCTTAGGAAATTTTAATTTACTATTGTTGTTCTCTTTTTTTTTTTAATTTAATCTAAATATTGCTTAGCCTTCCCTTGTTTTAATTCTTCTTGTTAGATCATATGTCACGAGGATAAGAGGATAAAATTCATTATCCCATGGTACACATATGCATTTTTTTCTTTTTGGTTAGATCATATATCATGGGAATCAAGTATTCCTTGGTACACATATGCAGCCCCCCCCCCCAAAGGAGTAAGAGGATAAAATTCATTACTCCTAAGCAATTTTGTTTGAAGAGAAAAAAAGAAAAAAAAACATCAAAAAAAAATTGTGTGGTGGTGAGAGGATAAAATTCATCACCTCCAATCTAAGATCTCTTCAATTCCCTTTTTCCAAACCCAAACTCAATATAATTGCATTGGTTTTAAATTAAAATTGTAAGAGAGCATAAGTAGTAGTTTGAATTTTCCTCGAAGTCTCTTTTTAGTGAAAAAGTGTTTATAATTTTTAATCTAACTTTGTTTACTAACTACTTTATTTTTAGATCTAATTATTTTATTAGAGAAAATTTGCTAAATATTTATCTTTTCTCATTTTATTTTCATATTTTAGGACTTAAAATTTTGAATCCCTTAAGTTAATTTTTAACTTTCTTTTGATTTAATAAATTTTTAGTTTAATTTAAAAATTATATTAATTTCTTATAAGTACTCTCATAGTTTTGCACTGGAATAGCAAAAGATTAAGTATGCGGGTATTTGATAAGTAACTATTTATATTACTTTTTAAATAGTTTTCATTTAATAAAAAATTATGTTTTATCTAGTTTTTATTAATTTATTGAATTAATCTCTTTGTTTTCTCATTTCAGGTTTATTTGGGCTGCTAATAACAAATTGGAGCATGCTAGGATGATCAGCAGAACAGACATAGCAATCCAGGAAAAATGACTTTTTCACAGCCATATCATGGGCGTGACCTACAGGTCACGGGCGTGACACGTGCCCGTGACCTATAGCAGAGCTCTAGAGAATAGATCATGGCAGTTTAAAGCTACATGCATAGGGCACGGGCGTGACCTATTGGTCACGGGCGTGACACACAGGCGTGACCACCAGGCATGACACAGATCTGCTCAAAATCATCGAACGCAAACCAAAGATCGTCGAATGCACATCGAAAATCGTCGAACGCACATCGAAGATCGTTGAACACAAATAAAATATCGGCGAACGAAGATCGTCGAACAGCCAAGTGCACGCCACGCCCTTGGTCACGGGCGTGACCTTAGGCGTGATACCAATGAGCTCAGATCGTTGAACGAAGATCATCGAACACAGATCAGCGAATGAAGAATGTCGAATAAAGAACATCGAACAGAGAATTACACGCCCGTGACCAATCGGTCACGGGCATGGCCAGGGCGTGTCAAGTGCGTTTCTAGCATTAAATCAAGTCATTCCTGCCGTTGTTTCCAGATTGCCATTTCAGCCTGACACGCCCCTGGTCACGGGCCGGACCAGGGGCGTGACCCCTTCATCAACAGGTATTTACTCCCGCCGTTTTCACCTTCCCGCGGTTTCCAGAAACAGAAGTGACACGCCCTAGATCACGGGCGTGGCCTTGGTGCATGACCAGCCATTTAACAGATTTTGGAGGTTTCTCCTCCAACGTTCCCGAGCTTTCAAGACGGCGGTTCCAAGGCTGACACGCCCTCGGTCACGGGCGTGACCCAGGGCGTGACCTTGCAAAAATTTTTCCTATAATTGACAAATGAGTTCAGAGGCTTGGGAGGGAGCTAGGAGGCCCATCTAGGTGTAGTTTCAGTAAAATATTTCCTGTCTTTATGCATTTTTCTTCGTGTACTTTTTAATTTCATAGTTGTAGACATTAATTATTGCACTTTTTTGTAGTTGTTTATCTTTCCATGTAGCACTATTTTCATTTCCACTTGATCATGACAAGCTTTTCAATGTAATAAAATAATCTCCTTTTGTCAAACTCTTTATTTATCGCTTACGATTTATCTTTGATTTATATTGTGTCGAATTCATATTTCGCGGATATGCTCTTCGATTTTAAATTCGCATCTTAAATGACCGAGAGGTTACAGATACGAGTAGATCTCGCAATGATAAAAGGATTTGCATGCACTCCTCGAGAGAGGACGACATAATTCTTCCGGATTGGAGTCAAATCCAATAAAGGGGTTCACCGCCTAAAGCAAGATTAGGGGTTTCGACTGTCCGAGAGGTCTTAATTGATCAACCTAAGGTTAGTCAAAAGCATGAGCTCGAGAGAGACGCTTTTGTACTTAAGGAACCTCCACGGTCGAAGTTGTTAATTTAGAGCTTGGTTTTCATAAAGAGTTTGTTTTAATTCAAGGCGAGTTCAGATCAAGTGCTAGTTTTCAGTTTAGTTTCTTGCATTTTGTTTAATTTAATCTCCTTTTAAATTTAGATAAAATAATATTAATTTGCGTGAGTAGGAGTACTCAACAGGCCCCGAGTCTAATACGATATTTCCTATACTATATTTCGATAGGTACGCTTGCCTATTTTGGGATTATAGTTTTGATACATTTTTAAAACTATAAAATTCTTCATCAAATCCCAGACCAAAAAATAATTCAAGATACTGAAGAAGAAGAATGACATCTATACAAATCAAGAGTCTTCTTCATTCTTCATTCCAGGATTCTTCAAGGACAACAAACCTTTATCAGTCAAGAAGTTACTAGATCTATTCTGGTCAAGGCTAAAAGATTAAAGACCTACTCACCTTGATGCAAAGCTCAATCTTCTTGAACAACTCAATAACTCAGGGGGAGCTTTGTTAACATCAAAGATCCACTAGTCTTCTCAGTTATATTTGAGAAAGAGAAGACACCATCATTCTCTCACCCCCTCACTGTACAGAAGGTTCTTTAACTCCCTTCAAAAGTTATTCATTGGTTGCAAGTCACCTGATGAAAAGACTTGGGATTGGTTTTTGAGCACCTGATCAAAAGCTCATTGGTGGCAGTCACCTGATCAAAAACCTGAGTGGATTCCTACTAGGGTGGTAGAAGAGTGGATGTACCCAGGTTGGGGAACCACTATAAAAATTCTTATGTTGTTTGGTTGCCCTATTTCTTTTATTCTTACTATGCCTGTGCTAGTTAGGTTTGCTGTGCCTGTGCTAGTTAGGTTTGCTGTGCCAGTGCTAGTTAGGTTTGTTGTGCCTATGCTAGTTAGGTTTGCTGTACCTGTGTTAATTAATTTATTATTGTTGTGCCTGTCGTAGATTAGGTTATCTTAGTTTGCAGTTTTACTTATAGTAAATATTGGTATCAAATAGTTGCTATACTCTAAAGTTTTTAATTAACAACAAAAAACTTTAAAGTTTTAAAAGATACACTATTCACCCCCCCCAGTCTAGAGTATATCAGATCTAACACTCACTTTCAATTGGTATCAGAGCAGTGTTCCTTTGGTTGTACAAGTTAACCCTTGAACCAAAAGATCCTGTGTTACATCTGAACCTTTGATTTCCTTAGGTTTATATACACAGCATGACACATAATAAGGACTATGCAAACATCAGACCTCCAGTGTGCAACTTAAAAAAGTTTACCACCTGAAAGGCAAGAATTAAACTATATATGAATTCCATTGATCAGTACATCTACAACTCTATTTTGGCAGGTCCACCTCAATCAACTGCTTCTACATCTACAGAAACCTCAGGCACACATGCTATTCCACCACCTGAGTGGATAGATGCACAAAAGAAGGCCAAGAATGGTGATGCAAAGGACATGAACATTCTAGCTCAGACTATGTTTGAAGATTTTTTCCAGAAGGTGGCTGAATGCACATCAGCCAAGGCTATTTGGGACTCTCTCAACCAAATGGTGGCTGGCTCTGCTGGTGAGATAAAAGACAGAATATCAAATCTCATATCCTAGTATGAGAACTTCAAGAAGAATAAGTCAGAATCTGTTGCTGATATGTATAACAGACTGAGCTCAATAATCAATGAGCTGAAGACTTTGGATAAGGACATCACCCTTACTGAAGTCAATGATAAAATCCTCATATGCTTCCCAAGCTTATGGGATTCAAGAATCTTGCCAATCATGGAGGCCAGGAGATTGAATGAGATTTCCACAGAATCTCTACTTGGAAATCTCAAATCCTATAACAGCGGATAAAGTCCAGTGAAGTAGCTGAACAAAGGACTCCTTTCCCAGCAAGAAAGGAGCACAACTTAGCATTCAAGGCTGCTGAATAGACTGAAGCATCAACAATAATTGAAGAATTGATCAGTCTCCTTGCCAAGAGATTTTACAAAATGGCAATAAAGGACTTTAGAAGAAAATCAACCAGGCAGGATGATAAGCCAATGTATGATAAAACACCTACTAAAGAAGTAGTATGTTTTGGGTGCAGGAAACCTAGACACTTTATCTCAAAGTATCCAAAGAATCAAAAGAAAGAAAAAAAAAGAGAGAAGGACTTCAGAAGACAGCAAAGCTCAAGGCCTTCCTCCAGCAAATACAAAAAGAAGGAGAAGGGTTTTGTAGCTGAAAACTAGAGTGACACTGAAGATGAATCCACATCCTCCAGTTCCAGTTAAGAGGAAGAAGAGGCAAGGGCCAAGGAAGTCTGCCTCATGGCCATCAATGCTTCCAGAAGTCAATCAGATGATGATGACGAATCTGATAATGAAGGAGCTTCAGAATCAGAAGATGATCAGGTACTTTCATCATTTGATTATAATTCTGATAGTTTCAAAATTGAATTTAAAACTATGTGCATTGACCTAATCAACTATGAAAAGGAAATTAAAACACTTAGTGAACGATTTTCCCATCAAGAAAATCTGATGTCTGAAAACACTATGTTAAAAGATGAACTAACACTAGCCATTGAACAAATTATTTCTTTAAAAACACAGCTATGTGAGGCTAAGCAACTTGAGGAATCTCTCAATGGGAGAAGCCTTAAGCTGATGTATATTACAAGCACAGTTAATGCCAGACTGAATGACAAACTGTGCTTGGGTGCATCATCAAGCTTACCCCCCACACTTAAGAAGAATATATAATCAACTCCCATTAGATTTGTTTCAGCCAAAGGTAAAGAGGTAATAAACAACAAACAAACCACAGAAGAATTACCTAACACTAAAAATCAAAAGAATAGAAACAATAAAATCTTAAGTAAAACAAAGTTAAACAGATTTCGTCAAACTCAGGTAGACGAAATGTGGCTAGTTAGTCAAACTCCGATCGACGATCTATGAACGCCAATATTAGCTACACTAATTCGTCTTACTGCAATCGACGAACTATGTATGGTTCATCGAGCAGAGATCGATGAACTTAAGGAACAGGAAATGAATATGTTCATTCTCTGTGCAGAGATTGACGAACTTGGGGCACAAAAAATGAATATTTCATTCTCTGAGCAGAGATCGACGATCTCATCCCACTTCGTCGAACTCTGGTCGACGAAGTTACAACTTTTCATCTAACACAGACAGACTTAATAAAAGTCATAATTATAACAGTAACTCTAATCAAACTAGGAAACATTTTAACCAACTTGCTGATTGGAAAATTCCTCCTAGAAGATATCACCCCTCATGGTATAAATCTCCACCTGAATTTTCAGTAATATCAAGCTTTTCTTATCAACAATATAAAGGACCCAAGGTAACCTGGGTCAAGAACAATTAATTGCTTTCATTGCAGGAAAAGAGCTATCCAGCTGTTAATCAAAAATGGTACCAGGATAGTGGATGCTCCAAGCATATGACTGGCAGCAATGACAACTTAATTAACTACAAGTCCAAGCTGGGACCAAAGGTGATCTTTGGTAATTCAAATTGTGGGCGTCTGAAGGCTTTAGAGAAGTAAATATTGGAGAAGTCACTTTCAAAAAGGTGACATATGTACCTCACTTGTGTGAGAATATGGATCAGTTAAACCTTCCATAAGAGGTTATATCACCTCCTCCTCCACAAGCTGATGAAGATAGTGAAGATGAAGTTCTGGAAGTGGCTGAACCTACTCCATCAACAGACATTATTCCATAAGAGGAATTCATTCTAATTGCTGTTGCTGAACCAAATCCACCCACTGATCTTGTCACACTATGGGATCACCCTAGATCCCAAGTGATTGGGGACATTTCATTATGTGTACAGACAAGACATTAAATAAACCAAGACGTGATACATGCCTATTTCCTCTCTCAAGTTGAGCCTCAATCCATAAATGATGTTGAGCAAGATCCCCACTAGATAATTGCAATGCAAGAGGACTCAATCAATTTAAGAGGTGTAGAATTTGAGATTTAGTTCCAAGACCCAAAGACTACTCAGTCATTGGAACTAAATGGGTATATAGAAACAAACTTGATGCCCATGGTTTAATTATGATAAACAAGGCTAGGCTTGTTGTTCAAGGTTATAGGCAAGAAGAAGGAATAAACTATGACCAAACTTTTGCACCAGTTGCAAGGTTAGAAGCAATCAGAATTTTCCTTGCTTATGCTGCCTACAAGAAGTTCAAAGTTTATCAGATGGATGTCAAGAGTGCCTTTTTGAATGGAGTACTTAAAGAAGAGGTTTATGTTGAACAACCTCCAGGTTTTATCTCTCTAACCCATCCTTCATATGTCTTTATATTGCATAGAGCTCTTTATGGTTTAAATAAAGCTCCAAGAGGTTGGTATGAGACTTTAGCTAGCTTTCTGATAGAGCATAAATTCATTAGAGGCATTGTAGATAGGATAGTATTCACTAGGCACCATAAGGACCAAATCTTGTTAGTACAAATTTATGTAGATGACATTATATTTGGGTCTACAGATTCCAAACTATGCAAGAGGTTATCTGACCTCAGGCATTCTAAGTTTGAAATGAGTAGTATGTGTGAGCTCTCCTACTTCCTTGGTCTCCAAGTGAAGCAGCTACCTGATGATATCTTCATATCCCAGGCTAAGTATGCTAAAGAGCTTATTAAAATGTTTGGAATGGCTGATGCCTCAGGAAAGAAAACACTCATGGCCACTAATGCTGTAATAGATTCTGATGAACATGGGAAACCTGTAGATCAAAAATTATATAGGGGCATTGTTGGGTCCCTACTATACCTTACAGCTTGCAAACCGGACATAATGTTTGCTACATGTCTTTATGCTAGGTTTCAAGTGAACCGTAAAAAATCTCATCTAGTTTTCCTAAAAAGAATTTTGAGATATATAAAGAGGTGTCCTAGTCTAGGACTCTGGTATCCTACTGCGTCAGAATTTGAGTTAACTGGATATTTGATGAATTGTAAATATACGTATTTTTGTGCACATTAATTTAGTCATTTTCATTTATTTTCGTTGTTTTTACTTATTTTTGTTCAATAAAATGCTCCTATTCTTATAAATTTACTACTAACTTGTTTTATTTTATTTTGCAGAAAAATTTCAAAATCTGCCAAAATTGGACAGTACACGCCTGTGACAATTTGGTCACGCCCGTGACCGGGCCGTGACATTGCATTTCCTGTGAAATCGGATGATTTCTGAAGTAAAAAGCTCGACACGCCTAGTGTCACGCCCGTGTCACCCGACACGGGGCGTGACCCAAGCCAGTGTCCTCTCCTCTCGACACTTTCCGCTCGACATTCGTCGAGTGTCGACACCAACTGACACGCCCAGAGTCACGCCCGTGACCTGGGGTGTGACCTTTCCAGCTGGCCCGACAAGATGCTGCCAAAGACTTTCGACGCAACCTGCGCCCGGTTCTACCTCCCCGACAAGCCCAGAGTCACGCCCATGACCTGGGGCATGACTGCTGCGAACTCAGCCCGAAGTCAACTTTCCTGTCCAATCGCCGGCCGCCTTCATGAATAGTACTGACACGCCCCCCCTACACGCCCGTGACCTAGGGCGTGTACTTAGAATTTTTTGCCTATAATTTGCCAATTTCTGTAAGGTCCAAGGGTTCAGATTTTTGGGCCATTTTAGTGTCTTTTTGTGGGCTGCATCCGTGATTTCCTTGCTATGTAAGGAGACTTCTTTCCCCTTTTTCTTTCAATTTTGTCTTTGCTTTAGAATTGTCTTTGTAATAGCTTGTAATAGTTTCCTTTAATCAATAAAAATGTTAGATTTTCTCTTCATATTTGGCTTTAAAATGAACACTTGTGCCCACTTTCCTTCTCCTTTTTATCCTTGGTTTTATCTTTGTTCTTCATTTATGAAAGGTGTGTGTGTGTGTGTGTATGAGTGTAACTTATTTACTTTACATGCTTTTAATTTGTCTCATGATAGGTTTTGTTAGAAATTTATGAAATGATGAATTAGCCTTCTCTTTTTCTTCATGTTTTCTTTAATGTTTTCAACATCTTCACTCTTATGAATGTGTAAAAAAGTTACTAAAGTATTTTTGATTTTTTTTACTTAGCTTTATTTTAGGATGAAAACCCTTTTTGTTCTTTCTCTTTTCATTTCAACTTTTTTAGCACTTTTTTGAAATCCTAGGAACGAGAATGCTGAAATTTTAATTTTCCAAAAATTTTGGTTTTTAATTTGTTTTGAAAAACTTTTGTTTTCTAAAATTGTAATTTCTTCTTTTTATTTGTTTTTGGCAAAACCTAAGCATGAAAAAGTAAAAGTTTTAATTTTTTGGTAACTTTCATTTTGCTTTTAATTTGTGTGTGTGAGTGTATGAGAATAAATGTTTTTATGCTATGATTCAAATTTTGTAGAGTGTGTGAGTGTAGGTGTTAAATTTTAATGCTTTCTTTTAATGCTTTATTCAAATTTTGTAGATTGTGTGACTGTAGGTGTTAGCTTTATTGCTTTCTTGAAATTCATATGGAGTGTGTGTGTTTGTGTGCATTTATTTCCGCCTACTCGTTAAGAGTTAAATGGCGCATCGTTTTCATTTTCAGTCCTACCCGTTTGAGTAGGACTTGTTATTTTCTTTCTTTATTTTTCCGCCTACTCACTTGAGTTAAATGGACGGATCTTTATCTCCCTGTAAATATTTGAGAAAGCCCTGTAATCACATTTATTTTCTCCTACTCATTTGAGTAGGACTCGCTTTCATTTCAGTCCTACTCATTTGAGTAGGACTTGCAATTTTCAGCTTTTATTTACCGCCCCCACTCGTTTGAGTGGGACTCGCAAATTTCAATTATGCAAATTTCTTTAATGTGTAACTTAGTTCCTGTTTAATTTATAATTTGGAGTGTGCGTGAGTTCTTGTTTTAGCTAACTTTTCAGCTTTCTAAATGTTTGTTATTTGTTTTTATGTCCCCTTCTTATAATCGTTTAGCGTTTAATTTCGAACTCGCGCCTCACTAAATTATAAAGCCGTCCCTATACCGATGTGTGGCTAATCGCTATTAGCCTCGGCATCGAAGAGCATTGGGACATTTAAAATGATTTCTAATAATTGAAGCTCTTTATTTTCATTTTAATTTAAGGACTTAAGGTTTACCCCGGGTTTACGACGCGTACGACCACATATCGATGTGTGGGCCCTATTTCCGTAGTTCATATGCTAGCTAGCCGAGAGGCCGTGCATATGGACCGATCACCCCTGGGTAAATAGAGTTGCGTGCATACCCTCGAAAGAGGACAAGCGTAATTCCACCGGATTGGGTTCCCCACCCAATAGCGGGGTTCTTAGCGTAAAGCGGGCGTTAAGAGGAATCCTTCGTCGGACTAACGTTCGGTCGAATAGTCTTAACGTTTAGGTGAGCTATATCCCTATAGCTAGGTGAGCTCACATTTGTGGAACCTCCACGACCAAGTTGCCTTATTATTAATTTGAAAACTAAGTCCTATAATTATTAAAAATTGTTTTAGTCTTAATCTGATTCGATGCCGAGCGTTAACCCTTCATCGAATATTTTCTAAATCGTTTTTTCGCTCCTTTGCTTTTCCGTCTTTTATTAAATTAAAAAAATCCACCTTACTTTCAGTAAAATAATAGTCCTCCCGGAGGAGTAAGAATAGTCAACGCGACCCCGAGAACAATATGACCTCGGTATTCCCCCGAATATCGAGTACTACTTGCGATAGGTGCACTTGCCTCCGGTAGCACGCCCACGGCGATCGACTCACTGAACCAACCACAGTAAGAGTCTGTTCGCGGGCCCATCAAATTTTTGGCGCCATTGCCGGGGACTCTCTTTTCGAGTTGCTATTTCGAATTCCGGAGTCTATTACTTTTACTTATTTTCTATAAAAAAAAACTAAAAACTTTATTTTAAAACAAAAAAAGAAGTTTATTTTGTTTTATTTTTGTTTGGGTGTATGACCCGTGGATAACCCTCCGAGTCTGAAGATTTTGACTTCGACCCTGAGATCGAACGCTCTCTTGCGCGTATCCGATCTCAACACTGAAATCCTTCTTTAGATCCCGAGGAATCTATCGGAGAACCCACTGTTGTAGTTATGGCCGCGCCTAACCTTCCCCCGGCGGCCGAGCGTACTATGTCTTATTACGCCCGGCCTAACCTGGATGATTCTGGGTCGAGTATTGTTTGCCCTGCGGTGGCGAATAATAATTTTGAAATAAAGTCGAGTGTCATTCAAATGGTCCAAAACGCCGTGCATTTCGATGGAATGCCGAATGAGGACCCGAATGTCCACTTGTCCAATTTCTTGGAGATATGCGAAACCTTCAAGATTAATGGCGTCACTGATGACGCCATTCGTTTGCGTTTATTTCCTTTTTCCCTTAAGTCCAAAGCCAAGGCGTGGTTGAATGCCCTCCCGCGAGGATGTATCACCACGTGGGCTGAGTTGACGAAACGGTTCCTAACGAAGTACTTTCCGCCCGCAAAAACTGCAAAGTTGCGGGCGGACATTTCTTCGTTTGTGCAAAACTATCCTGAGTCTCTATACGAGACTTGGGAACGGTTTAAGGAATTCCTCCGCCGTTGCCCGCACCACGCGCTGCCAACGTGGTTGCAAGTTCAAATTTTTTATAATGGGCTGAATTTTCAGACGCGTCAAATGATTGACGCGGCTGCCGGGGGTACGCTTAACAACAAAACCACCGAGGCCGCCCAGGCTTTATTCGAAGAGATGGCTATGAATTCCTATCAATGGAACGTCCCGCGGGGACGCCCAAAGCCGGCGGTTGGTCTTTTTGAAGTGGATGCCACTGCTCTCTTGACCCTTCAAGTTGAAAGGTTAACAAAGCAAGTGGCGGAGATGTCTGCTGCCTCCTCCACTCTGCCTTGTTTTATTCTCCCTAACGTCTGCGTAGCTGAAGAGTTCGTGGACTTCATGGGAAATTCGGGTTGTCCTCCCTTCAACCACAACAACAACCCTTATAGTAATAACTATAATCCGGGTTGGAGGAATCACCCCAACTTCTCGTGGAGCAACTCGAATAATGCTCAGCGTCCCCCTATTTCTTATGCGCCCGAATTTCTTCCTCCTCCTCCTCTTCTGAAACCCTCCCCGATGGAGGAAACTTTTTCGATGTATATTGCGTCCAACGAGTCAAATATCCGGAACATCACCGGATCGCTAAAAACTCTCGAACAACAGGTTGGACAGCTGGCGAGGATGATGTCCGAGCGCGCGCTCGGGGCACTACCGGGAAACACGGAGCCCAATCCGCGGGAGAACGCCAACGCTATAACCCTCCGTAGCGGAAAGGAGGTGGTCGATCCAAAATGGACCGACCCTCAGGTACATATTTCACCTTCGACTCCTCTTCCTCTTTCTTCGCTTACGCCGCCTTTACCAATTATAAAAGAAAAAATTATTTTAAACAAGGCCCTTCCATATCCGCATAAGTTAGATAACGAGCGTCAGGACGCGCAATATGCAAAATTTATTTTATTATTAAAACAAATTCACATTAATGTTCCTTTTTGCGAGGCTATCTCGCAAATGCCCAAATATGCGAAATTTTTAAAAGAACTACTTTCTAATAAACGTAAATTAGAGGATATTTCGCATGTATCTCTCAATGCTGTCTGCTCGGCGGCCCTTACTAATAAATTGCCCACAAAACAAAACGACCCGGGACGGTTTTCCATCCCGTGCCTTTTTGGCGATATATTAGTAAAGTACGCCTTAGATGATTTAGGGGCTAGCATTAATCTAATGCCGTTCTCGCTATTTTTGCTTTTAGGTTTGGGTACTCCTAGTCCTACGAATATGCGCATCCAATTAGCGGATCGCTCGGTTAAGTTCCCTATCGGGGTAGAGGAGGACGTCCTTGTCCGAGTCGACAAGTTTACCTTCCCGGTAGACTTCGTCATCTTAGATATCGAGGAGGACGCCGAAGTACCAATAATACTCGGTCGCCCTTTTCTCACCACCTCCCGCGCACTAATAGATGTTAGTAATGGTAGTCTTCTCCTCCTAGTAGGCGATGACCAAGTTACTTTCTCTATTAATCCCTCGATGGACAATTTGTCATCGAGCGACGATTTCTGCTACTCTTTAGATACCTTTTTCGGAGATCGTTCTTCTCCAATTTTCGAGTCCGTATTTTTAAATGACGATATTTATGCGCTCAAAAATTTTAAATGCGATGAGGATACTTCTTTAGACTTGCCTTTCGAACCAATTGGTAAGAAATACATAGGCATTAAAACCTCCCTAGAAGAACCGCCCATCCTAGACCTCAAACCCTTACCCGCATCGCTCAAATACGCATTTTTTGGAAAAGGCGATACGCTTCCCGTTATCATTTCTTCATACTTGAGTGATTCGGAGACTTCCGATTTATTGGAAGTTTTATTTAAACATCGCCACGCAATTGCGTGGCAAATCTCTGACTTAAAGGGGATTAGCCCCTCCTTTTGCACCCATAAGATTTTTCTTAACGATAATTGCCGCAAAATGATTCAGCCGCAGCATCATCTTAACCCAAACATGAAAGACGTCGTTAAAGCCGAAATCATTAAGTTATTAGATGCGGGGATTATCTACCCTATTTCGGACAGTGCATGGGTTAGTCCCGTGCATGTCGTGCCCAAGAAGGGCGGTCTTACCGTAGTGGAGAATGAGCATAATGAGCTCGTCCCAACTCGTACTGTTACGGGTTGGCGAGTGTGCATAGATTATAGAAACCTTAATGACGCCACCCGCAAGGACCATTTCCCTCTGCCATTTCTAGACCAGATTTTAGAGCGTTTATCCGGTCATCCGTATTATTGCTTTCTTGATGGTTTATCGGGGTTTTTCCAAATCACCATTTCCCCCGATGATCAAGAGAAAATAACTTTTACTTGCCCGTTTGGCACCTTCGCCTATCGAAGAATGCCATTTGGACTCTTCAATGCGTCAGCTACATTCCAAAGATGTATGCTAGCGATCTTTGGCGAGCTAGTAGAAGATATTATGGAAGTCTTTATGGATGATTTTTCTGTTTTCGGACGCTCTTTTCCTGATTGCCTTCATAATTTAGATCGTGTCCTTCAACGGTGCGAGGACACAAGTCTTGTTTTAAATTGGGAAAAATGCAACTTTATGGTTCGAGGAGGTTTGGTCCTCGGCCATATGATTTCGTCTAAGGGGATAGAGGTGGATAAGGCCAAGATAGAAATTATAGAAAAACTTCCGCATCCAACAAACGTAAAATCTATTAGGAGTTTCTTAGGCCATGCGGGCTTTTATCGACTTTTCATTCAAGACTTTTCAAAAATAACAAAGCCGCTAACTCACCTCTTCGAAAAGAAATCACGTTTCATCTTTAGTAGCGAATGCGAGTCCGCCTTTAATTTAATAAAACAAAAACTTATCACTTCACAAATATTAGTGACCCCTAATTGGTCCCTTCCGTTCGAAATTATGTGCGACGCTAGTGATATTGCCTTAGGTGCCGTTCTTGGCCAACGCGTAGAAAAACATTTTCATCCTATTTATTACGCTAGCAAGACGCTCACTTCCGCACAAGTAAATTACACGACAACGGAAAAGAAACTCTTAGCAGTCGTTTTCGCTTTTGAAAAGTTTCGCTCGTATATAACGCTATCTAAAGTTATCGTTTTTACCGATCACTCCGCGCTTAAATATTTATTAGCTAAAAATGATGCGAAGCCCCGCCTTCTTTGATGGATTCTCCTCCTACAAGAGTTTGATTTGGAGCTCCGCGATAAGCGGGGAGCGGAAAATCTAGCGGCGGACCACCTCTCCCGTTTAGAAAATCCGGGTGCGGAAGCGCTCGTCGAGTCTGAAATAAATGACAGATTCCCCGAGGAACGCCTCCTTGCCATTAGATCTTCGTCATCTTCGCCTTGTTTCGCAGATTTTGCAAATTTCTTAGTAGCGCGGGTGCTTCCAAAAGAGTTTTCAAGTCATCAAAAGAAGAAATTCTTTTCTGACTTGAAAAATTTCTTTTGGGAGGACCCATTTCTTTTTCATATCTGCGCGGACCAAGCGGTCCGAAGATGCGTTGCGGGTGTGGAGTGCTTACAAATTATTAAGCACTGCCACGAGTGTCCAGCCGGTGGGCATTATCAAGCCAACCGGACCGCTCGGAAGGCGCTAGAGGCGGGCTACTTTTGGCCCACTCTCTTCAAATACGTGCATAATTTTGTGCGCGCATGCGATAGCTGTCAGCGGTCGGGTAACATCTCTCGTCGCGACGAGATGCCCCAAAACATGTTTTTAGAGTGCGAAGTCTTCGATTTATGGTGCATAGATTTTGTTGGCCCCCTACCTCCATCTTTCAAAAATATGTATATTTTAGTGGCGGTTGACTACGTATCGAGGTGGGCGGAAGAGCAAGCTCTCCCCACCAACGATGCGCGAGTCGTCGTTACATTTCTTAAAAACCAATTTTCTCGCTTCGGCACGCCTCGCGCAATTGTTAGTGATAGGGGAACGCATTTCTGTAACGCTCTTATGGCTAAGACGTTAGCTAAATACGGAGTCACGCACAAGCTTGCCACCCCCTACCACCAGCAAACAAGTGGCCAAGTCGAGGTAGTAAATCGAGAGATTAAGCGAATTTTATAAAAAACCGTTTCGCTAAATAGGAAAGATTGGTCCGTTAAACTCGACGACGCGTTGTGGGCGTATCAGACGGCATACAAAACCGCAATTGGTTGTACGTCGTTCCAGTTAGTCTACCGCAAAGCGTGCCATTTACACGTAGAGTTAGAGCATCGCGCTCTTTGGGCTTTAAAACTCTTAAACCTCGACTCCAACTTAGCCGCTCAGAAAAGAAAACTGCAACTAAACGAGCTCGATGAATGGCGTGCGAACGCTTACGAGAGCAATAAATTCTATAAGGAGCGCTCTAAGTTATATCACGATCGAAAAATCAAGTCCCAAAAATTAGTTTCTTCGGGCGATCTTGTCCTTCTTTACAATTCACGTCTTAGGCTTTTTCCAGGTAAATTAAAATCTAGATGGTCCGGTCCCTTCCTAGTTGAAGAAGTTTTTCCATATGGAACCGTACTCGTCTCCCACCCGGACAAAGGTTCATTTAAAGTAAACGGTCATCGGTTAAAGTCTTATATCGCAGGCGACCCAGTGATCGGTTTTAGCGAAACCATAACTTTCCTCCACATTATAAACCCGCCAAAATAGTCAAGCTACACGACTATAAACAAAGCGCTCCTGGGAGGCACCCCTCGCTTATCTTTTTCGCTCTTTCCTTATTAGCTTTGCTGTTTTTTGTCTAATAAATGGATGGTTTCTGATCGGCCTCCCCCTACGCGTTTCAGGGAAGCTTCTACCCCCTTCCCTTTCTTTTCTTTATATATATTGTTTTTCCTTTTTTGTTCCGCATACTTACGATACAACATTGGGGACATTGTTGGACTTAAGTATGAGGGTATTTTCGTGCTTTACTTTCTGCACTTCAATTTTTCTGCATTTCGAAAATACAAAAAAGTACATATAACAACAAAACAAAAACAAAAAAATATAAAAAAAACATCTTAAAATGAAAAAAAAATTTTAATGAAAAATCCAAATTTTTTTTTTGTTTTTGTTCTCTTTCTTCCAAAAACTCAAAAAACCGAAACAAAAAAATTATATTTAGTTTCACTTTGTAAATATTTTTTTTTGTACATACTCTTTTCTCTCTCCCCCTTACTCATTCTTGTACAAACCTCTTTTTTTCCCATATTTTTGTACATATAATGAAAATTCTCTTAAAAAAATATATACAAAAAAAGATAATAGTTCAAAAAATTTCAAAAAAAAAATTGAGAAAAACAAAAATACAAAAAAAAAGATAATAAATGAACAAAAAAAAATGATGATAAAAACTATAAAAATAAAAAAAAAACAACAAAAAAATGTTTTGAAACAAATAAATCAAATATTCCATCCTTAACTTTCCTGCTATCCAAAAATTCCATTTTGAGTTTATTTATATGCGAATTTGATTAATTCTCTGTTCACTACCCGTTTGTTAATTATTGATTGAAAAATTTAAATATCCGGGATTAAGTTTTAAAGAATTCTTTATGCTTTGTTAAAAATAGAGAACTCGTTTTAGGCACTACTTTTAATTTTTCATTGATAGGGGCACGTATATTATGTTAGGAAATAACGACTATAGAATTCAATTATACTTACTTTTAGCTTTCTGAAAACAATTCGAACGTACAAATTATTAAGGTTGCTTTCAAAAATTTTTAGGATTAAAAATCTAGTTTTCCTTTCTCCCCTTACCTTTCATGACCTACTTGGCGTGAAAAATGTTATCCTTAAAAGATCCTATGTCAATGGGAATAAGATTTCATTCCGTAAACATAGGCACCCAATATTTTAAAAAGATTATATATGGAGTAAGAGGATAAAATTCATTACTCCTACAAATATACATTGGGTTAATTCTGATGAAGTTGAAAAACAAAAATTATATTAGGAAAATAAGATTTCATTTTCCTAATAATCCAAAAAAAAAAAATGGAGGTTCGAGAAAAAATTACCTCACCTCAAATATCAAAACCCTCTTCATAAACCCACTACCCCCTTAGCCCATTACACGATTCTAGAATTAATTAAAAAATCTTTTTGAGAGCATAATTAGTAAATTGTATTATTTCCAGTAGCACTCGTATAAGCTAGAGTTCTTATAATTCCAAACTATTTTTGTTAATCTAACCATTACAAATGTTGTCTTCTATTTGATTACATCAAGAAGTCTTTTGGCCAAAACTTTTGCGCTATTTAAATCATCTACATAATTTTAGAACTTAACTCTTACACCCCGTATATTTATTTCGATCTCTCTTATAATTGATTAAGCGATAGCTAAAACTTAGAGTTTTTTTTATTCCTTATAGATTCACCTCAAACTTTTGCTCTGGAATAGCAAAAGCCTAAGTATGGGGGTATTTGATGAATTGTAAATATACGTATTTTTGTGCATATTAATTTAGTCATTTTAATTTATTTTCGTCATTTTTACTTATTTTTGTTCAATAAAATGCTCCTATTCTTATAAATTTACTACTAACTTGTTTTATTTTATTTTGCAGAAAAATTTCAAAACCTGCCAAAATTGGGCAGTACACGCCCGTGACAATTTGGTCACGCCCGTGACCGGGCCGTGACATTGCATTTCCCGTGAAATTGGATGATTTCTGAAGTAAAAAGCTCGACACGCCTAGTGTCACGCCCGTGTCACCCGATACGGGGCGTGACCCAAGCCCGTGTCCTCTCCTCTCGACACTTTCCGCTCGACATTCGTCGAGTGTCGACACCAACTGACACGCCCAGAGTCACGCCCGTGACCTGGGCCGTGACCTTTCCAGCTGGCCCGACAAGATGCTGCCAAATACTTTCGACGCAACTCGCGCCCGGTTCTACCTCCCCGACATGCCCAGAGTCACGCCCGTGACCTGGGGCGTGACTGCCGCGAACTCAGCCCGAAGTCAACTTTCCTGTCCAATCGCCGGCCGCCTTCATGAATAGTACTGACACGCCCCCACTACACGCCCGTGACCTAGGGCGTGTACTTAGAATGTTTTGCCTATAAATTGCCCATTTCTGTAAGGTCCAAGGGTTCAGATTTTTGGGCCATTTTAGTGTCTTTTTGTGGGCTGCATCCGTGATTTCCTTGCGATGTAAGGAGACTTCTTTCCCCTTTTTCTTTCAATTTTGTCTTTGCTTTAGCATTGTCTTTGTAATAGCTTGTAATAGTTTCCTTTAATCAATAAAAATGTTAGATTTTCTCTTCATATTTGGCTTTGAAATGAAAACTTGTGCCCACTTTTCTTCTCCTTTTTATCCTTGGTTTTATCTTTGTTCTTCATTTATGAAAAGTGTGTGTGTGTGTATGAGTGTAACTTATTTACTTTACATGCTTTTAATTTTTCTCATGATAGGTTTTGTTAGAAATTTATGAAATGATGAATTAGCCTTCTCTTTTTCTTCATGTTTTCTTTTAATGTTTTCAACATCTTCACTCTTATGAATGTGTAAAAGTGTTACTAAAGTATTTTTGATTTTTTTTACTTAGCTTTATTTTAGGATGAAAATCCTTTTTGTTGTTTCTCTTTTCATTTCAACTTTTTTAGCACTTTTATGAAATCCTAGGAATGAGAATGTTGAAATTTTAATTTTCCAAAAACTTTGGTTTTTAATTTGTTTTGAAAAACTTTTGTCTTCTAAAATTATAATTTCTTCTTTTTATTTGTTTTTGGCAAAACCTAAGCATGAAAAAGTAAAAGTTTTAATTTTTAGGTAACTTTCATTTTGCTTTTAATTTGTGTGTGTGAGTGTATGAGAATAAATGTTTTTATGCTTTGATTCAAATTTTGTAGAGTGTGTGAGTGTAGGTGTTAAATTTTAATGCTTTCTTTTAATGCTTTGTTCAAATTTTGTAGAGTGTGTGACTGTAGGTGTTAGCTTTATTGCTTTCTTGAAATTCATATGGAGTGTGTGTGTTTGTGTGAATTTGTTTCCGCCTACTCGTTAAGAGTTAAATGACGCATCGTTTTCATTTTCAGTCCTACTCGTTTGAGTCGGACTTGTTATGTTCTTTCTTTATTTTTCTGCCTACTCACTTGAGTTAAATGGACGGATCTTTATCTCCCTATAAATATTTGAGAAAGCCTTGTAATCGCATTTATTTTCTACTACTCATTTGAGTAGGACTCGCTTTCATTTCAGTCCTACTCATTTGAGTAGGACTTGCAATTTTCAGCTTTTATTTACCGCCCCCACTTGTTTGAGTGGGACTCGCAAATTTCAATTATGCAAATTTCTTTCATGTGTAACTTAGTTCCTGTTTAATTTATAATTTGGAGTGTGCGTGAGTTCTTGTTTTAACTAACTTTTCAGCTTTCTAAATGTTTTTTATTTGTTTTTATGTCCCCTTCTTATAATCGTTTAGCGTTTAATTTCGAACTCGCGCCTCACTAAATTATAAAGCCGTCCCCATACCGATGTGTGGCTAATCGCTATTAGCCTCGGCATCGAAGAGCATTGGGACATTTAAAATGATTTCTAATAGTTGAAGCTCTTTATTTTCATTTTAATTTAAGGACTTAAGGTTTACCCCGGGTTTACGACGCGTAGAACCACATATCGATGTGTGGGCCCTATTTCCGTAGTCCATATGCTAGCTAGCCGAGAGGCCGTGCATATGGACTGATCACCCCTGGTTAAATAGAGTTGTGTGCATACCCTCGAAAGAGGACAAGCATAATTCTACCGGATTGGGTTCCCCACCCAATAGCGGGGTTCTTAGCGTAAAGCGGGCGTTAAGAGGAATCCTTCGTCGGACTAACGTTCGGTCGAATAGTCTTAACGTTTAGGTGAGCGATATCCCTATAGCTAGGTGAGCTCACATTTGTGGAACCTCCACGGCCAAGTTGCCTTATTATTAATTTGAAAACTAAGTCCTATAATTATTAAAAATTATTTTAGTCTTAATCCGATTCGATGCCGAGCGTTAACCCTTCATCGAATATTTTCTAAATCATTTTTTCGCTCCTTTGCTTTTCCATCTTTTATTAAATTAAAAAAATCCGCCTTACTTTCAGTAAAATAATAGTCCTCCCGGAGGAGTAAGAATAGTCAACGCGACCCCGAGAACAATACGACCTCGGTATTCCCCCGAATATCGAGTACTACTTGTGATAGGTGCACTTGCTCCTATAGCACGCCCGTGGCGATCGACTCACCGAACCAACCACAGTAAGAGTCTGTTCGCGGGCCCATCAATATTCAAATGCTGACTTTGTTGGATGCAGGGTAGATAGAAAGTGTGCCTCTAGAACATGCCAGTTCCTTGGTCTGAGATTTGTGTCATGGTTCTGCAAGAAATAGTCATATGTGTCTACATCAACTGCTGAAGCAGAATACATTACAGTAGGCAGTTGCTGTTCCCAGATGCTGTGGATTCAAAACTAACTCCTGGACTATGGGTTCAACTTAAATAATTCAACTCTATTATATGATAACACAAGTGCTATATCCATAACACAAAATCCAGTCCATCACAGTAGGACCAAGAATATAGACATTAGACATCATTTCATTAGAGAGTGTGTAGACAAAAATAAAATTAAACTTGTCTATATCTACACTGATTTACAAAGAGCAGATATTTTCACCAAACTCTTGGATGAAGGAAATCACTTGTTCTTTATAAATCAGCTTGGAATGATAAATGGAGAAGCTTTAGTTTGATTTCTGTCTACAATCCACGAATTTTTCAAAGTTCGTCGAACGGAGATCGATAAATTGAGAAAAGTTCTAGAGATATTCTTCGAACGGAGATCGACGAACTCTCTGTGAGTGAAGTTATTTTCTTCGAACGGAGATCGATGAATCTGCTTCTGAAACTTTTCATCGAACAATGTTCGATGAAATATTTTCCAATCTTCAGACTAAGATTGACGAATTTTTTCAACTATAAAATATTTCGTCGACCTCAGATCGAAGAATTCTTTATTATGGCTGAACAGAGTTTGTCGATTCATATCCTGAAAAACCATATAACTAGGTTTTTTTTCAACCTCTGTCCCACGCTTTCAGTTCCATGGCACTTGATCTTTCTTGTTTGTTGCAGGTGAACCATGGCGATTCCAGCGACTACTTACTCTACTATGAAATTTGACATGGGATTTGAAATTGATTTTGATTCATTCCAGTTTTCTGATGCAATTTTCATGGAGATCTTGAAGTTGATTGAAGAACAGCAACTAAAATTGTTCATGATGGTCAGGATAAAGATTATAATGACCGAGATCAAGGAATGGGTTTCTACCTCTACAACAATATAAGAATCCGTGACAGGAATAATTTCGGGTAACTCGGTCTCTCTCTATCCAAATGTACTAACCGACGTTTTTTGGTTTATTGAATGGCGAAGAAGACATCGAACTGGATACTGAAGAGTATAATAGTATGTGTTGAAGTATTAGACCGGGCGGCTTAGCGGTCTGATCCAGCGGTTTATTGACCGGGCGGCTTAGCGGTCTGATCCAGCGGTTTGTTGGCCGAGCGGTCTGGCGATCTCACTCTGAAGCCTGGAGACCGGGCGGTCTAGCGGTCTACCATTGCGGCCTGTTCTATCCTGCTGGTGTTGCCGAGCGGTTAAGCCATCTGTCTAACCGCGCGGCCTGTGCGGTCACCTTTATTCTAGCCGCTCTGTATTGTAAATGTTTAGTCCCACATTGTTTGTATACTCTCTTTCTTATCTCCTCCATTCTATATAAGGGAGGCCATACCTTTGTAAATGATATCTTTTTTTGGATAATAAAATTTCAATTATTCAAAAGCTTATCTGCTTGTTCTCTCTTTTTCGCTACTTTCTAACATGGTATCAGAGGACACGGTCATTTCCTCCTGATTCTGTGCGCTCTCTGTTGTTCGCGGCTTATTTTTCGCTTTGTGCGACCTGTTTCGCGACTTGCCTTCTCTTATGTCCGCTGCCCTGTTCGCGCGGCTTGTTTCTGTCCGCTGCCCTGTTCGCGCGGCTTGCTTCTTCTTGGTTCTCTTCTCCTACTGCTATTCGTCGCAGCGACCTGTTTCCTTGTCGCCGCGCTCCTTGTTCTTTCTTGCCTCTCCGACTTCCTAGTCGTTGCGGCCTTGTCTCTACCCGCTGCGGACTTCTTCTCCCTGTCCGCTTTTGCTTTCCCCTTTTCTGCTTGTCTCTATACTCGCGGTTTGCTGCTGTGATCTGCCTGACCGTGCGGGTTGTTCCTATCTCACCTGCATCTTGGTCGCGGTCACCTGCTCTTCTCCTCTCTTCTGTTCGCTCGGCCTTTTCAGTCCGTGCGACCTCTTCCCCGCTGTGCCTTTGACTTCTTTCTAGCAGCTACTGTTCGCGCAGCTTCTTCTGTTTTCTACCCGCTTCTATTCGCGCGGCTTCTTCTGCTTGCCGGGTTCTATGACTACCTCCGGTCTCACCACTACTCCTGCAGCTCCTCCTCCTTCGGGCAACCTTGGCACCCTTTCCAAGCTTGTTGGCTCCAACTATCCCGATTGGAGCGTTTCTTTCACCTTTCTCCTTCGTTCTCAACGCAAGCGTCATCACCTCACCGATGACCCTCCTCCTCGCACCTCTCCTGAGTTTGATGAATGGGATGCGAGTGATGCTCTTGTCCGCACCTGGCTGGCCAACAGCCTTTCTGATGAGTGCCTTCCCGTCATTCGCCATGATGAGACGGTCAAGGCCACCTGGCTTCACCTCGCTGTTCTCTATTCTAAGGGGGGCCAGACGTCCCGCATTTATACTCTCTATGCGGACCTCTTCGCCCGCCCTTCCATGTCACCGGCTGCGGCTTATCAGCAGGTTCAGGCTCTTGGTGCTGAAATCCTCCAGAATCGCCCCTTCTCCGCGGACTTGGCCGACCAGCACAAACACTTCCAGGAACTCCTGGTTGTTTGTTATCTTCTTCGTCTTCCCGACTCTTATGATATGATCCGCCAGCAGATCTTGGGTGAGGCGGAATCTCCTACTTTGGATGCCACTGCGGCTCGCATTGCCGCTGTTACTTCGCTACTCCAGCGGCCTCTGTTGGCCTCCCCCACTTCCCAGGACTCCTTTGCTCACCAAGCTCAGAGGGGGGGCCTAGTAGCCGCGGCTCCTCTGGCGGACGAGGTTCATCTCGGTTCCTCTGCTCTCTCTGTGGTCGTACTGGCCATACTATTGACCGCTGCTGGCAGAAACATCCTCACCTTCGCCCTTCCGGTGATGCTCCGTCTTCTGCCTCCGCCTCTTCTCGGCCGTCTGCCTCTATGGCCACGACGTCAGGTAGTGCCCACGTCGTTACCCAAGGTAAATGGCTGATTGACTCCGGTGCCACAAATCATATGACGGGCAACCCTCATTGCTTCTCCCGTCTTGAGACCCATGACCGCTTACCCCCAGTTCGTGTGGCGGATGGTTCCCCGTCCCCGGTTCATGGGACGGGCATGGTTCAACTCACCCCATCGCTTTGCTTGGAGGATACCCTCTATATCCCGAAGTTCCCGTGCAATTTGTTATCAGTTACTACTTTATGCCGGCAACTTCAGTGCTCCGTCTTATTCACTCCCACTACTTGTTCTTTTCAGGACCCGAGGACCCAGCGGACGATTGCTACTGGGACTGAGAGTGGTGGCCTCTACTTCCTCGACGATGTTTCCGCTCTCTCTGCCTACTCCTCCTCCACCGATCTCCTTCAGTGGCATCTTCGTCTTGGACATCATCCTCCTCGGCTTATTCACCAGCTTCTGCCCCACTTACCTCCTACCAGTTCTCCGCTCAACTGTGATGCATGTCAGCTTGGCAAACATCATCGCTCCTCCTTCCCACCGAAGCAAGGTCGTGGCTCCTCTCGCATATTTGATCTTATTCATTCTGATGGATGGGGTCCTGCTCCTACCCTTACAGTTGGTCGGGGCAGTTCCTATTTTGTCACTTTTATCGATGATTTTTCTCGATGTACCTGGGTGTATCTGTTAAAAGATCGCTCTGAACTATTTTCTGTTTGGCAATCATTTTACTTTATGATTAAGACTCAATTTGCTACTTCTATTAAAGTCTTACGTTCTGATAATGCTAAAGAATATCTGACTCATGAGTTCTCCGCATTCTTTCACCAACATGGCCTCCTTCATCAAACGACTTGTGTTTACACCTCCCAGCTGAATGGGGTGGCGGAGCGTAAAAACCGTCACCTGCTTGATGTTGCGCGTACTCTCATGACGCAGATGCACGTCCCTCGCTCCTACTGGGGCTACGCTGTGCTCCTCGCCTGCTATCTCATCAATCGCCTTCCCTCCGCGGTTCTCCACGGCCAGACTCCCTTCTCCCTTCTCTACCCCCACCAGGAACCTTTTCCTCTTCCTCTCCATGTCTTTGGTTGTACGGCCTTTGTTCACGCTCCCTCCGCTACCCACGACAAGCTTTCCCCCCGTTCCACCAAGTGTGTCTTTTGGGGGTACTCTACCACTCAAAAAGGCTATTGCTGCTTTGACCCCCTTCTCCGCAAGCAGTTTGTCTCCGCGGATGTGACTTTTTTCGAAAATACTTCCTATTTTTCTCCTCCCTCTTCTCTTCCTTCTGATATCTCCGTTCCTTCCACACCTCTCCACGTTTTCCCACCTTCGTCTCCTCCTCCACCCACTCCTTCCCAGTCTGTCTCCCCACCCACCCCTCCACCCTCCTCTCCGCTGTCGTCTCTCTAGTCCCGGGCCAGCCTTCTCCGCCACGGACGCTCCGGTCGCTGACGCTCCCGTCGCTAACGCTCCCGTTGACCTGGATGTTCCCATTTCCCTTCGCAAAGGGGTGCGGGCGTGTACTCAACACCCGCTCACGGCTGTTGTTTCCTATGATCAGCTTTCTCCTTCTCGCAGGTGTTTTGCCTTGGCTATCTCTGCTACTTCTACTCCCCGTACCTACCAGGAGGCTCTTGCTCTCCCTCATTGGAAGTCTGCCATGGATGAGGAGATGGCTACTCTCACTGAAAGGGGTACCTGGACCCTTGTTCCTCCTCCCGTGGGCACTGATGTGGTTGGCTGTCGCTGGGTCTTCGTTGTGAAGTTTCGCCCCGACGGCACTGTGGATCGCTACAAAGCCCGGCTGGTGGCCAAGGGCTTCACTCAGACTTACGGAGTTGATTACTTTGATACCTTCTCTCCGGTTGCTCGCCTCAGCACCATCCGGGTTCTCTTTTCTGTCGCTGTTAACCGGGCTTGGGCCATTTCCCAGCTTGATGTGAAGAATGCCTTTCTCTATGGCGATCTTCAGGAGGACGTCTATATGGAGCAACCTCCTGGGTATGTTGCTCAGGGGGAGACACGTGTATGTCATTTGAAGAAGGCCATTTATGGCCTAAAGCAGAGCCCTCGGGCATGGTTTGACAAATTCAGTGGAATTGTGGCTACCATCGGCTTTCAAAGGAGTTCGGCCGATCACTCCTTATTCATTCTCAAAACGGCCTCGGGACTGGTGGTTTTGGCCGTATATGTGGATGATATTCTCCTTACTGGCGATGAACGAGATGGGGTGGACTTGACGAAGAAGCACCTCCGTCAGCACTTGGTCACGAAGGATATGGGCTCCCCAAAATACTTTTTGGGGATAGAAATCTCTCGGAAACTTGACTCCTTGGTTCTCTCTCAACGGAAGTATGCCCTTGTTCTTCTACGAGAGGCAGGATTGACAGGTGCCAAACCAGCTCGTTTTCTCATGGCTGTTAGAGAAGACAAAACGTGGAGGGATGACTCGCCTCTTCTATCTGATGTCACAAGGTACAGACGTTTGGTAGGCAAACTCATCTATCTCACGGTGACTAGACCCGACATCGCCTATGCTGTAGGCAAGGTCAGTCAGTTTATACAAGCTCCCCGGGAGTGCCATCTTCAGTCCGCCCTGAAGATTTTGGAGTATATCAAAGCAGCATCGGGCAGAGAGTTACTCTTTCAGAAGAATGGTCATCTGAGGGTTGAGGCCTACTCAGATTCAAGTTACGCGGATGACAAAGGCGATCGTAAATCCACATCAGGTTTTTGTACCTTTGTTGGAGGTAATCTCGTGAGTTGGAAGAGCAAGAAACAGTCTGTTGTCTCCAGATCCAGTGCCGAAGCCGAATACCGGAGTATGGCGTCAACCACGTGTGAGTTAAAGTGGTTGCGGGCTCTCATGCTTGACCTGGGCGAGGTATATGACTGTCCTCTCCCTATGTTCTGTGACAACAAGGCCGCTATACACATATCCAGAAATCTGGTCTTCCATGAGAGAACAAAGCATATAGAGGTTGACAGTCACTTCATTCGGGAAGAGATTTTGAAGAAACAGATTTGTACTCCTTTTGTCACCTCTGACAAGGAATTGGCAGATATCTTCACCAAGCCGGTTTCCACTTCCTTCTTCCGCATTTGTGACAAGCTGGGCATGATTGATATTTATGCTCCAGCTTGAGGGGGAGTGTTGAAGTATTAGACCGGGCGGCCTAGCGGTCTGATCCAGCGGTTTGTTGACCGGGCGGCTTAGAGGTCTGATCCAGCGGTTTGTTGGCCGAGCAGTCTTGCGATCTCACTCTGAAGCCTGGAGACCGGGCGGTCTAGCGGTCTACCATTGCGGCCAGTTCTATCCTGCTGGTGTTGCCGAGCGGTTAAGCCATCTGTCTAACCGTGCGGCCTGTGCGGTCACCTTTATTCTAGCCGCTCTGTATTGTAAATGTTTAGTCCCACATTGTTTGTATACTCTCTTTCTTATCTCCTCCATTCTATATAATGGAGGTCATACCTTTGTAAATGATATCTTTTTTTGGATAATAAAATTTCAATTATTCAAAAGCTTATCTGCTTGTTCTCTCTTTTTCGCTACTTTCTAACAGTATGTTAAATAAAATGAGTCATTGTGCTGATAACCCTAATAAACTACTCAAGGAGAACTTGTCAGCCGAATACAAGTTCTTGGCTGATGTGGTCAGCAAAGTGCTGTTAGGAAAACATACAACACATGATTATATAACCAGGAAGCAATTCTTGGTGATGGCTGGTTTGGTGAATAAGAAAAGGATTAACTGGTGACAGTTACTATTTGATCTGATTAAGAGGAAAAACAACAAGAAAGAGGTTTGCTTCAGTCGGATACTAGGGATTTTTCTACAGGAAAATGCCTCTGAACACTTGATGTCAACAAAAGTGTTCATCAATGCCTCCAAGAGGCTCACCTCTGCCCTCTTTTGCAAATGGGAAAGGAGGATCACAAAGCCAACCAAGGCTTCTTCATCCTCCAGTCCTTCTGAAGCACAAGGGCAGTCATAGCGACTCCCCACCCTTAGAAGAAGCTCCCTCCACTTCCAACATTCCTTCTTCTCCTCAACACCAACAACAACAACAACCACTTCACATCTCTACTCCAGTTCCATCTCCTGCACATTCTCCACCTCCATCCTCTTATTAAATATATATCACTGAATCCCATCTTCCACCATTCAGGAATCCCTACAACACTCTCCTTCCAAATCACCACAACCATCCCCACCTCAATCTCCCCTTCCACCTCATTTAACTACCATAGATCCTGATAAATTTATCTCCTCCCACACATTCAATCTAGTGATTCCTCCATGCGCTCCCCATCAAGAGCCCATACCCACACCTACAATTCCACCCTCTACAACTGCTACTCCCTCTATCCCCTTTCCTTTACTAGTCCAAACTAACCTTCCATCTTCTGCACCTGACTACACACACACAGATATGTCCAGTGCATTTTCTATCTGTTCAAATTGTAGTCATCACAATCCCTACTCCTCCACTGCTCCAGAATCCCTATTTTTAAATATTTCTGATATTATGAAGGATTTGTTTGCATTCATCTCTCCCACTCTTCAAACCCTTTTAAATAATGCTCTAGCCCCTCTCACTGCTTCCATCCAAACACTCTCTGCCACAGTTGCTACTCTATCTGTAACGCCCCGAAACTCAAAAGAGCGACGAGTGATGTTTATGTACCAAATTTGGAATTTGGCAGGGTTACACAGCCTGAGACACGGGCGTGTCGGGGTCGTTCAAAGATCTTGCAACGATCAGGCAGAAATCTGAGTTCGACGATCGTCGAGCAGCAGTCGATGATTTGGTTGACATTCTGCGGTCGACAATTTGGTCGACATTCTGTAGTTGACGATTTGGTCGACGTTCTGCGGTCGACGATCGGGTCGTGGGTTCGATGATGGGGCCATGGGTTCGACGATCGGGCTGTGTGTTCGTCGATAAGGCAGCTTTCTGGGTTCGCCGATCGGGCCGTGTGTTCGTCGATCATGCAGTTTTCTGGGTTCGACGATCGGGCCGTGGGTTTGACGATCGGGCCGTGCATTCGACGATTTGGCCAAAGATCTCTGTTCGACGATCTGGCTGTGTTCGACGATTTGGCCAGAGATCTCTGTTCGACGATCTGGCAGCGGTCGATGATCTTGGTTCGACAATCGTCGAGCGCGGGGCGGATTGTGGCGTGTTTGACTTTGTCAACGCGAAGTGTAGACACAGGGGTTTTGGAAGGACTTGACTAATTGTTCCGACACTATTTTGATGCAGACGTGTCCAGCTCCTGTTGGTTATTCGTGCGGTGTTTATCCCCATTTGTCCAGCTCGGACCAGGATCTTATCCGTGCATCCCTTTTTGTGGGATTCGACGGCTGTGGTTATTTTGCTGATGGGGTTATACCCAAGTATAGGGTTTCAAACCCTTATTCTTCTGTGTGGTTCTCTGTCTAAATCTTAGATAGAGGGGAGAGCAAAAGAGGAAGAAGGAGTCTAGATCCAATCGTTGGAGGAGTTTCAGAGCTCCAATTCACGAGCCGACTACGGATCTACGAAGGCAAGGAGATTGCGGTGCTTTTCATCCGCGTACATTTCCATGGCGACAAGGAAGAACGCTAGGGTAACGATTCTCTACTTGAGCATGTGAAACTCTCCTTCTTTTGCATAGGAAGCCCGCTCTCGCGAGTTTGCGGTGAGTTGGAGGCGTTCCTTCGGGTAGATATGTGAAGTCCCCGTTGTGTAGTCTGTAATCGATAACGAACATAGGCATGATGTGTGAAGCCTATCCGGACATGTTGGTCTGGATCAGTGATGTTGCATTGCATAAATGTCGGAGAAGACTCCGTGTGAATGTTTGTTTTTCGGGTTTTCTATGTGGTAGATTGCAACAGGGTGCCTTTGGGATTAACCCTAAGGTGCACTCGGAAAAGTTGGCGGATGCGAGATCTTGACAACTTGGTGGCCTGCAAGCCAACTTGAACATAACCGGGTTATGTGAAGTATTTGATGGAAACGGGACTCAGAGAAGTTTGACCTGCGTATATGACTTAAATTGTCGTTACGATGTGAGCACGGGTTAGATGGAACTGTACCCGTTCTATGTCGTTCGGTTAGAGCCATTGGCATAGTTGAGGGTCTTCGGCGATCTATGGCTTAAATTGACGTGACCAATGCCAGGAAGACAAAATGCTCATATGTTTGGCTGTCAAACTGGCGGTGGTGAGTCCGGAATGTCTATGGCTTAAATTGATGTGACATTGGCCGGTTCACCGAGAATGTGCCCTGAGTGCATGGGGTGTGTGGCCGTGTATGCCTACGCCTGTAATGTTGTGACATTACTACTGCTTGTTTATACTAATAAAGTGCAGGGAAGGAGCATCGCCGACCCGAGTTGGGGGTGAGATCGTTATAATTTGGTCAGCATTGTTGACTGTTGCTTTTGTTTGCCACCATGCGTTGGATTGAGCTTACAGGTAGTGTTGGACCGAGTGGTCAATAGCGGGCTAAAGCCCAAATTGCGAAGCCGGCTCTCGAGGGCATAATTGGAGTGTTTACTTGCTTTCGTTCATGTATGACCGACCTGTGTGTCGTGGTATGGAAAACATGTAATTTGAGTAAACCATTTGTAAGGCCTTAAGGCCAGTACTTGTGTATGTACTTCATTCCTTTTTGGCTTGTTAGTGGACATTCATGCTTGTTGCTGGGTTCTTTTAATTACAACTATTTAAACTTCTTCCGCTAGAATGCTCTATGTAGGACTTCTGATTGTTTGGATGGTTTCCATTGAGTAACCACTCGGTCTGTTGATGCTTAAGATCCCGGCACTGAACCGATCACACAAGTAATATAAAATGGGTGCTTTCCCAAGTATCGATCTCACAAGAAACACAGTAAGGTGGAGTTAATTTCGAGGAGGACTTGAGATTGAAGTCCTTAGGGTCGGAGCTAACTAAGGGGGGCTTTGATATTGTAGACAAAGAAAATAAAACACTATCAACTACTCCCATGCAACGCCGCTATGCGATGCTTCGCCAGGCGGGATGGAAGACTAGTCAGGCCGCTATGCACTGAATCACTAGGCGGATGGACGAGAAGGCTAGCGGATGAGGTGGTTAGAATGGCAGAATGAGGGTCGTGAGCACCACTTCGCTATGCACGCCACTAGCAATTGCTAGTGCGGCAAGGGTGGATGGTGGTGGATGGAATATGGCGCAACTCAAGTAAATAACGAAAACATACAAAATCACATAGACATGATTGTATAAAAACGTTTTACAAACTAAGAATACTTCATCAATATAAATAGAGTTAAACACCAATATTCAACAAGAAAGCAAGAACAAGTCAAGAGATCGACTGAATCTGAAGTCTTGCTGAGGATTCATGGTTGGAATCGTCGGGTTGTCAATCTGCATCCAAGCTCGGTCCTCAACTGCGTCCGGGGTAGAGAAGGGCTGTCACCACCTTCCATTGCCCCGTCTTCTTCGTCTCACGATAGCGAACGAAGTTTGCTAGCTTTCCTTTGCTTGATGGCTATGGAGTCAAACCCTACTTGAAGCTTACTGATGAAGGAGATGGCCGAGAGGAAGCTCCGACTTGGATTTGTCGGTGAAAACTTGCCCAGAGCACCACCCTAGGGTGGAAGGTGAAGGGGAACGGCGGAGAAGGCGGAAAACGACGGAGAAATGTCGAGCTCTGGATCCTCTTTTTAATTAGTGCGAGACCTGCACTATTTATACAAAGCAGAAATGAACAATGCGCACGATCACAGGCGCACGACCAATGGTCGTGCGCACTATGTCCGGTGATCGTGCGCACTGGCATGGAAGATCAGGAAGAAGAACTGGGATAATGCGCACGAGCAATGGCGCACGACCAGTGGTCGTGTGCACTAAGTCCAATGATCGTGCGATTACCCCAGATAGGACTCCAGAAAAGAGGAATCAATGTATACGATCAGAGGCGCACGACCAATGGTCGTGCTCAATATGTCCAGTGATCGTGCGCTTACCCCAGGCTGATTCTGGAAAACATAGAGTAGTGCACACGATCAGGGGCGCACGACCAGTGGTCGTGCGCATTAGATCCCATGATCGTGCACAGTATTCCTGTTTCACAACCATCCCGGAACACGAACACGACCCCTGTACTGAAAGGAAAAACCAATCACTGATATGTGCAGACATTCCAGGCAATCACAAAAATGAGTACAAACAATAAAAGTTACAAAATACACAACCACAGGCATAAATGTGCACTTCCTATGTAAATAAAAATAAGATGAAATATGAACGATATAGAACTAAAAGTGAAGTGCAAACGCGTTCAAACTAACACAGATGAGTCCGAAAATATGTATATAAAGTGGACTCATCACACCCCCAGACTTAACTGTTTGCGTGTCCCGAGCAAACAAAATCTAAGTAGATAGGGAAAAATACTACTTTACAAAGAAATTGCGATACGGAGTACCATGCGAAGTCGCATGCTCGCACGTGTAAAAATATAATAGAAGAAATTTCTAAGTATGCAAAATAGTTTATATTTTTCACAATGTGTATCAACATTTTATTATTACTTAAAAATGTAATCACGGTGAATCATTCGGTCATGCGTAGGGAGAAAGTAGACTAATCGCTAGGCGAGCATTGCCAAAGATCAGGACTCAGGTTCACCTCCAAAGGAATCCACCAATGTCGGGGACCGTACGCTTGCCCGTTCACACTCTCTCCACGACACTAGTTAGACTCAAGCGCAAATCCGTAGGACTTTAGGATAATCACGGGGCTTGGGTTACGGTGAGGTAAACAATGATAAAAAGAAAGGCTATGCACCAAACCCAAATGACCTAGCTTAAAAAGAATCCAATCGCTAACCACAATATATGCAGGTACACCACACCTCCAGACTTAACTTTTAACAAATGGGTGTGTGCACCGCCTACTCCAAATATAATCACATTTCCAAAAAGATTTTCAATTTAAACTTTTTATTTTCACTTTTTTTTCCTGTACAAATATTTTTCTTTTTTTTTTTCTTTTTCTTCATTTTAATTTCACAATTCAATAGAAATAGACTTGGGAGCACTTCCACATTTCCACAAATACTAACACCACATCACATCCCAACATGAAAATATAAAACACTAAACTCGACTTGGGTGTGCGATTAGGATAGGCTATGGGGCATTGGTGAATGAAGGGGGAGTTGAATCAAAAGAAGGGTAGGCACAACGGGGCTAACGAAGATATGATGTTAGGAACGGTACAAAGCTCAACCGGGCCAAAATGATGGCCTACATCACGCTTACGCTTGGCTAACCATGCACCTATGCTTCGAGAGTAGCTTGGGGCAAGTTCTTAGCCAACGAGAAAGACTATCCATCCTCCAGACTCTAGCAATACGAACCTAACGGCCGTCTACACACATCCCTAAGCTACCGTAGGATTCACACCGGATTCAGCATTTTTTTTTGAGTAGAATAAAAGATCTTTACGCAAATAGAAAAGTATAAAACCATACGCATATAGAAAAATTAAATCTACTCGAATTTCTACACGAGACGAGAGCAGTTGACTAGGAGCACAGCAAGGTCAACATTTTACTTCGTCTCACAATCCTATGCCAGCACCATAATTTTCCCAAATCTAACAAAGAAATGAGTTTAACTCGCAGCACGCAAAAAGATAAGCACGCGCTCATGTGGGTGCAGTGGTGTGTGATGCAATGAACTAATCAAAATATAACAATAAAAGCTTCTAGTATGCACAAGAAATGTGTGCGTGCAAAAGGTAACAAATACTGCCTCTCCCCCCAGACTTAAACTAAACTACACAGGAGATGATATAGAAATTAAAATCATACAGAGTTAAGGGAAGAAGTTACCCAATGCTCAGCCATTGAGCATACCAGAAGGCGCGTGGAAATCTGAAGCAGGACCGTCATACGAAGAATCACAATCCTGCCAATGCAATTTGCCAAGAATACCTGCAGGGGTGAGCTCCGCAAAAACAAAACAAAATATACAAAAAGAAATGCTAAAACTAAAATAGACAAGAAAAATAAAATGCAAAAAAAGAAAGATAAGTACTGGGGTTACTATCATCCCAGCATGACTTATTCGGCTACGGAAAGGTTCTAGCTAATGGGCCTATGAAAAGAAAAATGCACAGGTAACTGTTCTAATATCCATTTTGGTAACGGGTTCCAATATGGTGATAAAACAGTTACCCCTCTACCTAAATAATCATACCTGCTCCTCGCAGGCAGAGGAAATAGGAAGTAGGATGAGGAGGAGGCCTGGTCCTCACTCATCTCACCACAAAACAAATCCTTGCCTAGCAAGGTATCGTCTATCACAGGCCTGCGGGAGGCAATGGCAATGGCATGAGCACAAAGCTCATCGTCATCCCAACATACCTGTGGAGACTCATCTTGCACAGGCTAAGATAACGAAGGGTGATCAAGTAATAAAAGATAAGAAGAACTAAAAGAATCAGATAATGGGAGAGTGATCCCGGTCTCACTCTCAGCAGGATCCAAGCAGAGATCATCATCGGTATCATACGAGTCGTACCGAGGGGAATTCGAGAACTCAAGGTCCGCGGTGGTAAGAGGAAGAACCTCATCCAATAAGGAGGTAAAAACCTCCGCATCGGAAAGGGGATATTCCTCATCCCACCGGGGTGCGTAAAAGTGTTCCGAAGATCCACCTTCTCCATAGGAGATAGAGAAATCATCATCCCACTTCGGCGCAACCTCGGGCACTGAATCAGCCACAATCACGGCATCATCATCCGACTCACACAAAGATGGAGTAACACAATCCGGCAGAAATTATAGAGGGGCAAGGCTTCTCTCAAAATCAAGCACTGAATGAGCAGGCCCCATCGCAAAATCATTCGTAGACGCCACCCTGTCGACGACCGGAACAATCTCATCGTCCCATATGGGAGCGTCCATGAGTTCCTGCTCCTCTTTTTGTTGGCTAATACAAGAGTGATAATCATCACTCAAGGGAAGCTCATAAAAAGGGATCGAGGGACCCATGAAAGAGCTGTATGCGGCTAGAGATTCTTCGGTAATCTCAAAGGGTAGAGAATGAGCAAAGTGCGTCATGTCAGTGTATGGGCCAGGCAACACCCTGGTAGGACTATCCGCAATAGTCTTATGCGAATGGGAGGTCGTTGTGCACATGCTCTCGGAGGGAGAAGGCTTGCACAAATGAGGGCAATCCTTCAACATGTGGCCCACACCTTGACATAACAAACACCGAATGCAATGCTCAGCATTCATAACAGCAATGACATCAATGGATCGGCGCAAAGTGTCAAGTAGACGACACTCAGCATCAGGATCCATCGCAAACAAAAATAATTGCTGAAAACGTGCTACACAACTAAAATAAAAATAGCACAGATCTGCTATCTAAATCAAAAAAATAGAAAAGGAAAAAAAAGAAATAAGCAAAATAAAAATTCTAATAACCAAAGAAAATAAGAAAAAAAAATGATATGCACAAATAAAAAAGGGCTTCAATCTATTATCTCCCTCTCCAAAAACTCACATGACTGTGTTCCCCGGCAACAGCTCCAAAAACTTGATGCTTAAGATCACGGCAGTGAACCAATCGCACAAGTAATATAAAATGGGGGCTTTCCCAAGTATCAATCTCACAAGGAACACAGTAAGGTGGAGTTAATTTCGAGGACGACTTGAAATTGAAGTCCTTAGGATCGGAGCTAACTAAGGGGGGCTTTGATATTGCGGACAAAGAAAATAAAACACTATCAACTACTCATATGCAACGCCGCTATGCGATGCTTCGCCAGGCGGGATGGAAGACTAGTCAGGCCTCTATGCACCGAATCACTAGGCAGATGGACGAGAAGGCTAGCGGATGAGGTGGTTAGAACGGTGGAATGAGGGTCGTGAGCACCTCTTCGCTACGCACGCCACTAGCAATTGCTAGTGCGGCAAGGGTGGATGGTGGTGGATGGAATATGGCGCAACTCAAGTAAATAACGAAAACATACAAAATCACATAGACATGATTGTATAAAAATGTTTTACAAACTAAGCATACTTCATCAATATAAATAGAGTTAAACACCAATATTCAACAAGAAAGCAAGAACAAGTCAAGAGATCGACCAAATCTGAAGTCTTGTTGAGGATTCACGGTTGGAATCGTTGGGTTATCAATCCGCGTCCAAGCTCGGTCCTCAACTGCGTCCGGGGTAGAGAAGGGCTGTCACCACCTTCCATTGGCCCGTCTTCTTCATCTCACGATAGCGTACGAAGTTTGCTAGCTTTCCTTTGCTTGATGGCTATGGCGTCAAACCCTACTTGAAGCTCACGGATGAAGGAGAAGGCCGAGAGGAAGCTCCGGCTTGGATTTGGCGGTGAAAGCTTGCCCGGAGCACCTCCCTAGGGTGGAAGATGAAGGGGAATGGCGGAGAAGGCGAAAATGGCGGAGAAATGTCGAGCTCCGGATCCTCTTTTTAATTAGGGCGAGACCTGCACTATTTATACAAAGAAGAAATGAATAATGCACACGATCATAGGCGCACGACAAATGGTCGTGCGCACTATGTTCGGTGATCGTGCGCACTGGCATAGAAGATCAGGAACAAGAACTGGGAAAACGCGCACGAGCAGTGGCGCACGACCAGTGGTCATGCGCACTAAGTCCAATGATCGTGCGATTACCCCCGACAGGACTCCAGGAAAGAGGAATCAATGTGCACGATCAGTGGTGCATGACCTGTGGTCGTGCGCAATATATACAGTGGTCGTGCGCTTACCCCAGGCTGATTCTGGAAAACATAGAGTATTGTGCACGATCAGGGGCGCACGACCAGTGGTCGTGCGCATTAGATCCCATGATCTTGCGCAGTATTCCTGTTTCACAACCATCCCGGAACACGAACACGACCCCTATACCGAAAGGAAAAACCAATCACTGATATGTGCAGACATTCCAGGCAATCACAAAAAGGAGTACAAACAATAAAAGTAACAAAATACACAACCACGGGCATAAATGTGCACTTCCTATGGAAATAAAGATAAGATGAAATATGAATGATATAAAACTAAAAGTGAAGTGAAAACGCGTTAAAACTAACCCAGATGAGTCCAAAAATAGGTATATAAAGTGGACTCATCATCTGTGTGTGGTATATGGCGTCGGGCCCAGGCCGGACCTACTGCTATATGCTATGTGATGGATAGGGGGTGTTACAATTTGGTATCAGACTACTGCTTTCGATCGGGCTTAAAATGAATTCGTGTTCGAATTCTTTTTAAGGGGTGGTGAGCACATGTGTGTGCGTCATCGTTATAACAACAAAAGAACCCATGAATGTCCACTTAGGAATGAATATACACGTGTTTGGGGAACCTACGTGTTCTTATAATTGTTGTTTGCAATTTTTTGGTCGCTTAACAGTGTTTTGTACTACTATAGGTGACCATAAGCGGTGCTGGGCCATCGGAACGTCGAGTTTCTGAGGCTAACAGTGCACCAAATGATGCTCCTGCAACACCTCCTTCGGCCGAAACCATTCGACTGCTGGCCGAAGCAGTGTTTGCCATGATTAATGAGCAACCTGCAAGGTAAATGCAGCAGCCCGCTCCTACGATGGAGAAGGTACCTCTTCTAGAGGTAGAGCCGAGAAGAGTGGAGCAGGTAGTAGTGGAGCCAGTGGTGCCGAGGAGGGTAACCGAGAGATAGCTCAAACATGTCATGAGATTTAATCCTCCGGTATTCTCGTGGTTGGGAACCCCATCTCAAGCTGAAGACTGGCTCTCCCGTGTGAAGAGAGTCCGGATAGCAACGGAGACGGGAGAATAGCAAATGACCACTATTGCTACATTCCTTATTGACGGTGAAGCGAGATTGTGGTGGGAAGGCTTGTAGCTTCATCTATTGAGAGGTACGTAACTTACATACGTCTCAATGGAGGAGTTCTCGAGACTTTTCTTGGCTAGGTACCTCCCTTCGATGCAGAGGATAGCTTTGGAGAATGAGTTCCTGAAGTTGGTTCAAGGAGAGAGTAGCGTGGATGAATATCTCCACGAGTTTACTCTATTGAGTTGGTATGCTAGCTCCACCATCGCGGATGAGGAGCGCAAGACAAATCGATTCTATGAAGGGTTGATAGATGATTTGAGGCCACTACTTTCGGGGCCGATGACGCAGGGTTTCTTGACCTTGGTCAACACGGCCCGGTCCTTGGAGAAGGACATGAAGAATGTTCATGCGAAGAGAAGCTTGGGTGATAAGAAATCTGATTTCAAGGTGCCGACTACCTCAAAGTCTGGGTACCGTAAATTCTTTAAGAAGTCTAGGACTTTGGGTCCAGCTACTTCTTCTGGTGCTTCTGGGGTGACTATGGGTCGGACCCCGGGTGCATGTTTTACTTGTGGAAAGCCGGGGCACTTTCCCCGCGATTGCTGGAGCGGACATCCCAAGTTCGAAAGGAAGTCGGGAGCAACACATGAAGAGAAGGGCAAGGTGGTGGGGTCAACCGCGTCCCATTATGCTCCGGCCGAACCGAGCGTTTATAATCTTGGCCAACAGGAGGCCATCAAATAGGAGGATGTGGTGACAGGTAAAATTTAAATTTGTAGCAAGATAAATATCTTTAAATACTTGTTATACACATGTTACCTTACCACTGCTTGTTTAGGATTTGTTTTGATTTGTGAAAATCCGGCAAGTGCACTCTTCGATACAGGAGCTTCACACTCCTTTTTGTCCGAAGATTTCATATCGCGCATCGGAGTACCTTCTTCGATGGCGAAGAACAAGTTGGATGTGTTGTTGCCCAATGGGTGTTCAATGCACGCGGATAGAATATGTGGAGTGAAGATTCGATTTGGGAGCCAGGAGTTTCATTTATAAGCATCGTTATTGCCACTAGTGGAATTCGATGTTATATTTGGCATGAACTGGCTCTCAGAGTAGCGAGCCTATATTGATTGAGGTAGCAAGGAAGTCAAGCTGGGAGCAGGTCGTGAGAAGACTTTCACGGGCTTGAAGGGGTCGAGCAAGACGTTGATGTCTGCTCTTCAGGTGGTGAAGGCAGTTTGTGCCGGTACAAAACTGTTCTTTACACTAGTGGAGGTTCCAAAGCCAAAGCCTATATTTGATAGTATATTAGTGGTAGCTGAGTACCCTGATGTGTTCCCCGCAGATCTCCCTGGAGCCCTGCCTCAATGTGAGATAGATTTTACTATATAGCTCGTACCAAGTGCAAAGCCTGTGTCACGCTCTCCATATCGGCTAGCGCCTAAGGAAATGGTAGAGCTGAAGGTACAACTGCAAGAGTTATTGGAGGAAGTGTATGTGCGTCCAAGTTCTTCGCCTTGGAGCACGCTGGTCCTCTTTGTTAAGAAGGACGGAAGCTTGAGGCTATGTATTGATTATCAGGAGCTCAACAAGTTGACGGAAAAGAACATGTACCTGATCCGCCAGATTGATGATCTATTCGATCAGTTAGTTGGGTCGACAGTGTACTCAAAGTTGGATCTCACGTCCAGGTACTATCAGCTGCGAATAAGGGAGAGTGATATCCCGAAGATAGCGTTAAGTACGAGATACGAGCATTACGAGTTTACGGTCATGCGTTTGGGCTGACTAATGCGCCGTCAGTGTTTATGGATTTGATGAACAGGACCTTCAGGGAGTACTTGGACCATTTTGTGATCGTCTTCATCGACGATATTTTGGTGTACTCGCAGAGTGAGGAAGATCACTTCAGGCATCTTCATTTGGTTTTATAGACGCAAAGGAGGAATCAATTGTACGCCAAGTTCTCGAAGTGCGAGTTTTGGTTGTCCTCAGTGGCATTCATCGGTTATATAGTGAGTGGGGAAGGTATTGCAGTGGATCCGACGAAGATAGTTGTGATACGGGAGTGGCCTGAGCTTTCTACAGTAGCGAAAGTACGGAGCTTTCTGGGGCTTTCTGGCTATTAGAGGCGCTTCGTAGAGAACTTCTTGTGAATAGTGTTACCTCTCACTACTTTGACGAGGAAGGATCAGAAGGTTGTTTGGACGCCGGAGTGCGCGCGAGCTTTTGAGGAGTTGAAATGTCGGTTGACCACGGTGTATTTGCGGAGTTCGCCGAGTCAGGCCGAAGGTTATGAGACTTATAACGATGCTTCGGGCAGTGGTTTGGGTTGTGGCTGTTACAACATGGAAGCATTATAGCATATGGCTCGAGACAGCTTAAGGTGCATGAGAGGAACTATCCGATCCATGACTTGGAGTTAGCGTCCGTGATTTTTACCTTAAAGCTGTGGAGACACTATTTGTACGGTGTGAATATTGATATCTACAACGATCACAAGAGCCTGAACTATTTGATTGATCAGAAAGATCTGAATATGCGGTAGCGTAGATGGATGGACTTCCTGGGGGACTATACATTCAAGATCCACTACGTGCCTGGTAAGGGAAATGCGGTTGCGGACACGTTGAGTCTTCGGGCCCCAGCTCAAGCCAATTGGCTGTCGAACCATGACGAATAGTTGGTTCGGGAGTTGGAGGCGTTGGAGTTTTCTTGCGTGGATAAGCAGTCAAGTGCTGAAGCACTATTTAATTGGACTGAAGTTCAATATGACGTGGCTGATCGGATTCGGCAGGCATTGGATATGGATGTCCACATGAAGCAACTCATGATAGAGGCTCTGGATGGGTCAAATTCCCAATATGAAGTTGTGGATGGATTTCTTTGGAAAGACGGTCGTCTTTGCATCCTAAGCGTGGGCAGTTTGCGGGTGGATTTGTTGTACGAGGCGCACCATACCAAGTACTCGATTCACCCGGGGAGCACAAAGATGTACCGCGACGTTAAGAAACTATTTTGGTGGCCGGGTTTGAAGAAGGATGTGACACTCTACGTGGCGAAGTGCCAAACTTGCGCCTTTGTGAAGGCGGAGTGCCAAAAGCCGGGAGGATTTCTGAAGTCCTTGCCTATTGCGGAGTGGAAATTCGATGACATCACTATGAACTTTGTGCACGGGTTGACAAGGTCGCAAAAGAGGAATGACGCCATCTGGGTGGTCGTAGATCGGCTAACGAAGGTGTCGCATTTCATTCCGCATAGGAAGGATGATCCGGTGGAGAAGTTGGTAAAGATATATGTGGATAACATAGTGCGTCTCCACGGTGTGCCCCGCAGCATCGTGAGTGACGGAGATGGGCAGTTCACGTCCAATGATTGGATGCTTGTGCAGCAAATTTTGGGAACAAAGCTGAGTTTTAGCGCAGCCTTCCATCAACAGACGGATGGGCAGACCGAGAGGGTCAATAGAACTATGGAAGACATGCTCCTCATGTGTGTCTTGGACTTTGGAAAGCAATGGGAAGACCATCTTTATTTGGTGGAATTTGCGTACAACAATAGCTACCAGGCGAGTATTCAAATGGCACCCTCCGAGGCCCTTTATGGTAGAAGATGTCGCACGTCGTTGTCCTGGTTGGAAACGGTTGAGACAAAGTTGTACAAACGTTAAGAGGTGTAAGATGCTACTTCATTGGAGCGAACCATTCGGGAGAGATTGCTTATTGCTCGTGACCGGCAAGCGAAGTACTATAATTCCAAGCACAGGAACGTGGTGTTCGCTGTGGGCGACTGGGTGTACTTAAAGATCAAGCTGTTCAAGGGTGTCTCGTGGGTGCGGCGCATGAAAAAGCTAAGCCCGAGGCACCTTGGGCCGTTTGAGGTTCTGGAGCGGATTGGCGAAGAAGCTTATCGGTTGAAGCTATTGGAGGAGCTTACTGGTTTACATGATGTATTCCACATATCAGTGCTACGGAAGTCGGTGCAAGAGCCTTCATAAGTGATCGCGATCGATCAAGTGTCGGTTGATAGTAGGTTGACGACGAAGGTCAAGCCCGTGCATATTGAGGACTCGGAGGTCAAGCGGCTACGGAATAAAGAGATCAGGATGGTCAAGGTCTGTTGGGACAATTGCGGCCGAGAAGAGCACTCTTGGGAACGAGAGCAGACTATGCTTGATGAGTATCCGGAGTTGTTCCGCTCAGGTACAATTTTAGTCTTGTGCTTATCTTTCCTTTATGAAATTCTGTGGACGAAATTCTTTTAAGAGGGGGGAGAGTTGTAATGCCCCAATACTCAAAAGAGCGACGGGTGACGTTTCTGTACCAAATTTGGAATTTGGCAGGGGTACATGACCTGGGACACGGGCGTGTCCCAGGGCGTGTCGGGGTCATTCAAAGTCTCGCAATAATCAGGCAGAAATCTGGGTTCGATGATCGTCGAGCAGCGGTCGACAATTTGGTCAACATTCTGCGGTCGACGATTTGGTCGACATTCTACAGTTGACGATTTGGTCGACGTTCTGCGGTCGACGATCGGGTCGTGGTTTCGATAATCGGGTCGTGGGTTCGATGATCGGGTCATGTGTTCGTCGATCAGGCAGTTTTCTTGGTTCGACGATCGGGACGTGTGTTCGTCGATCAGGCAGTTTTCTGGGTTCGACGATCGGGTTGTAGGTTCGAAGATCGGGCCGTGCGTTCGACAATTTGGCCATAAATCTCCGTTCGACGATCTGGCTGCGTTCGACGATTTGGCCAGAGATCTCCATTTGACGATCTGGCAGCTGTCGACGATCTTGGTTCGACGATCGTCGAGCGCGGGGCGGATTGTGGCGTGTTTGACTCTATCAATGCGAAGTGTCGATACAGGGGTTTTGGAGGGAGTTGACTAATTACTCCGACACTATTTTGACGCGGACGTGTCCTGCTCCTGTTGGTGATTCTTGCGGTGTTTAGCCCCATTTGTCCAGGTCGGACCTAGATCGTATCCGTGAATCCCTTTTTGTGGGATCCGACGGCTGTGGTTATTTTCTCGATGTGGTTATACCCAAGTACAGGGTTTCAAAACCATTATTCTTCTGTGTGGTTCTCTGTCTAAATATTAGAGAGAGGGGAGAGCAAAAGAGGAAGAAGGAATCTAGATCCAGTTGTTGGAGGAGTTTCAGAGCTCCAAATCGCGAGCCAACTTCGGATCTACGAAGGCAAGGAGATTGCGGTGCTTCTCATCCGCGTATATTTCCATGGCGCCAAGGAAGAACGCTAGGGTAATGATTCTCTACTTGAGCATGTGAGGCTCTTCTTCTTTTGCATAGGAAGCCCGCTCTCCCGAGTTTGCGGTGAGTTGGAGGCGTTCTTTCGGGTAGATATGTGAAGTCCCCGTTGTGTAGAGTCCGTAATCGAGAACGGACATAGGCATGATGTGTGAAGCCTATCCGGACATGTTGGTCTGGATCAATGATATTGCATTGCATAAATGCCGAAGATGACTCCGTGCGAATGTTTGTTTTTCGGGTTTTCTATGTGGTAGATTTCAACAGGGAGCCTTGGGGATTAACCCTAAGGTGCACCCGGAAAACTGGGCGGATGCGTGATCTTGCCAACTTGGTGGCCTGGGAGCCAACTTGAACATAACCGGGTTATGTGAAGTATGTGATGGAAACGGGACTCGAAGAAGTTTGACCTGCATATATGGCTTAAATTGCCCTTACGATGTGAGCACGGCTTAGATGGAACTGTACCCATTCTATGTCGTTCGGTTAGAGTCGTTGGCATAGATGAGGGTATTTGGCGGTCTATGGCTTAAATTGACGTCACCCATTCCTGGAAGACAAAATGCTCATATGTTTCGCCGTCAAATTGGCGGTGGTGAGTCCGGAATGTTTATGGCTTAAATTGAGATGACATTAGCCGGTTCACCGAGAATGTGCCTTGAGTGCACGGGGTGTGTGACCATGTGTACATACGCCTGTGATGTTGTGACATTACTACTGCTTGTTTATACTAATAAAGTGCAGGGAAGGAGCATCGCCGCCCCGAGTTGGGGGCGGGATCGTTATAATTTGGTCAGCATTGCTGACCGTTGCTTTTGTTTGCCACCGTGCGGTGGATTATGCTTGCAGGTGCTGCTGGACCGAGCGGTCAATAGCGGGCTAAAGCCCAAATTGCGATGCCAGCCCTCGAAGGCCTAATTGGACTGTTTACTTGCTTTCGTTCATGTATGACCGACCTGCGTGCCGTGGTATGAAAAACATGTAATTTGAGTAAACCATTTATAAGGCCTTAAGGCCATTAATTGTGTATGTACTTCATTCCTTTCTGGATTGTTAGTGGACATTCATGCTTGTTGCTGGGTTCTTTTAATTGCAACTATTTAAACTGCTTCCGCTAGAATGCTCTGTATAGGACGTTATGATTGGTTGGATGGTTTCCATTGAGTAACCACCGGGTATTTCTGTGGTATATGGTGTCGGGCACCGACCGGACCTACTGTTATAAGCTATGTGACAGATAGGGGGTGTTACACTATCCCCTGTCCCTTCTTCTAGGGGACTGGCTCCAGGGCCCTCTGCAGCCAGTCAGGTTGAGATGCTTCATGATGAAGAAGTTTAAGTGCAAGCAGCAGTGACAGAAGCAGTAGCAGTAGAAGCAGCAATAGCAGAAGCAGCAACAGCAGTAGAAGCAGCAGTAGTAGAATTTGATTCTTTCATGACTGACTCTTCAGAAGATGTAGTAGATCCTTCTGAAATAATAGATTTAATAGACTCAGATACTGATATGAATGAGCCTGTTCTGGCTGAGATAGACACTGTTTGTGATTACATTATAAATCCCATAGTAAATCATTTGAATTTGTTGGGTATTTTTGATACAGTTCATTTGAACTCTCTTTCAGTATACAACATAAAACCATTCATGGCTATAGTTCCTTATACCTCCCCAATAAGCCCCAAAGTTACCAAGCAACTCAAGTCTAGTTTTGATGTTACATAGGCTCCTGTCATTCCATCTCCACTAAGAACTGATTCCTTCATTGTTTCGTCCCCTCCTAAAGACATTTCTGCTCCAACATTCATTATCGATGATAGCCCCATGCCTGATCTTGATGAGTTGATCATGGCTGATATGAAGAAGAAAATATGTCAGTTAATGAAAGCACTGATGTACTCAGTTCTCCAGCTCCAGCTCCAACTCCAGCTATTCCTCCTGCTCCTCCCTAGGCTAAACAATTATTGATATCTACAGAAGCATTGAAAGAGATTAATGCTTATATGTTAATCCACGAAATTCTTCAGGTGATTATGATGAAGAGGATTCAGATGACAGTCCATCTGGTAAGAAAAAGAAACTTTCTAAGAAGAGGAAAGCTCCTCCACCTCCTGCTCCAAAGCCAAACCCAACACATGACACTCCATACTACATTCTTCAAAATATTACTCCATACAAGGGCATGCCATCTTGGATGTGGCTATCCAAGAATCAATAGAAAGAAAGGAAGAAAAGCAGAAAGTATTCACCTCCTCCACGGAGATTCAAGAAGGACCCTCCTCCTCCTCCTCCACCCGCTGCTGGTGCTTCAGGCTCTTCATCTCAAAGGACTACCCAGTATCAAACCTATCAGAGGCATCTGGGTAAATCCTCCTCCTCTTCTGAAAGTAGCTAGCACAAGTACTACTCCTCAGGCAAGCAGCATCAACAACAACATCAGCATCAACAACAACAAACTACTGAACATTAGAAAGCTGAAAGCCCAAAAAGACATGCGTCTCCTCCTGTACCTTTTGAGGACCCAGAAAATGCTACAACTGCAATGATGGCCAGGTTATAAGAATTGGTTGGCCTATCTATGATCAACAAGGCCAAAGCTGAAGGAAAGGATCTCTCTGAATACACAACAATGTCCAAATACAGGAAGGAAGAACTGAACAGGTTTGCCAAAGCTAACAAATTTTTTAATGTTGATGATTATATGAAGTTACATCCAGAAGCTATGGTTCCAAGAGCCACTTCCTTGAATATTATTGGTGCTGCTGATATGATAATGACAAAGACTCAAGCAGCCAATCCAAACTGGGAAATCAAGTTTACACAGCCTGCTGAGAAAGCTAAAGAGGTTAAGCAAAAAGATCCAAAGAAAAAGAAATGAATTTTAACTGCTTATTCTATCTATTATTTTAAAAACTGCTTATTCATTTTCTAATACAAAGCTCACTTATATATATCTGTTGCATATTTTGGAGTTTCCTGCCAGATATATTTTTCTCTTGCTTTGTAAATGTTTTGTGTCTGTAATTAGTGACCTCACCTAAATAGGGGAAGATTGTTGTATCCCTTGTTGGATTTGGGCTAAGTTCACTAAACCTATATGTTTGACCCAACATGTATAGCTAGGGTCATGTTTGTGTCCTAGAGTTTAGGCCATGTCCTTCAAGTCAACATTACTTGGACAAGCCAACAATAGACTACAGAAGACTCAAGACTTAGAGAAAAAATCAGTTTCAGGAATGTGAGTTCGACGTTCGTCGAACTCAGCTCGACGAAAGTCATGATCAGCTCGAGGATCTTACAGACATTTCTCTGAGTTGAGCTCGACGAACTTGGTTCTCTGGTCGACGACTTCTGGATACTCTACTTCAACATTCCAAGTCCAGAATCATTTCACTGAACTCCAGTCGACAAATTTATGTTCTCAGCTCGACGAACTTAGACCACAGTATTGACAAGTTTTATCAAGTAGCAGCTAACACTTCTCAGGTCGACAAACTTAGTTCTCAGGTCGACAATTTCTTGATGCTCTACTTCAACACTCTTAAGTCCAGAAACATCTATATGAACTCCAATCAACAAAGATAGATTATCAGCTCTACGATTTTAGTGCACAGAATTGGCAAGAGTTTAAAGAAAGCAGTTAGCTGATCTTAGGTCGACGATCTTGGATCTCAGGTCGACAATCTTGGATCTCAAGTCGATGAATAATAATTATCTGGTTGACGAACATGACTTCTCAGCACAACGAACTCCTAACCCAGGTCGACGAATTTTGTTCCTTGCTCGACGATTTCTGTGTAGTTCCAGAATTAGATCTTTCCTTCTTCTGTCCTTATTTTATTGCAGTAATTCTTGAATAATCAATGCTTAATATTCTCTGAATATTACCGTTAGAAGCAGCATTGATTATGGTATTCATCAGGATAATTACTTATAATTTTTCAATGGGGCAGTTGGGAAATCAATTAATGCAGACATTCTCAAGGCCGTCAGCAATCAATGAAGGAAGGAATAAAAAAATTCAAAGGAAAATTTCATAGAAAATATAAAAGGGATTTCATCCTCCTTCTCGAAGATAGACAACAAGCAATAACATAGATATAGAGTAAAGAAACAAGAAGTCGAGACCAAAAAAATAATTCAAGATACTGAATAAAAATAAGAAGAACATCTATACAAATCAAGAGTATTCTTCATTCTTCATTCCAGGATTCTTCAAGGACAACAAACCTTTATCAGTCAAGAAGTTCCTGGATCTATTCTGGTCAAGGCTAAAAGATTGAAGACCTACTCACCCTGAAGCAAAGCTCAATCTTCCTGAACAACTCAATAACTCAGTGGGAGATTTGTTAACATCAACGATCCACTAGTCTTCTCAGTTGTATTTGAGAAAGAGAAGATACCATAAATCTCTCACCCCCATACTGTACAAAGGGTTCTTTAACTCCCTTCAAAAGTGAAAGATATGGTACCTAAACACCTAGAGGGGGGGGGGGTGAATAGGTGACCTAATCCTTTTCTAACTTTGTTGGCAGCCAAACAGTTATATCACAGATTTCTAACTACTTTTGCACAGTAAACAGCAATAACAAAACATACACAGCTAATCCATAGCACAATCACAGCACAACACACAGTGTTTTATAGTGGTTCCCCAAGATATGGGTACATCCACTTTCCCCCTTCGCCTATCTAGCAGTGTACTAGATTCGGCCAAACTTCTCCACTGTCTCAGAACCCAAATTGGTTCCTACCTCAGGCCCAAAGCCTTACAACTCAGCTTTATCCCAAAGCCTACACTCAGCCACAAGGCCTACACTCATCCAACCAAGGCCTACACTCAGCCAACAAGGCCTACACTCAGAGATCTCTATCTCCTACACTCAGGCTAACAAGCCCTACCCTCAGCCTTTATAAATACAGGCTTACAATTCACTCAGATCCAATGGATCCTATAAGTTAAAAATGTAATACAAATAATAACTCTACAACTCAGAATTTAAAGGAGGGGAGTTGAGAGATTCTTGATGAGTTCTTGGAAGAACTCAGCTGGATTCACCCTGACTTAGCTTTCTTCAAAGCTTCTTGAGTAGAACTGAATAAGACTGAATCCTCTGCAGTTGTTCCTTGACCTCTGCCACTTAAGATCCAGACTGAATCTGAATCCTTCTTCTCAGCCTAGTTCCAAAGGCTGATTTCTTGGATGGAGCCCTCTCTCTCCAACTTCTTAGATCTGCACTTGAACTGCTAGATCTTCTTGTGTTGATTCTCTTTGTACCACTATAATTACTTCAACAATAATCTGATCAACAACTTCAACAACTTTGAACAACAGTTTCTATAAACTGTAGGTGCCTATTTATAGGCTTTCTTCATGGCAACCGGCTGGACCGGTCCATAACTGACTTCTGATATCTCTGACAGGTGCTGTAGACCGGCTGGAACGGCAGCTGTCAATTCATCCAGTCATTTCTTGAAATTCTCTAACTGTCTGAAAGTGTCGAGACTTTCTGTCTTTAAGTGTCGACACTTATAGACCAAGTGTCGACACATTCTTTGTAAGTGTCGACACAAGTCTACAAGGTGTCGACACATATCCTTGTATGTCTCGACACAGATTCTTCTTCATGTGTCGACACTGAAATTGAGTGTCGACACAAGTACTTGTTCTTCTAGCTTTTGCTGAATTCTTCTATGTGTCGACACATCTCCTTTGTGTCGACACATCTTCTTGTGTTGAATCTGTCAATTGTCGACACTGCTTCTTGGTGTCGACACATAGTCTTCTATGTTGAATCTTGCTGAGTGTCGACACAGCTTCTTGTGTCGACACACCTTCTTGTTGTTGAGACTTCAGCTGAGTGTCGACACATTCCTTTAGTGTCGACACTTGTACTTAGAATAATTTGTTGTTCTTTCTGTTCTTTGCTAAGTGTCGACACAGCTCCATGTGTCGACACTTTCTTCTAGTGTTGAGTCTTCAGCTGTGTGTCGACACATTGTTCTGGATGTCGACACATACTTCAAACGCTGACTCTTCTGTTGAGTGTCGACACATTGTGCTGGGTGTCGACACTTACTTCAAGTGCTGACTCTTCTGCATAGTGTCGACACATTGTGTTGGGTGTCGACACTTTAACTTAGTCTCTGCAGACTTTTGCTGAGTGTCGACACAGCTCCAAGTGTCGACACTTTTTGGTGTAGACACAGCTTCACTGGGTGTCGACACAGCTCCTTGTGTCGACACTTTCTGTCTGCACTTTTCTTCACTGAGTGTCGACACTGCTCCAAGTGTCGACACTTTCTGTCTGGTGTCGACTCTGCATCCCAGGTGTCGACACAATGACTCCAAGTGTCAACACTGCTTGTCTGGGTGTCGACACAAGCTTTCTTAAGTGTCGACACTTTCCCTCTAGGTGTCGACACATGGACTTAGAAACTTTTTGCTTCAGTCCAGTGATTTCTTAACCTGCACAAGTAACTCAAACATACATCAAATACATTATGATGTATATCATTGAGTTGGGTGAGGCTTCTTCAAATCAGGTACATTTGACCAATGTACCCAACAATCTCCCCCTATTTGGAGAAGTCATAACCCTTAGTCAATGATATACACCATTCATAATTAAATATTACAGAATGATGTAAAGTAGATTATAAACAGCAGGGTAAACATAAACATGTAATATTTCACACATGTATACACATTCAACATTGCAGAACAAACAAGAAATAGACATATTCTCAGAACAATCATGAAATATATTTATCATATATTGTTCTAACATTTTTCTAATACATTTTCAATGGTTTACAAAAATGTATTTCATTCAAAAGATTACAACAATCTTCAAGTCAATTCCTAATCTATTTCTGGTCTGGTTCTTTGATAACAATGCCTTTGCCAGATTGGACTTGAGCTTTGATAGTGGCTTCAGCAGTTTCAGCAACAGCAGGCTTCTTGCCTTTTAAGTCCTTCTTCAGCTCTTCTGCTTTGATTTTCTGCCTTTCAAAATAGTGGTATGGCTTGGGGAAGTACTTGCTAGGCTCCACTGTAGTAGGAGGTAGCTTTCCCATCTTTGCCTTTCTTCTATATTGAACAATGGCCTCCTGTCTTATTTCATGTTTCTGCCATTCTGCTTTAGAGAACCACTTGTTCCTTTCATGAGCATTGTCCTTGGCAGCTTTCCATGCAGTTAAAATTATATTTCTAGAGGTAGGGCTCCACTGTTCAAAATCTGGCCTTTGTTCTGCTTGTTCCCTAAACCTCTTCTTTGACAACCTTGCCTCTTCTTCTTTCTCTAATGCCTCTTGCATAGCTGCAGAAATAAGTTGAACTACTTTCTCAATATGAACTGTGTCCTTGCCCTCAGGTGGCCTATACATTGTGCTTACATCTGCTTGAACCATGTCAAAATCTGAAGGTGGATAAATCACTTGAGCTACCTCTGGTTGCTCACCTCCAAGATAGGCAGTTTGAATCCCTGATTCAGCAACATTATCATCATCACAGAGTGGAGGATAGCCCATTGTAGCTCTGATGGAGTTAGATATCCATTTGGCATGGTCAGAGCTAGCTTTGACTAATACTCTCTCCCCCTTTATGACTTCTCTAGTCATATGGTCTCTGACATCATCCTTTTGAAATCTTATTTGACTATCCAAATACCTGATTCCCTCTTTAAAGAATGGTTTCAGCTTTGTAAGTTGTTCAGAGATGACTTTCTGGGAATCTTTAACAGCAGACTTAACAGCAGTAATCTCAGCTTGAAATACTTTATCAAAGTCAGCCTTAACTGCAGCAGCAGATGTAGAAGGTTCAGCAGTCTTATTCTTCAATTCAGTGACTATAGCATTGTGTGAAGCAGTCAAGTTGTCACTCATCCTTAACTGATTTTCCAGTACATACCCTTGCTTCAATGCTATATCATCTACTTGGGCTTTGATCTTCTCCTGGTGTGTTGCTAGATAGACCACTGCATTCCCACCCTTGTGGAAGCAGTCTGTCATCTCCTTCTTGTTGAGATTCATCTCAAACCTTATAGACATTATTTCCTGTGCAAGATCAAACCGTAGGGTCTTGTGCCCTTCATCCACATATGTCTCAATTGCCTTTCTTTGCTCATCCAATTTGATCTGTAGTGCAACCATTAAAGCACTATAATCAGCAGTTGGAGCTTGCTGAACTATAGGTTGTGGGGCAATGGATTGCAAGGCTTTCTTATAACTCTGACTTCTCCTCTTGAAGACATAGAGTTTCTTCTTATTAGCCTTTGCAGCCTCATCTTCTTCAGATTCTGAAGTGCTGGCTATATCAACCCTGTCCTTAGGGCTTTGAGGCTTCTCAGTTTGCACATCAGGTGCTTGCTCAGTTTTTAGCCTAATAGGATCTTCCAGAACTGTCAGTTGCTCCCCCTCAGCAGCAGCACTCTTATCTTCAGCAGCAGCATCCTTGTCCATGTTAAAATCTTCTTGATCTAGATTTAGAAACAAATCTTCCATTGTATATTCAGGTGGAGACTGTGCAGGAGAACTTCTTGGTTCTTCCACCACTTGAGAAGTATCATCTTGAACTACAGCAGATATGTCTTCTAAAACAATATCTGGAACTTGAGTATTCAGCTGAGTTTGCTGAAGATCATCAGACAAATTAGCATCTTCTATAAGATATTCTAAAGTTTTTAGGTCAGTGAGTACCTCTTGGATAATGATGGTGGCTTGCTCACTGTCCAGTGTAGATGGTTCCTCTACAACTGGGAGCTCCCCCTGGCTGTGATCCCTATGAATGGGGCTAGCTTGAGGCAGCTCCCCCTGGATCTCAGCTACATCTTGAGCAGCAGGGGTCTTCTCTGCAGCCACTTCCTCTTGATCATCAGGAGTGAAAAAAACTTGTTCTTCACTCCCTGAACTGCTGGAGGACTCCTGTGTCACAGGAGCTGTCTTCCTTTTCTTCCTTGGAGGAGAATCTTTCTTAGTAACTGGCTTCTCTGGAGTTGGCATTTCCTTGGACAATACCCTGTCCCATCTGGAAAAGATCCTTAGATCCATCTTCCTCATGTGGTTTATCTTACTTCCTGCAGCTGTATTCATTACCTCTGGTATGGTACCAGCTAGGTAGAGACTAAGTATTCTGCCCAGGTTGTGCTTCTTCAGACTCTCCTTGATTTTCTCATACACCACTTGAGACCAATCTGTTTTCAGAGTGAAGATTATTCTAGTCATGATTTCAAACATGTAGGCAGACACTCTGTCATGCCCTCCAGTCTTGCTGAGTAAGACTTTTCCTACAATCTCAGACATGAACTTTCCTTGGTTATTCATGCCTTTCCTGTTGAATACAGATCCTATCTTCATCTTAGGATCAAGACCACACCAGGTTAAAGCTTCCCTGGTCTTTGAAGCAGTTACTTCTTCTTCATCTTGTGTTTTAGGTAGCTGGAGTACCTTCCTCAGACTTTTTGGTGAAATCTTGACCTTAGATCCATGAACTCTGGATTTGATTCTGTATCCAGATTCATCTACAGCAGCTCCATTAAGGAATTCAAGAACTTCCTTTTTCCAAATCTTTGTTCGTTCTGAAACTAAGTATTCCAATCCAGAATCGGCGACTAGGGTTACTACCGCCTTGATTTCCGCATCTGCATCGTCGAACGCGCCACGCACTAGCTTATAGCCCTCGTTAACGTTCTCCTCAAGCTTAGGAGTCATTAGGGTTTGGAGAATTTGTCTTTAGAAAAGAGAGGTGTCGACACAGGAGTTTTGGTCTCGAAACTTTGAAAGCGTGTCGACAAACAATAACAGAACCCTATTTATACCTTTCTGATTTTGAAGATGAACAGGCGGGACAGCTAGCTTAACATGTGTCGACACTGGCAATAACTGTCGACACTGACTTATAATGTCTCGACACATATGTGTCGACACAAGTTTAGTCAACAGATTTTATGTGTCGACACTTGGTTATGTGTCGACACAACATAACTCGACACATTGTCGAGACTTTACTTAGAAAAATACTGAGTAAAACTTAAGTGTTGACACCATATTGGATGTGTCGACACCTACTTGACATGTGTCGACACTATCATTCTAAAGTATCGACACCACATTCCTAGATGTGTCGACACCTTTCTCCTGAAGTGTCGACACCACTATTCTGTGTCGACATAGACTTGTCTATGTGTCGACACCTTTTTACTTAGCCAATTTTCTATTCTGTAAACTTAGTCTAAGTTTATCATTCCTAGTTCAATTTTGAATTTATTGAACTTAGCTTCTTCTAGGGGCTTAGTAAACATGTCAGCTATCTGAATATCAGTTTTAACATATTCAAGTGAAATATCTTCTCTTTCTACATGTTCTCTAAGAAAGTGATATTTAATCTCAATATGTTCTGTTCTACTATGAGATACAGGGTTATTAGCTATTGAAATAGCACTTGTAGAATCACAGTAAAGTGGAGTTATACTTACCTGAAATCCATAGTCCTCTAACTGATGTTGAATCCACAGAAGTTGAGCACAGCAACTTCCTGCAGCCACATACTCTGACTCAGCTGTGGAGATAACCACACTGGTTTGCTTTTTGCTGCTCCATGAAATTAGTCTTCCCCCTAGGAATTGACATGTTTCAGTAGTGCTCTTTCTATCCTCTTTGCATCCTGCAAAGTCTGCATCTGAATAACCTGTTAGATCAAAGTCTCCATTCCTAGGGTACCAGAGGCCTAGATAGGGAGTGCCCTTTAGATATCTCAATATTCTTTTGACTGCAGTCAAATGAGACTCTTTAGGGCAGGCTTGATACCTTGCACAAACACATGTAGCATACATGATGTCTGGTCTACTAGCAGTCAAGTATAATAGGGAGCCAACTATCCCTCTATACAAGGTTTCATCTACAGGTTTCCCTGCATCATCCTTGCTAAGAGACATACTTGACCCCATAAGAGTCTTCATGGTACTGGATGAATCCATACCATACTTCCTTATGAGTTCTAGGGTGAACTTTGACTGACATATGGATAAACCATTTTCAGTCTGTTTAACTTGGAGACCCAAGAAAAACTTCAGCTCTCCCATACTACTCATTTCAAACTGACCTTGCATAAGTTTTGCAAACTTTTTGCAAAGGCTGCTTTCAGTAGACCCAAATATAATGTCATCTACATATATTTGGACTAGTATGACTTTGCCTCTAGATTCCCTAAGGAATAGAGTCTTATCTATTTTCCCCCTTGAGAATTTGTTCTCAATGAGGAAACTAGATAGGGTTTCATACCAAGCCCTAGGGGCTTGCTTTAACCCATATAAAGCTTTCCTAAGTCTATAGACATAATGAGGTAGAGTTGGATCAACAAAACCTGAAGGCTGCTCCACATAGACTTCTTCTTTCAAATTACCATTTAGGAATGCTGACTTGATATCCATTTGGTATACCTTGAATCCTTGATAGGTTGCATAGGCCAAGAACATTCTTATGGCTTCCAGTCTGGCTACTGGAGCAAAGGTTTGATCAAAATCAATACCTTCTTCTTGCCTATATCCTTTAGCAACCAGTCTAGCTTTATTCTTAATGATGACACCTTGTTCATCCATCTTATTCCTGTAGATCCACTTAACTCCTATTACATTGTGGTCTTTAGGTTTAGTAACCAATTCCCAGACCTTGCACCTCTTGAACTGATTAAGCTCCTCTTGCATAGCTTCAGTCCATTGTGGATCTTGTATTGCTTCTTCAAACTTCTTAGGTTCAACTTGTGACAGAAAGCTGGAATAGATTGCAGCATTCTGATTTCTGCTCCTTGTTTGAACTCCTTGTCTTGGATCTCCAATAATCAGCTCTACTGGATGATCTCTAAGATGCCTGTGGGCTGGAGGCATCCTCTCTTCAGGTTGAACCACTTCAGCATCTGCATCATGCTGTATACCTTGGATTTCTTCAGCAACTGGCACATGTAGTTCTCCCCCTGGACAGCAGCTACACTCCTCTCCTTGCTGTCTTGCAGCAGGCACTTCTTCTATAGTAAGCTTGTCCATTTTCTTTGTCAAACCTGTGGGGCTGCATACATTGCTAGATAACTCATTATTAATAAGTTTAGTCTCATCAAAAACTACATGCACTGATTCTTCTACAACTTGTGTAGTCAAGTTGTAGACTCTATAAGCCTTACTATTATTGTTGTATCCAACAAAAATTCCCTCTTGGGACTTGGCAGCAAACTTAGTTAAGTAAGACTTCCCATTGTTAAGTATGAAGCATTTGCAACCAAAGATCCTGAAGTAGGATATGTTTGGTTTCCTGCCTTTCACAACTTCATAGGGGGTCTTGTTTAGCCCTTTAGTGATTGTAGCCCTATTTATAACATGGCATGCAGTGTTAACTGCTTCAGCCCAGAAATACTCTGGCAGTGATGTATCACTTAGTAGGGTTCTACCAGCCTCTATCAAGGTCCTATTTTTTCTTTCAGCAATGCCATTTTGCTGAGGTGTTCTAGGTGAAGAGAATTCTTGAAATATCCCAAATTCTTCACACAGTTTTGTCATGCTATCAGACTGAAATTCAGTACCATAGTCACTTCTAATTCTGACCACAGTACTATTTAGTTCATTCTGAATTTGCTTGACAAAGCTGTAGAAGACACTAGGTGTTTCAGATTTCTATCTTAAGAAGAACACCCAGGAAAACCTTGAGTAGTCATCTACAACTACAAGGGTATAGACCTTCCTACCTAAGCTGTGAACTGGCGTTGGACCAAAGAGATCCAAATGCAAGAGGTACAAACACCTCACAGCATCTTTGTTATCTATGCTTCTAAAGGTGGATTTAGTCTGCTTGCCCTTCTGACAAGCTGAGCAAATGTCATCTTTAACACACTTAACTTGAGGACCATTCCTCACTAACTCTTTGCTAAAGAGTTTGCTAATAGTCTTGTAGTTAAGATGGGCTAGACTCTTGTGCCATTTGACACAATGAGAGACTGTCTCATTAGCTACAAGACAAACTGGAGAACCATTGTTCTCAATCATAATGTCTAGGCAGTAGACATTCCTCTTCCTATATCCTGTCAAAATGATCTCTTGATCACTTGATCTCTTGATATGGCAACCATTTTTAACAAATGAGATGTCATACCCTACATCACTTAATTGACTTATACTTATTAGGTTGTCTTTCAACCCTTTAACATAAGCCACTTGAGTAATGGTAACTAAGTTTGAAGAAATGTTACCAAACCCTTTGATGATTCCTTTTTCAGAACCACCAAAGGTCACTTTAGGACCATTTTTGATTGGAATGTAGTCCTTCAGTAGTCCCCTAGTTCCAGTCATATGTCTGGAACATCCACTGTCCAAGTACCATGTAGGGGTATGGCCACTTGGACTCACCTGCAAAACAAATTAATGAACCTTAGAACCCAAAGTATTCTTGGGTCCTTGGTGATTGTTAGTTTGCAATTTGACAAACCTACCTACTGGCTTCCCAACAGGTAGTTTGGAACTCACTTTGGCACTCACATTGTGCCAACAGTCTACTGCAAAATGGCAAACTTTGCCACAGCACCAACATTCAAATTTATTGTACCTTTGCTTAGGTACTACCTTGGCTGTCTTGACTACAGCAGGCTTGTTGAATGTTGGGGCTTTGCCCTTAGACTTATACTTGGACTGCTCAGTCCCTGCAGGTCTAACAAAGCCCAGTCCAGCTTTACCCTTGTGATGAACAAATTCATCAATTATGGGTAACACTGACTTAGGTTTAGAAAACCTAGTAACCAAGTCCTTCTCCTTCTGAAGATTGTTCTCCAGACACTTAATTTGATCATTCTTAAAAGTGATAGTTCCCATTTGAATCACTGTTATGTGTTTCAGCCTGGCTATCTCATTCAGTTTTTGATCAAATTGCTTCTCAAAATCTGTTGCAGCAGCTTTAAGATCAGCAATTTCCTTTGCCTGACTTTTGGCAAGGGACTTGCTTTTCTTGTAAGCTTGCAACAGCTTTCTATATTCATCTATAAGTTGATGAATATCATCCTCAGACTCAGATACATTCTCATCACTTGATGAAGAAGAATCTGAATCTGAACTAGAATAAGAAAGTGAATTTAAACTTGAACTTTGTACCTGACTGGGTCCTGGCTGCTCCAGGATTTTGGCACTTTCTGTCAATGCCATTAGCCCTTGGCAATGACTGTCTTCTTGTTCATAAATTGACTCCAAGATCTGCATGAATTCTTCCTCTTCTTCTTCAGCAAACAGCCCTATGTAGGCTTCAGCCTCAGACTCAGTTTCTGAAGAAGAGATATCTGATAGAGTCTTCTCCTTCTTAGCAACAAAAGACTTTTCTTTCTTCCCTTTGAAGTGAGTCTTTTCCTGTCACCAGATTCCTTTCTCTTCTCTGGACAATCTGCACTAACATGGCCCTGTCTATTGCAGCAATAGCAAACAATCTTTGAACCAGTTGCCTTGCTTGATTTTGTCCTTTTCTTGTCATTCTTTGAAGACCTCTTTTTCTGATAAGAGTCTTCCTTTCCTTGTGATGTAGAAGGCCTTGACCTCCACTGTTTCTTTTTCAAAAACTTCTGAAAGTGTCTAGTGAAAGCAGCAAAGTCTTCATCACTTTCACTGCTCTTAGACTTTGTGCTGACAGACTCATCAGACTCTGATTCAACTACCTTTGGAGGTGGAGTTGAAGACTTATTCCTGCACTTTCTGGGAACTTCTATCTTGAAAGCAACAGTTCTTTCTTTGTGCTCAGTCCTTGTTGATTTATCCTCCTCTTTTCTCACTGTTAACTGCATTTCATAAGACAATAGCTTGCCAAAAAGTGTGGGAGGAGGAATTTCCCCCAACTTAGACATTTCTCTTATGGCACAGATCTTGGTGTCCCAATCTTTGGTTAGGGACCTTAAGAACTTGTCATTTAGTTCATAGTTACTGAACTCTCTTCCATAAGACATGAGTTCATTAACTATTCTGTAAAATTTCTTATAGCACTCAGTGATGCTATCACCCTTTCCTTGCCTAAAGCTTTCATACTCCTGATTTAGCAAGGACTTCCTATCTTGCCTAACTTCTTCAGAACCTTCCATATAGACAATAAGAGTATCCCACATCTCTTTTGCTGTTTTACAGTGAATTAAGTTCTGAAAAGTTGCATCATCAATGGCACTCACTATTATGTTTTGTGCCCTCTTGTCCATGGTGGCCAGGACAATTTCATCCTTAGTCATCTCAGAGAAATCCTTTGGAGTTCTCTGGTTTGCATCTAGAACTGAAATCTTCATAGGCACATAAGGCCCTTCCTTTACTGTGATGTAAATTCTAGGGTCTGAGGCCTCCATAAATAGCCTTACCCTTTCTTTCCAAATCCCAAAGATATCCTTCCTGCATATGGGTAATTTCATGGAACCCAATTCCTTGTGATTCTCATAGGACCCCATGTTTCTTAATTTTCTTGAATTTCTTGAATCTGTGTTGTCCCTTACACTGAATCTGCCAAACAGGATCTCCTCAGACTGTTAGTCCTTGTTTTGAAGAACCTCCCTCTGATACCACTTGAAAGATATGGTACCTAAACACCTAGAGGGGGGGGGTGTGCATAGGTGACCTAATCCTTTTCTAACTTTGTTGGCAGCCAAACTGTTATATCATAGATTTCTAACTACTTTTGCATAGCAAACAGCAATAACAAAACATACACAGCTAATCCACAGCACAATCACAGCACAGCACACAGTGTTTTATAGTGGTTCCCCAAGATATGGGTACATCCACTTTCCCCCTTCGCCTATCTAGCAGTGTACTAGATTCGGCCAAACTTCTCCACTGTCTCAAAACCCAAATTAGTTCCTACCTCAGGCCCAAAGCCTTACAACTCAGCTTTATCCCAAAGCCTACACTCAGCCACAAGGCCTACACTCAGCCAACCAAGGCCTACACTCAGCCAACAAGGCCTACACTCAGAGATCTCTATCTCCTACACTCAGGCTAACAAGCCCTACCCTCAGCCTTTATAAATACAGGCTTACAATTCACTCAGATCCAATGGATCCTACAAGTTAAAAATGTAATACAAATAATAACTCTACAACTCAGAATTTAAAGGAGGGGAGTTGAGAGATTCTTGATGAGTTCTTGGAAGAACTCAGCTGGATTCACCCTGACTTAGCTTTCTTCAAAGCTTCTTGAGTAGAACTGAATAAGACTGAATCCTCTGCAGTTGTTCCTTGACCTCTGCTACTTAAGATCCAGACTGAATCTGAATCCTTCTTCTCAGCCTAGTTCCAAAGGCTGATTTCTTGGATGGAGCCCTCTCTCTCCAACTTCTTAGATCTGCACTTGAACTACTAGATCTTCTTGTGTTGATTCTCTTTGTACCACTATAATTACTTCAACAATAATCTGATCAACAACTTCAACAACTTTGAACAACAGTTTCTGTAAACTGTAGGTGCCTATTTATAGGCTTTCTTCATGGCAACCGGTTGGACTGGTCCATAACTGACTTCTGATATCTCTGACAGGTGCTGTAGACCGGCTGGAACGGCAGCTGTCAAATCATCCAGTCATTTCTTGAAATTCTCTAACTGTCTGAAAGTGTCGAGACTTTCTGTCTTTAAGTGTCGACACTTATAGACCAAGTGTCGACACATGCTTTGTAAGTGTCAACACAAGTCTACAAGATGTCGACACATATCCTTGTATGTCTCGACACAGATTCTTCTTCATGTGTCGACACTGAAATTGAGTGTCGACACAAGTACTTGTTCTTCTAGCTTTTGCTGAATTCTTCTATGTGTCGACACATCTTCTTGTGTTGAATCTGTCAAGTGTCGACACTGCTTCTTGGTGTCGACACATAGTCTTCTATGTTGAATCTTGCTGAGTGTCGACACAGCTCCTTGTGTCGACACACCTTCTTGTTGTTGAGACTTCAGCTGAGTGTCGACACATTTCTTTAGTGTCGACACTTGTACTTAGAATAATTTGTTGTTTTTTCTGTTCTTTGCTAAGTGTCGACACAGCTCCATGTGTCGACACTTTCTTCCAGTGTTGAGTCTTCAGCTGTGTGTCGACACATTGTTCTGGATGTCGACACATACTTCAAACGCTGACTCTTCTGTTGAGTGTCGACACATTGTGCTGGGTGTCGACACTAACTTCAAGTGTTGACTCTTCTGCATAGTGTCGACACATTGTGTTCGGTGTCGACACTTTAACTTAGTCTCTGCAGACTTTTGCTGAGTGTCGACACAGCTTCAAGTGTCGACACTTTCTGGTGTAGACACAGCTTCACAGGGTGTCGACACAGCTCCTTGTGTCGACACTTTCTGTCTGCTCTTTTCTTCACTGAGTGTCGACACTGCTCCAAGTGTCGACACTTTCTGTCTGGTGTTGACTCTGTATCCCAGGTGTCGACACAATGACTCCAAGTGTCGACACTGCTTGTCTGGGTGTCGACACAAGCTTTCTTAAGTGTCGACACTTTCCCTCTGGGTGTCGACACATGGACTTAGAAACTTTTTGCTTCAGTCCAGTGATTTCTTAACCTGCACAAGTAACTCAAACATACATCAAATACATTATGATGTATATCATTGAGTTGGGTGAGGCTTCTTCAAATCAGGTACATTTGACCAATGTACCCAACAAAAAGTTATTCCTTAGTTGCAAGTCACCTGATCAAAAGACTTGGGATTGGTTTTTGAGCACCTGATCAAAAGCCCATTGGTGGCAGTCACCTGATCAAAAAACTGAGTGGATTCCTACCAGGGTGGTAGAAGATTGGATGCACCTAGGTTGGGGAACCACTATAAAAATTCTTGTGTTGTCTGGTTGCCCTCTTCCTTTTGTTCTTACTGTGCCTGTGCTAGGTAGGTTTGTTGTGCCTGTGCTAGATAGGTTTCTTGTGCCTGTGTTAATTAATTTATTATTGTTGTGCCTGTGGTAGATTAGGTTATCTTAGTTTGCGCTTTTACTTACAGTAAATATTGTTATCAAATAGCTGCTATACTATGAAGTTTTTAATTAACAGTAACAAGCTTTAAAGTTTTAAAAGATACTCTATTCACCCCCCTCCAGAGTATATCAGATCTAACCATGACTTTCACAAATTTCTGTAGTCTTTAAAAGTACTGGATTTGACTGACTAAGTGTTATTAAATACTTAAGACGCTATGGCATATAGTGAATGACCTTCACTCAATGCCTGTGGACTTAGCCACATTTCTGCCTCTTAAACCGTAGGCATAGACTGGCTTAGCCAGCCTCACTCAACTCTGAACTGAGTTCGACGAATGGTGAACTGAGTTTGACAAATATTGAGCTCAGCTCGACGAACTCTGAACTCAGCTCGAAGAATTTAGACATGGCCAAATTTCTCAAACTCTGAGCTTAGTTCAACGAACGATTGTCTCAGCTCAACGAACTTTGAACTTAGTTCGATGAATTTGTGCGTCGCCAAATTTCTCAAACCATATCTTAGGGAAGGGTTTTCCTGACTTAGCTACTTAGGCTACCTGTACCATCGCTGTCATCTACTGATATATGTATTTAATTAACAAGATTGACTTCCTCAAATCTAGGACATTATGGGCAATGGATCCAACATATTCACACTACCAGGCCTAGCCCTTACGTATGCCTCTGAAGGACATACCAGAGTCACCATGTACTATGCTGACCAACTGCCAGTGTTTTCCTTGACTGAGTGTACACCACACCCGTCGATTCATTGTATCGACGTCGGTATGAACGTCCGTCAAATACCGAAGACCCACCACTTTATGAACATGCATCAATGAATTTCTAAGCCATTGTATCCCCGCACTAACCTGTCTGATACAACTATCTCCCGAGACTATGGCTCGCAGTGCTAACTTGCACACTTCCACAACCACCGAGCCTACTGCTCAGATAACCCAACCAAGCTAACGTCCCAAGTAATTGGGGTGAGTGAATGTGAAGTCCTATTATTTCTAATTGCTCTTTAACATTTTAATCTTATGGTTTAAGGTTAACCTTAGACTGCGCAGTAAATTCCCTATGAAGGGCTCTCGAGGGCACAAGGAACTACAATGGGCTAAAGCCCAAAGCTCGCTTTCGCAAGGTACTTATTATTGGTAACTACCTATGTTCAAACACTCTTGGCATTACAATTGAACTAACCCTAAGTATATTTATACTCTTTCTCCAAGGAAAGACGATCCTCTGTCAATCCCGAGTACAACCTTGCCTCTAGACAACCAAGCTCTCACTACCTGTCTTCCATTGGTGACCTTATTCATTCTCAACCAGACCATATGCACCAACTAACTCACCTTCCCTTACAAATGACTACATGTTTCCTTATTTCTACAGTTTTATTGTGTGCAGACCTAATGAGCTAAGTGGTCTGAACGAAAGGTGATACTCCAAATAATCATCCAAATGGCCTAAGATTATTATTTGGGGTCTATAATGATACTTTATGAATAAATCCAGAAGATTCTAATTTTCCTACTTTGTTTGGTATTTATTATATTTTCTGCGAAATCAGGCCACCTATTCTTTGAATACCAAGTATACTTTTTTGACTTGGTATGTTCTTAACAAAATTATGATAAACTACTAACATCAAAATAATAAAAAAATACCAAAAGTCCTATATTTCCAAAGTGGATTTGAAATTCAACCAATTATTGGATAAATAACCATAATATTTTGATAAATTGGGACAAATTAAACCAACAATCCAAAAATTATGAGAAAATTACTTGATGACAAATATAACCATAAAACGCTACTGACCAAGAATTATAATTTTCCAACTCCAATTGATCACAAAAATGAATTATATATAAAAAAATTATTTTTGGGCTCTTTGTGAAGGATTCTATAAGAATCTTCTTCCAAAAGTTTTATAAAAATTCACAGAGCTTGATTATGTTCTAAAATGTTCCCTGACAAAGTTTCACAATATTCCAGTAAGCATATACATCTAAAATAATTATTTTGTCATTGAATCAATCTTAGGGTTTGTGAATGAAGTACTAAAATTATAAATCCAAAATTCACAATGAAATTCCTATGGAGTAATATCATCTAATTAAGGTTGCTGCCGAAATCTCATAAGCATGAAATTTCATTTGAGCATGTGATTAAATATTGGGCCAAAGTGCCCTAAACTATCCATAATTATTTTAATGAGGGTGTAGGTTCCTAAAATTCCTAAAACCACTTTCCAAAGTCTATTTCAGCCATAGAACTCACCAACCATGTTCCAAGACCATCCATGGACATATTATCCCATCTCTTTCCCTAAGCCCCAAACCTCACCTCTAGGGCCTACACTAAGGGTATTAGGGCATCTCTACCCCATACAACTCAAATTATCTTAAAGGGGGTGTTTTATATGACTTTGTGGCAGTGACCAAAGTTTCATCCCTTTTGAATGAGGATTGACCACTCAACGCATCAAATAGACATTGCCCTAATTTACCCTTTAGGGACAAACCTTTTGGTCACATCAAAACCTAATCAAATCAACCCCAAATGGGATCAGAGTTTTACCAGTGACCTATCATAACCCTAAGGGTCTTCCACCAAACTCTTGGGGAATGGTGAGGTCTTTAGGCTATCTAATTAAATCATACATGATTTATTAAATTTTTACAAAAACTATAGGAAAATATTTTTAAAAAATTTCCATTTTTGGACAAGATGAGTGTGCCTCTATAACTATCATATGGTCCAAATTTTAAAGCATTTGACTGGCTGGTTTAGTGGGGAACTCAATTTAGTCTCTGGTCAAGCCTATGTATAGGTTGAACCATATTGAGAGTTGTGGTCAAACCATTGACCAAAATTGGTAGAAACAAACTTTAATATACTAGACTTCCTGAGTACAACTTTGATGTTAACCATGGTTTCAGAAAAGGATCTAAGAATTATTAATAATTAATTAAAGGCATCGTCATATATGCGATAAAAATGAAATCATAAAATCATAACTATAGTATTAAATCCGGCCACACGAATCTTGATGCACCAGATCGACGACATCTGGTCATCGTTCTCCAAGAGCCAACGATCAGGATTGGACCATCCTAGTTAAAGTTTTCCAATAAATTCCCGGACACCCACGCCTCTTCCCGGCCGGCCACCAACACCACCACCTTTGTTGAGGTGGTGCTTGACGATTCGCAGTGGTTGGCCAGCCGGAGGTGGCAGGAATAGTGAGTTGTTAGTGGAGGAGAAGGCTTCAAAAATAAGCTTTCGACCTGCTTGATTTGGGTCCAATTGGACCTGAACCTTGCAACCAATAAAAGTGGATATATCCACTGAGAAAGAGGAGAGAAATAGGACCTTCTGAGGTGGCAGGAGTCGAGCTGATTTCCGTGTCGCCATGGCCGGTGGTGTTGCCGCTCGGTGCTCTGCAACTATACAACAAAAGAGCTCAGCTCCGGATGAGTCCAAGTTATATACATATTTTTGGACTCATCTGGGCCAATTTTCTTGTTATTACATTACACTTGATAGCCATAATTATTCATATTCGTTTCTTTGTCCATCTCATGTTAAGTGTCTTTAGGCCCGTTTTCTTTGTGATTTCATAATTATTGTTCTTTTACACTACTTGGTGTTTTTATGTGTTTGGAGAATATGGTGTGCCCATTTTGGTGGCATTTCGATTTTTACTGCAGGTCCAAGGGTTGTGTGCATGTTCGGGGATTGTTCGGAAATCCAAAACGGTACAGGAACACTGTACACGATCAGTGGATCTATTGCGCACGACCACTGGTCGTGCGCCACTGATCATGCACACTATATTCTCCATTTTCCAAGTTTTGTCTGGGAAACCACATGACCACTGGACATAGTGCGCACGACCACTGGTCGAGCGCAACTTCTCGTGCACGTTATCCCATTTTTTTAGAGTTCTGCAACTGCTGATCGCACGATCATTGGATTTAGTGCGCACGACCACTGGTTGTGCGCCACTGATCATGCATATTACTTTTTTTTGCTTTTTATAAACACGCAGGTTCCGCCCTGATTCTACAATTTCGCATATTTTTCTGCCTTTTTCATCTCCGAGGAAGGGTTCTGCCATTGCCCTTCATTCTCCACTATGGAGAGGGATCCGGTCAAGCTTTCAATGCCAGATTCATGCCAGATCTTCCTCTCATCATCCTCCTTCATCATCGAGCCTCAAGAAGGGTTTGACCTAGCTTTCACCATCAAGCTCGGATGAGTTTGTGCCATCCTCCACCAGATCATGACATGAAGAAGACGGGTGCATTGGGAGTTAGTGACAGCCTCCTCTAACCCGGACGCAGTTGAGGACCGTGCTAGGATGCGGATTGATAACCCGACGATTCCTTCTGTGAATCCTCAGCAAGACTTCAGATCCGGTCGATTTCTCACACTCTCTTCTTGTTTTGTTATTGATAGTGTAGTTTGATCTCTTTGTATTTGATAAAGTGTGCTTAATGTAATATATGTTTGTGTACAATCATGCCTATGTGATTTTATATTAACGTTATTTGCTTGAGGTTTGCCATTTTCCTTCCTCCACCACACAGTGTCGCACTAGAAATTGCTAGTGGCGTGCGTAGCAAATAGGTGCTCACAAACCTCATTCCGTCATTCTAACCACCTCATCCTCAATCCTACTCATCCATCCGCCTAGCGATTTGGTGCATAGCAGCCCGTGTAGTTTTCCATCCGCCTGGCAAAGTATTGCGTAGAGGCATTACATAAGAGTAGTTTATTAGATGTTTAGTTCCTTTTCCGCAAACAAACAAAACACCGTTCGTAAAAGCCGACCTAAGTACTTCAATCTCAAGTCATCCTCAAAAATTAAATCCACCTTATTGTGTTCCTTGAGAGATTTATACTTGGGAAAATTCGCTCATTTTATATTACTTGTGAGACTGGTACACTTGTCGTTAACCGCATTAAGTTTTTGGCGCCATTATCTGGGAACACAGTCGTGTCAGTTTTTGGAGTGGGAGATATGATATAGAAGCTCTTTTCCATTTGTACACTGCATGTTTCTTCTTTGCTTTAGTTTTCAAAATTCGTTGCTTATTTTTCTTTGTTCCTTTTCTAGTTTTAGTTTTTCAGCAGCAAACATTCCTTCTCTTTTTTCTGCTAGTGTGTAGTTCATTTTTGCTTAGAATATTTCTGTTGGTGAATTCTTTCTTGTTGCAGCATGTTTTCTTCTATGAATATCCGTTGCAGATGGTGCAGGGATTTTAGGCATGGTAGTGATGAGTGCCCCACTAAAGATATTGAGCATAATTCTCGTGGTTCAGTGTATGGATCACCGACCTCTTATGGTACATCATATGCCATACCCAATTCTTATGGTCACTTTTCTTCTATGCCTTCACCTTTTTCTTATTCCTATCCGGTCCCACAAGGACTGAGCAGTAATGGAAAATGGTGTTTATGTTGTCGTAGCACCGATCACGTGTTGAAAGATTGCGCAGAATTTTAGCGCCAGTTGGAGGAGGATGATGAACTAGGTATTTCATTTGTTCCATCAACCTCTCAATTGGTTGCCCCTTATGATTCTGATGATATATTCGCAGTACCACCTTATCTATGGGGGACTGCTGTGGATATATCCATCAGACTTTCTACTGATCAGTGTGATGACATTGTGGTGTCGTCTCTCGCTATGCATTCTTCCCCTCTTTTGGATTCACCTGCGGAGGAGCGCGCACATATTTTCTCTGATGTTGTTGTTCCTCCACTTTCTTTGCAAGAATTATCTATCCCAATTTTTAGTAAGTTGGTTGATGATGCTATGCCAGATAGTGATTCAGAGACTGAGGTTGCGCCAATGTGGGACGAGGACGTTATTCTCTCCAATGGAGAGTGTGACACCTTGGAACATGATGACGCACAGAGGTGGGATGATGAGGAGATCATTTATGATGAGGAAGTTTTCACTTCCTTGTTGGATGTGGAGGTCCAAACCACCACCGAGGACCTCGAGCTCTCGGATTCCCCTCCCCATGACTCATAAGACACCAATGATGACCTTTGCTTGGATCCTGCTGGGAGTGAGACCGGGACCACTCCCCCTATTTGTGATTATTTTAGTTTCTCATCTCCTTTATTTCTTAACACCCTTCTGTATCTAAGCCTATGCGGGTTGAGTCTTCGCAGGTGCTTAAGCAGGAATTGGAGCTTCTAATTATTGCTCCATTTATTGCTCTCTCCTCCTGCCATCTCCCTGTAGATGATACCTTGTTGGACAAGGATTTATTTTGTGGTGAGATGAGTCAGGAACAACGCTCCTCCTCTTCTTACTTCCTTTTTTCTCTACATGTGTTGGGAAGGTATTATTATTTAGGTAGAGGGTTAACTGCTTTATCGTCATTTTGGTACCCGTTACCGAAACGGATAATGGAACAGTTACCTGTGCACTTTTCTTTTCATAGGCCAATTAGATAGAACTTTTTCCTTAGCCGAATAAGTCGTGTTGGGTGGACAATAACCCCAGTAGTTATCTTCATTTCCTGCATTTTTATTTTTCGTGTCTATTTTAGTTTTAGTATTTCTATGTGTTTGGTTTATTTTTTTGTTTTTGCAGAGCTCACCACTGCAGGTATTCATGCCAAATTCGTATTGGCGGGGTTGTGATTCTTCGTATGGCGGACCTGCTTCTGTGTTTTCATGCGTCTTCTGGTATGCTCGCTAGCTGATCATTGGGTAACCTCTCCCCTTGTCTTTATCTGATTTTAATTTCAATATAATATGTTGTGTAGCTTAGTTTAAGTCTAGGGGAGAGCCAGTATTTGTTACCTTTTGCACGCGCACATTTAATTTGCATACTAGAATCTTTTATTATTTTTATTTTGATTAGTTCATTGCATCGCACACCACTGCACCCATATAAGCATGTGTTTTGCTATTAGCGTGCTCCGAGTTAAACTCGTTTATTTTGTATGATTTCAGAAAATTATTGTGCTGGCATAGGATTGAGAGATAGAGTAAAATATTGACCCTGCTGTGCTTCTAGTCAAGTGTTCTCGTCTCGTGTAGAAATTGGAGTAGATTTAATTTTTCTGCATGCTTATAGTTTTATATTTTTCTAATTGCGTAAATATTATTAATTCTACTCAAAAATTGGTGAATCCAGTGTGAATCCGACTGTAGCTTAGGGATGTGTGTAGATGGCTGTTAGATTCGTATTGCTCGAGTCGGGAGGATGTATAATATTTCTCGTTGGCTAAGAACTGGCCCCAAGCTATTCTTGAAGCATGGGAATAGGTTAGTTCAATCGCATGATCATGATGTAGGCCATTATTTGGCCCGATTGAGCTCTGTACCGTTACTAACGTCTTATCCTCGCTAGCCCTGTTGTTCCTACCCCTTCTTTTGATTCAGCTACACCATTATTTCACCAAAGCCTCATAGCTGAACCTAGTCGCACACCCAAGTCGAGCTTTAGTGTTTTACATTTTCATTTTGGGGTGTTGATGTGGTGATATTTCTTGTGATTTTGTGGATGTGCTTGATGCTATAAGATCACGGCAGTGAACCGGTCGCACCAGTAATATAAAATTGGGGTTTTCCCAAGTATCGATCTCATAAGGAACACAGTAAGGTGGAGTTAATTTCGAGGAGGACTTGAGATTGAAGTCCTCAGGTCGGAGCTAACTAAGGGGGGGTTTTGATGTTGCGGAAAAAGAAAATAAAAGGTTAACAACTACTCTTATGCAACGCCGCTATGCGATGCTTCGCCAGGCGTGATGAAAGACTAGTCGGGCCGTTATGCACCGAATCACTAGGCGGATGGACGAGAAGGCTAGCGGATGAGGTGGTTAGAACGACGGAATGAGGGTCAAAAGCACCTCTTCGCAACGCACGCCACTAGCAATTGCTAGTGCGGCAAGGGTGGATGGTGGTGGATGTACTATGGCACACCTCAAGCAAATAATGAAAACATACAAAATCACATAGACATGATTGTATAAAATCGTTTTACAAATAAGCATACATCATCTATAAAAAAGGTTTAGAACAACACATAAACAACAATAAAGGAAGAACAAGTCAAGAGATCGACCGAATCCGAAGTCTTGCTGAGGATTCACGGTTGGAGTCGTCGGGTTGTCAATCCGCGTCCACGCTCGGTCCTCAACTGCGTCCGGGATAGAGAAGGGCTGTCACCACCTTCCAATGGCCCGTCTTCTTCATCTCACGACAGCGGATGAAAGTTGAAAGCTTCCCTTTGCTTGATGGCTATGGCGTTGAAACTTGAAATGAATCCAAGAGATGATGGAGGAGGCCGAGAGGAAGCTCCGTCTTGGATTTGGTGGTGAAAGCTTGCCCGGAGCACCTCCCTAGGGTGGAAGATGAAGGAGGACGGCGGAATCCCTCCTCGGAGATGAAAACGGCGGAGGCAATGGGCGATCTGCGGATCTTCGTGCGGCTCCTGGATTAGGGCGAGACCTGCACTATTTAAAGAAAAGCAGAAATGAACAATGCGCACGATCACAGGACACGACCAGTGGTCGTGCGCACTATGTCCTGTGCTCGTGCGCACTGGCATGGAATAACAGGAAGAAGAACTGGGATAATGTGCACGAGTAGTGGCGCACGACCAGTGGACGTGCGCACTAAGTCCAATGATCGTGCGATTACCCAGACAGGACTCCAAAAATGAGGAATCAATGCACACGATCAGTGGCGCACGACCGGTGGTCGTGCGCAATATGTCCAGTGGTCGTGCGCTTACCCCAGGCTGATTCTGGAAAACGAAGAGTAGTGCGCACGATCGGGGGCGCACGACCAGTGGTCGTGCGCAGTAGATCCCATGATCGTGCGCAGTATTCCTGTTTCACAACCATCCCGGAACACGCACACGGCCCCTGTACCGAAAGGAGAAACCAATCACTAATCTATGCAGACATTCCAGACAATAACAAAAAGGAGTACCGACTAAAAGAATAACAAAATACACAGCAACGGGCATAAATGTGCACTTCCTATGGAAATAAAGACAAGATGAAATATATATGATAATGAACTAAAAGTGAAGTGCAAACGAGTGAAAACTAGCCTAGATGAGTCCGAAAATAGGTATATAAAGTGGACTCATCACACCCCCAGACTTAACTGTTTGCGCGTCCCGAGCAAATAAAATCTAAGCAGATAGGGAAAAATTCTAGTTAACAAAGAAATTGCAAAACGGAGTACCATGCGAAGTCGCATGCTCACGTGCGTAAAAATATAATAGAAGAAATTTCTAAGTATACAAAATAGTTTATACTTTTCACAATGCGTATCAAAATTTTATTATTACTCAAAAATGGAATCACGGTGAATCAGTCGGTCACGCTTAGGGAGAAAGTAGACTAATCGCTAGGCGAGCATTGCCAAAATCGGGGCTACGGATAACCTCCAAAGGAATCCACCAATGTCGGTGACCATATGCTTGCCCTTTCGCATTCTATCCACGACACTGGTTTGGTTCACACACGAATCAGTAGGACTTTAGGTGAAGAAATGGGGCTTGGGTTTCAGTGAGGTAAACAATGATAAACAAGAAGGCTATGCACCTAACCCAAAGGAGCTAGTATGAAGGGAATCCATCAGCTAATCAAAAGATATGCGGGTACACCACACCCCAAACTAAACTTTTAACATATGGGTGTGTGCACCGCCTACTCCAAAAACATTCTCATTTCCAAAATGATTTTCAATTAAAACTTTTTCTTTTCACTTTTTTTTTTCTTTACAAATATTTTTCTCTTTTTTTTTCTTTATTCAAATCATCTTTTTGTTTTTGCAATTTCAGCAAATATAACATTGCAGCACATCCACATAATCATAAGTAAAATCACCACATCACACCCCAACATTAAAATGTAAACACTAAAGCTCAACTTGGGAGTGTGACTAGGATCGGCTATGAGGCTTTGGTGAAATCATGGTGGAGATGAATCAAAAGGAGGGGTAGGCACAACAGGGCTAGCGAGGACAAGATGTTAGGAATGGTACAAAGCTCAACCGGGCCAAAATGATGGCCTACATCACACTCATGCATGACTAACCTATACCCATGCTTCAAGAATAGCTTGGGGCAAGTTCTTAGCCAACGAGAAAGACTATCCATCCTCCCAACTCGAGCAATACGAACCTAACGACCGTCTACACACATCCCTAAGCTACCGTCGGATTCACACCGGATTCACCCACTTTTGAGTAGAATAAAAAGTATTTACGCAATTAGAAAAATATAAAACTAAAAGCATACAGAAAAATTAAATCTACTCCAATTTCTACACGAGACGAGAGCAGTTGACTAGAAACACAACAAGGCCAACATTTTACTCCGTCTCACAATCCTATGTCAGCACCATAATTTTCCCAAATCTAACAAAGAAATGAGTTTAACTCGCAGCACGCAAAAAGCTAAGCACGCGCTCATGTGGGTGCAGTGGTGTGTGATGCAATGAACTAAGCATAATAAAACAATAAAAGCTTCTAGTATGCACAAGAAATGTGCACGTGCAATAGGTAACAAAACTAGCTCTCCCCCAGACTTAAACTAAACAACACATCATATGATGGAGAAATTAAAAATCATAAAAAGCTAAGGGAAGAGGTTACCCAATGCTCAGCTAGTGAGCATACCAGAAGACGCGTGGAAACCTGAAGCAGGCCCGCCATACGAAGAATCAGAACCCTGCCATTACAATTTGCAAAGAATACCTGTAGGGGTGAGCTCCGCAAAAACAAAACAAAAATATACAAAAAGGAAATGCTAAAACTAAAAATAGACAAGAAAAATAAACTGCAGAAAATGAAAGATAAGTACTGGGGTTATTGTCATCCCAGCACGACTTATTCAGCTACGAAAAGGTTCTAGCTAATGGGTCTATGAAAAGAAAAATGCACAGGCAACTGTTCCAATATCCGTTTCGGTAACGGGTACCGATACGGTGATAGAGCAGTTACCCCTCTACCTAAATAGTAATACCTGCCCAACACAGGTAGAGGAAATAGGAAGTAGGATGAGGAGGAGGCCTGGTCCTCACTCATCTCACCACAAAACAAATCCTTGCCTAGCAAGGTATCGTCTATCACAGGCCCGCAGTAGGCGATGGCAACGGCATGAGCACAAAGCTCATCGTCATCCCAACGTACCTGTGGAGACTCATCCTGCACAGGCTCAGATAACGAAGGGGGATCAAGTAATAAAAGAGAAGAAGAACTAAAATAATCAGAAATAGGGAGAGTGATCCCGATATCACTCTCAGCAGGATCCAAGCATAGATCACTGTCGGTATCATACGAGTCGTACCGAGGGGAATCCGAGAACTCGAGGTCCGCGGTGGTAAGAGGAACGGCCTCATCCAATAAGGAGGTGCAAACCTCTGCATTGGAAAGAGGGTATTCCTCATCCCACCGGGGTGCGAAAAAATGTTCCGAAGATCCACTTTCTCCGTCGGAGATAGAGGAATCATCATCCCACTTCGGCGCAACCTCGGGCACCGAATCATCCACAATCACGGCATCAACAACCGACTCACAAAAAAGAGTAATAGCATAATCCGGCAAAAATTGCGGAGGGGCAAGGCTGCTCTCAAAATCAAGCACTGAATGAGCATGCCCCATCTCAAAATTATTCGTTGACGCCACCCCGTCGACGACCGGAACAATCTCATCGTCCCATACAGGAGCGTCCATGAGTTCCTGCTCCACTTTTTGTTGGCTAACACCAGAGTGATCATCATCACTCAAGGAAAGCTCGTAAAAAGGGATCGAGGGACCCATGAAAGAGCTGTATGCGGCTAGAGATTCTTCGGTAATCTCAACGGGTAGAGAATGAGCAAAGTGCGTTATGTCAGTGTATGGGCCCTCAGAGGGAGAAGGCTTGCACAAACGAGGGCAATCCTTCAACATGTGGCCCACACCTTGACATAACAAACAGCGAATGCAATGCTCGGCATTCATAGCAGTAATGGCATCGATGGATTGGCGCAAAGTGTCAAGGATACGGCACTCAGCATCAGGATCCATCATGAATAAAAATAATTACTGAAAAAGTGCTACACAACTAAAATGAAAATAGCACGGATCTGCTATCTAAATCAAAAAGCAAAAAAAGGGTAAAAATAAATAAGCAAAATAAAAATTCTAATAACAAAAGCAAAAAAAAAATGATATGCACAAATGGAAAAGGGCTTCAATCTATTATCTCCCTCTCCACAAACTCACACGACTGTGTTCCCCGGCAACGGCGCCAAAAACTTGATGCTATAAGATCACGGCAGTGAACCAGTCGCACAAGTAATATAAAATGGGGGTTTTCCCAAGTATCGATCTCACAAGGAACACAGTAAGGTGGAGTTAATTTCGAGGAGGACTTGAGATTGAAGTCCTCAAGTCGGAGCTAACTAAGGGAGGGTTTTGATGTTGCAGAAACAGAAAATAAAAGGTTAACAACTACTCCTATGCAACGCCGCTATGCGATGCTTCGCCAGACGGGATGGAAGACTAGTCGGGCCGCTATGCACCGAATCACTAGGCGGATGGACGAGAAGGCTAGCGAATGAGGTGGTTAGAATGGCGGAATGAGGGTAGAAAGCACCTCTTCACAACGCACGCCACTAGCAATTGCTAGTGCGGCAAGGGTGGATGGTGGTGGATGGACTATGGCACACCTCAAGCAAATAATGAAAACATACAAAATCACATAGACATGATTGTATAAAATCGTTTTACAAATAAGCATACATCATCTATAAAAATGGTTTACAACAACACATAAACAACAATAAAGGAAGAACAAGTCAAGAGATCGACCGAATCCGAAGTCTTGCTGAGGATTCACGGTTGGAGTCGTCGGGTTGTCAATCCGCGTCCACGCTCGGTCCTCAACTGCGTCCGAGATAGAGAAGGGATGTCACCACCTTCCAATGGCCCGTCTTCTTCGTCTCACGACAGCGGACAAAAGTTGAAAGCTTCCGTTTGCTTGATGGCTATGGCGTTGAAACTTGAAATGAATCCAAGAGATGATGGAGGAGGCCGAGAGGAAGCTCCGGCTTGGATTTGGTGGTGAAAGCTTGCCCGGAGCACCTCCCTAGGGTGGAAGATGATGGAGGACGGCGGAATCCCTCCTTGGAGATGAAAACGGCGGAGGAAATGGGCGATCTGCGGATCTTCGTGCGGCTCCTGAATTAGGGCGAGACCTGCACTATTTATAGAAAAGCAGAAATGAACAATGCGCACGATCACAGGCACACGACCAGTGGTCGTGCGCACTATGTCCTGTGCTCGTGCGCACTGGCATGGAATAACAGGAAGAAGAACTGGGATAATGCGCACGAGTAGTGGCGCACGACCAGTGGTCGTGCGCACTAAGTCCAATGATCGTGCGATTACCCAGACAGGACTCCAAAAATGAGGAATCAATGCACACGATCAGTGGCGCACGACCGGTGGTCGTGCGCAATATGTCCAGTGGTCGTGCGCTTACCCCAGGCTGATTCTGGAAAACGAAGAGTAGTGCGCACAATCGGGGGCGCACAACCAGTGGTCGTGCGCAGTAGATCCCATGATCGTGCGCAGTATTCCTGTTTCACAACCATCCTGGAAGACGCACACGACCCCTGTACCGAAAGGAGAAACCAATCACTAATCTGTGCAGACATTCCAAACAATAACAAAAAGGAGTACAGACTAAAAGAATAACAAAATACACAGCAACGGGCATAAATGTGCACTTCCTATGGAAATAAAGACAGGATGAAATATATATGATAATGAACTAAAAGTGAAGTGCAAACGAGTGAAAACTAGCCCAGATGAGTCCGAAAATAGGTATATAAAGTGGACTCATCAGTGCTCCAAAGTTTTTATTTGCTGAATTTGTTAAAATAAAAAGTTGATTTGAAAAATATACAAAAAAAATAATTGTGAAAACGAAAAGTGAAAACAAAAGGTATAATTGAAAATTCTATTTGAGATGAGATTGTATTTGGAGTAAGCGGTGCACACACTAATATTTTAAAAATTAAGTCTGGGGGTGTGGTGTACCTACATGTATTTCGGTTAGCGGATAGCTTCTTCTTAATGCTAGCACATTTGGGTTAGGTGCGTAACCTTCTTATTTATCTTTGTTTACCTTACCGAAACCCAAGTTCCATCTCTTCACCTAAAGTCCTGCTGATTTGTGTGTGAACCAAACTAGTGCCGTGGAGAGAGTGCGAACGGACAAGCATTTTGTCACTGACATTTGTGGATTCCTTTGTAGGTTATCCGGAGCCCCGATCTTTGGCATTGCTCGCCTTGTGATTAGTCTACTTTCTCCCTATGCGTGACCGAAAGATTCACCGTGATTCCATTTTTGAGTAATAATAAAATGTTGATACGCATTGTGAAAAGTATAAACTATTTTGTATACTTAGTAATTTCCTATATTATATTTTTACGTGTGCGTGCATGCGAATTTGCATGGTACTCCGTATAAAAATTTCTATGTTAACTAATTTATTTTCCTTATCTGCATAGATTTTGTTTGCTCGGGACATACAAATAGATAAGTCTGGGGGTGTGATGAGTCCAAGTTATATACATATTTTTGGAGTTATATACATATTTTTTGACTCATCTAGGCCAGGTTTCTCATTTTTGCACTACACTTGAGAGCCATAATTATTCATATTCGTTTCTCTGTCCATTTCATGTTAAGTTCACTTTAGACCCGTTTTCTGTGTGATTTCATAATTATTCTTCTTTTGCCCTACTTGGTGTTTTTATGTGCCTGGAGAATGTGGTGTGCCCATTCTGGTGGCTTTTCGGTTTTACTACAGGTAAAAGGGTCGTGTGCGTGTTCCGGGATTGTTCGGAAATCCCAAACGGTACAGGAACACTGCGCACGATTAGTGGATCCATTGTGCACGACTACTGGTCGTGCACCCTAGATCGTGCGCACTATATTCTCCATTTTGCAAGTTCTGTCTGGGGCAACCACACGACCACTGGTCATAGTGCACATGACCGTTGGTCGTACGTAACTGCTCATCCATGTTATCCCATTTTACTGGATTCCTGCCACTGCTGATCGTACGATCATTGGATTCAGTGCGCACGACCACTTGTCGTGCGCCACTGATCGTGCACATTACATTTTCTGCTTTCTATAAATAAGCAAATTCCACCTTAATTCGGCAATTACGCACATTTTTCAGCCATTTTCATCACCGAGGAAGGGTTCCACCATTTCCCTACATTCTCCACCGTGGAGAGGTCTCTGGGAAAGCTTTCAACGCAAAATTCAAGCAAGAGCTTCCTCTCGGATGTACAACCTCGGGCTCGTAAGATCAGATCGGGCTCGAAGAGAGGGGAAGATAGGGCAAGATAGACTTCTCGATAGAGGCCAGCTCGCTAGGCGAGAGGGCCCCAGTGGGTCCAGCGAGAAGGCCCATTGGTTCAGGCGAGAGCCTTCCTAGGCGGGACAGACCCAGCGAGAAGGCCCAGTGGCTCAGGTAAGAGACTTACCAGGCGACACAGTCCTAGCGAGAGGGACCATCAACTCAGGAGAGAGCCTCTATAGGTAAGACGAGCCCCATCGGAGCTCCCGCTCGCGAGACGGTGCTCTGCCAAACGCCGGTTCAATTGGAAGGCAGTTCACCTTTTTATCCCTAGGTGATTTTATGCTTTTGCCCTTAGTGGTCTGCATATAAATCTTCAAAACGGCGGAGTTTGGCTATTGGAAGACCCAACCAAGGGTACTTTGGTAATCTCAGGTCAGTTCAGTGTGGTTTTCTACAGATCCAACTCAGAAAATTATAAATAGGCCCATAGGGGTTCTTCAGAAGCACTTTGTTTCCCCGGGATTTTAAGAGTTTTTCGGTGCTTTCTGAGAAGCTCCAAGCCCAGCTTTTGGCTTTGGAGGGAAAGCTCTCAGAGATCTTCCGGGTAAGCGGTGGGACATCCCTGCTAAGGCATTGGGTCAGTTTCTGGTCCTTCACAATCAGTCGGAGGACAGAGCTTGGGACGAGTAGGTGTTCGCTACACCGCTAATTTCGAACTTTCGTCGAAGTCAAATTTTGGCTTCAACAGTTCTGGTGCGGTTAGCGTGAAAGGTATCTTATACAAGAAAGTTTTGAGTTCGGTCCCATGGCAGGAGGTAAAGTTGAAGGTTCTGGTTCAGGAGGTTCCCCCTCCCGGGGAGAGGAGGCGACGGGCAAGATGTTGGAGGACTTCAAGCAAGAGGTCTTGCAGACCATCAGCTTGGCCTTCTCGGTAAGGAGTGGGTGGGCAACGCCTCATGTCTCGGTGGAGGCGATCTCGCTCTTGGGCAAGAATGCTCCTGGGCAGTGCCCTGGGAAGGAGGTTCCGACAGAGGTTGGCGAGAGGGATGTGCCCACGCGAGAGCTCTTCCCAGGCTAGCATCCCCGGAAGGAGATTCCTGCAGAAGTTGGCGAGAGCGAGGAAACTGTGCGAGATCTCTTCCCTGGGCATGGTCTCGCGGATCAGGACAACCTTCCAAGGCCGTAAGACGTGCCCTCTCGGCAGGCAGGAGGCTGGAGCCCTTTCATTGAGCTCATCATCTCGGACCCTGTGCCGGAGGGGTTTCGGGAACCCGACATGTCCTAGTACTCGTGTAAAGATGACCCTGTACAGCATGTGCAGCGGTTTGAAGATGTTGTTTTGATAAGGAAGATGACGGATGCCTTCAAGTGTCGGCTGTTTGCCATCATGTTGAAGGAGAGGCATATGACTGGTTCTAACAGTTGCCAGCAAGTTCGATCTACAGTTTTGAGGATCTCCGTCGAGGGTTCCTGTTGAGGTTCTCGACATCCAAGAAGCATAAGAAGGAGGCAGAGTGCCGGTTCGTGGTGAGGCAGAAGCAAGACATGACATTGGGTCACTATGTTGACCGGTTTCAGGAAGAGATCCTGGTGGTCCTGGAGGTCCCAAGGAATGCACTGATGCTCGCTTTTACCCTGGGGCTGAGGCCGGGATTCTTTAGCATGGAGTTGAAGAGAGTGCCCCCCTCCGCTCTTTTGAGGAGATCATGGAGAGGGCGGCAAAGGAGATATACTTCGAGAGGGCCAATCCGGTGTTTGCTAGGAAGCTAGCCAGGTTGGCGAAGGATGACGTGAAGGAGCTGAGAGCAGGGAGGGAGAGGGAGCAGATAGAAGAGAGAAGGAGGGAGGATCCCCGACGACAGGGGCAGTAGGAACAACATCAAGGATGGGGTGCACGGGAGCCGAACAACCGGTTAGGTTGGATGCCTCAGGAGCGGCACCCCCAGGAGCAAGGAGGAGGCTTTCAGGGAAGAGACAACTTTCACTAGCTGAGGAGGTTTGATCAGACGGCGAGGAGGCAGGAGCTGAGGGGTCACTTCCTGCATCCGCAGGAAGAAATGGAGGTCGGCCGAGGTAGAGGAGGAAGGAGAGGAGCTTGTGGAGGAGCCGAAAGAAGAGGAGGTGGAGAAAGAAGAGGGGGCAGGGTGGCGCTGCTTTTCTGTGACTTACGCCAGGAGGAGGGTCACGCGACGACCACCTGCCCAGAGTTCTTGGAGATGAGAGAAGCTAGGTGGCTAAGGAGGCAGGATCTGCCAGTAAAGTTTGTGGAGGTGCAGCATGGGGAGATGAAAGATATGTGTGAGGACCGGGTGGATGTAGGAACCCGGGGAGGGATCGTGGTGATCCACGGAGGAGTTGGGATTGAGGCAACTAGAAAGGGAAGCCTCCAGATAATGTTCTGAAGGGGGGTAGACTTGACCTCCCAGGCTCACCATCCGAAAGAAAAATTACCTTTTCTTCAGCAAAAATGATGGATTATGAGGACCCGTTCTTGTGATACCTTGGTGATCGAGACGGCAGTCGAGAACTTCACGGTCTCCAGGATCTTGGTGGACAACGGGAGCTTCGTGAACATGATATTCAATAAGTCTTTCGATGAGATGAAGGTCGAGGGAAAGAGGGTACTAGCTTCGGACGGACCACTGTTTGGTTTTTCAGTTGAAAGGAAGGAGGTAGAAGGAGGGGTAGGGCTGCATATGAAGTTGGGGGGGCATGTCACGGAATTGCAGGTTCGTGATCGTGGATGCCCCGGGCAGCTATAACGCCATCTTTTGGCGCCCCCTCATCAGCATCTTTCGCTATGTCCCCTCCTCGTTTCATCAATGCCTCAAGTTCAACAATGGACGGGTATAGGTTAGGACCAGGGGGGCCCGAAGGTGGCGAGGCAGTGTTACATGACAGCGATCAACACCATATCTTGGATTGTAGAGGTGGAAGAGCTGGAGAGGGAGATGGCGGAGCAGGAAGAGGTTGTCAGAGAAGAGGAGGTGAGCCTAGAGTAGGCGAGGGAGGCGATTGAGGAGGAACAAAGAGGAGTAGGTGTGCAGGAGGTCCAAGGGACGATGGGTCGGAGCCCCAAGAGGTTCGGCAGGTGGAAGGAGTTGAGACGGAGGCCCTAAGAGGTGTGGAGGTTAAGCAGCAGCAGAGTGAGAGCCTAGGGGAGGCAATGGAAGTCAAGGAACCGTAAGGGGAGGAAGAGTATGGGCAGGAAGAGGGGGCAAGAGTTGGCTGGGAGCAGTCGCGGTTGGAGCCAGCTAGAGAAGTGGTGTAGATGGAAGTCTTCACCAGTGCCGGCCAGGTACAGAGTATCCGGATCAGTGGGGGCTTAAGTCTTGAGAACCAGGAGCGGGTTTGGGCTTGCATCCAAAGTAATGTCGACATCTTTGCTTGGATCACGGATAACATGCCGGGCCTCGATCAAGATGTGGCCTGCCATCGCCTGAACTTAGACTCCCGGACGCGCCCCATTCGCCAGAAGATGAGGACCATCACCACCAAGCTTGGGGAGCCCATCTGCGAGGAGGTCAAGAAGCTTCTGGAGGCTGGCTTCATCTTGGAGATCTAGTATCTAGGATGGATCTCCAATATGGTAATGGTGAAGAAAGGAGGAGGGAAGTGGCGCATGTGTATTGATTTTTCTTTATTAAATAAATCATGCCCCAAAGATTGCTACCCCCTGCCTCGAATCGACGCGCTGGTTGATTCAGCCATTTGTTTTTCTTTTATGAGTTTTTTTGGATGCTTTTTCAGGTTACCACCAGATCCAAATGCACCCTCCTGATGTCATGGACGTCTCCTTCATCACAAGGGAGGGATGTTTCAACTATAAGATGATGACCTTTGGGTTGAAAAACTCAGGGGCTACATACCAGCGCATGATGGATCTAGTCTTCCAGGGGCAAAGTGGGAGGAACCTGGAAGTCTATGGTGATGATATGATGGTCAAGAGCAAGTGTGTGAACTCGCACCTTCGAGACCTGGAGGAGACATTTGCCACCCTGTGGAAGTTCAAGATGACGCTGAACCCCTTGAAGTACATCTTCGGGGAGAGACGCGGGAAGTTCCTTGGGCATCTCCTGACCCTGGCAGGGGTGGAGCCTAACCAAGATAAGGTGAAGGCTATCCTGGAGTTGTAGTCATCACGCAACACTAAGGAGGTCCAGCGCTTGACAGGCAAGCTAGTCGTGCTAAGTAGATTCATCTCCAGGTCGGGAGAAAAGTGTTCATCATTCTTCAAGGTGCTGAGGGTTACTCAAAGATTCGAATGGACTGCCCAATGTGAAGAGGCTTTCCAAATGCTGAAGAGGCAGTTCTCCCAGTCTCCTCTACATCAAAGCCCAAAGGAGGGGTACGAACTAGCCTTGTATCTCGGTGTAGGTGTAGAGGCCGTGAGGTCTGTACTGGTCAGGTAAGAGGGGAAGAAGCAATTGCCAATCTACAATGTTAGCATGATCCTGAAGAAGGCGGAGCTCCGCTACCCCATATTGGAAAAGCTGGAGTATGCTTTGATTGTTTCGGCCAGGAAGCTCCGGCCATACTTCCAAGCACATTCAATCAAGGTGGTGACAGACCATCCTCTTCACAAGATTTTTGAGGGAGCGGAGCACTCCGGCATGTTGGACAAGTGGTCTATCGAATTGAGTGAGTTAGATATCTCATTCGTGCCACGACTATCCATTAAGGTACAGGCGGTGGCTGACTTCTTGGCAGACTACATTGTTGAGGTCGGGACCGAGGAGCCACGGTGGCAGGAGGCGTGGAAGATGATGGTTGATGGGGCCTCGTGAAAGCACTCCCTCGGAGCAGGGGTGGTGTTGATAAGCACCCAAGGGGTCACCATAGAACAAGCTGTGGTATTACACTTCCCAGCAACTAACAATGAGGCAGAGTACGAGGCCGTGATAGCCGGCCTTCGTTTGGCAAAGGAGCTCGAGATCCAAGATGTGAAAGATTTTACGGACTCGCTGGTGGTGGCATCACAGATCCGAGGGGTGTTCGAAGCTCAGGAGCCCACCCTTGTGAAGTACTTATCAAAGGTGAGGGCGATCATTAGAGGGTTCCGAACATTCTCAATTCAACAAGTTCAAAGGTAAGAAAGTATAGCAGCCGATAGATTGGCTAAGTTTGGTCCTCGGGGAGGAGGGACCTTGACTGAGCTGTTTTGACCTACTATCGAGGAAGGAGAGTTGATGGAGGTGGATTGGCGACCCTCATGGGTGGATCCGTTGGTGACGTTCCTAACTACGGGCGAGCTTTCGGAGGGGACCAAGGACGGGAGAAGCTTCAGGAAAAAGGCAGCTCACTACCTAATGCCGGAACGGCGGTTGCATCGAAAGATGTTGTCAGGGCTCCTAGCAAGGTGTGTGATCAAGGAGGAGGTCCCGAGAATCCTTGGACGAAGTGCATTCAGGTGAATGCTGCAGTCACTCAGGGGGAAGGACGTTGGAATCAAGGGTGGTAATACAAGGGTATTTTTGGCAGATCCTGAGTAAGGATGCGGCCGAGTTTGTGAGGAGGTGCTGGAAGTGTCAGCTATACGCCCCCTCCAGCTCTTGCCCGCTCAAAGTCTCTGAAGAATCACGGCACCATGGCCTTTCGCCATCTGAGGGATGGACTTAGTCGAACCTTTCCCTTAGGCTAGTGGGCAGAGGAGGTTCCTCCTGGTCATGATTGATTATTTTTCAAAGTGGCTAGAGGTCAAGGAATTGGCCAAGGTCACCTCACAGGTCATCCAGAATTTTATCTGGGGGGAGATCATATGCAAGAACGGGCTCCCTCAGGCAATCGTAATAGACAATGGGCCTTAGTTTGCCAGCGAAGAGTTCATCACCTTCTGCGCTCAGCTGGGGATAGACCGTAGGTTTGCCTCCGTGCACCACCCCAGGAGCAATGGCCAAGTGGAGGCGGCCAACAAGATCACCGTGAACCTACTTAAGAAGAAGGTGGAGAACTTGAGCGGAAGCTCGGTGGAACAGCTCCCCTCAGGATTGTGGGCCTTCAAGATAACCCCAAACACGGCCACCAACGAGACCCACTTAAAACTTTCCCATGGGTGTGAGGTAGTCCTGCTCGTGGAGTTTGACGTTCGATCCACACGAGTCGCAGTCGCAAGTGACGGGGATGAGCCCTGGAGGTTGGAAAATGAAGGAGGGCTACGCCTCTCATTTGATATGGTGGAAGAGCTACGTTATGTCACAGCTATCAGGCAGGAAGCAATCAAACGACGGATGGCAAAATATTTTACCAAACATATCAGGATCAAGGAGTTTGCAGAGGGAGATCTGGTGCTGAAGAAAGTGGATGATGTGGGGAGATCTGCCCCCGTGGGTAAGCTCAACTCAAATTGGAAAGGGCCCTATATTGTCGAGAGGGTCCTGAGAACTAGAGGTTACAACCTCCAGGATATGGAGGGTAGGTCCATGAGGCATACTTGGAGCGGCGACGACATGAAATGCTTCTACCCATGAGAAGGGGGAGTAAAAATTATAATACTCAAGTCAAATTTATTGTAATATGATTCTCAAATTACTTTTACCTTTACCTACTGTTAAATTCTACAGCATGAAGATGAAGACTTTTGCACTACCGTGAGCCTGGCTCTGCCCCAGGTAGACCCACTGTGCAGGCTCTCATTAGCTGGCAGGTTTGAAGGCTCGCATTTGGGGGTAAGGGACCCCGAGCACGGCTCGACCAAAGGTAGACTCGCTGTGCATGCTCTCATTAGCTTGCTGGTCTGAAGACTCGCCTGTGGGGAAGATGTTTGATTCTTGGTTCTTGGATACTTGCACTACCCCGAGCATGGCTCGGCCCTAGGTAGACCCGCTGCGTAGGCTCTCATTAGCTGGCAGGTCTGAAGGCTCGCCTGTGGGGGTAAGGGACCCCGAGCACGACTCGGCTCTAGGTAGACCCGCTGCGCACGATCTCATTAGCTGGTAGGTCCGAAGGCTCGCTTGTGGGGGAGAGGCTTGGTTCTTCGTTTTTGGATACTTGCACTACCCAGAGCGCGACTTGGCCCCAGGTAGACCCTCTGCGAAGGCTCTCATTAGATGGCAGGTTTGAAGGCTCGCTTGTGGGGGTAAGGGACATCGAGCACGCGTCGACGATCGTGGAGCAGAAAGTCGAGCTGAAATCGTCGATCGGAATTTGTCGAGCTGAAATCGTTGATCAGAAATCGTCGAACGGAAATTTCTCTTTAAAAATCGTTGATTCCATGGGTTTGACGAATCACGGCCTGGTCACGGGCGTGACCTATATGACACGGGCATGACATGTCAATTTTTGACAATTTCCTAAAAAATTTCAGAAATCAAAATTAAGTTAGATTACGCAAATATTAACGAAAAGAGACATATTTATAAACAAAAAATAACTAAAAATTATGAATAAGAACTAAAATGATATAAATAAAGTATTAAAATATGCGTATATTTATAATTCATCATTGGCCTACATGTTATATGATCGTATTAGCTGGCAGAATCGGCGTGTTATGGTGTCGACTAACCCGTGCGTTAGTGCCACCGTAAGACGGCGGTTCTGGGCATAAGATCGGGAGCCTCCTTGGTAAGGGGGAGGGGTCTTACAAACTGGTATCACTTGAACAAACGACCATATGAGAAAGAAGTCCACAACACTGTAACACCCCGCTCGAGCATTAGTTTGCGGACAAACTATGCAGCGGAAGCAATGGTGTGCCCATGTGCAAAAAGTCACATAAAACAGTCCATTAAGTAATGAGTTAGGCCACTTTTTGATGTTTACCTTACCTTTATGCAGCCTCCGCAGAATGTGGTTCCTCCCCCTCCGGTTGCAACTCCTTTCATGTAGACAGAGATGGGACAAACTCTGACGGCTATCCTAGATGCCTTCAGAGCCCAGCAGGCCCCGGAACAGTTTCCAAACCCGGGATCAAACTGGTTGAGTGCCTTTAAGAGACTGTCCCCGCTGACGTACCGTGGGACAGAAGATGCAGTGAAGATAGATGAGTGGTTGGAGACTATTCAGGAGATGCTGGCTTGCATCAGCTGCCCTGTCATCCAGGCAGTACCGTTGGCATCCTCTGCCTTGGAGGTTCATGCTAAGAGGTGGTGGAAATCCATGTTAGATTTCACCTACGTAGATAGAGCATTGACAGACATCTCATGGGAGGAGTTCAGCGAGTCCTTCTTGGAGCATTTTATGTCCACTACGGATAGGGACGAGTTAGAGGAGAGGTTCCAAAACCTCAAGTAAGGGTCCAGATCAGTGATTGAATACCAGAGGGAGTTTTCTCATTTGGCAAGGTTCGCAGGGATATATGATCTGGAAGACAGGAGGTATGCTAAGAAGTTTTATCGAGGACTCAGGGATTCTACGAGGCAGGCGCTTCTATTCATTTCTCACGGCTCGGCGGCCCACATCATCGAAATGGCCAAGAAACTGGAGGCCGATCAGTTGATGGTGCAGAGCAGGGGTCAGAGGCCGATGGATGGGAAATCGTTCGGGGAGAGCAGCAGAGGCTCTCATAGTGGCAGAGTGATGGGATACAAGAGGGGTAGAGGACGACAGCGTCCTAACTATAGACAGGAGCAGAGTCCCCCTCCAGTTCTTACTCCCCCACCACCACAGATGAATGGCCCGGTGAGGCAAGAAGACCGTGACCAGAGACAGGTGGTCTATTATGGTTGTCAACAGCCCGGACACATCAGATCGCAGTGCCCACATCAGTTTCGACCTCTTACTCCTCCCCCACCTCCAGCAGCCCCTCCAGTACAGCAAGGCTGAGGACGAGGTCGAGTTCGAGGCCGATGCCGTGGACATTACGGCCGAGGTCGAGGGTAGGAACAGATGTACGCGCTAGATCTTACTGAAGCAATTAACCCAGAGGAGGTTATCACAGGTACTTAAGATTATTGTTAAATTACTTGAGTTTTCAATTATATAGTACCTGGAATGATAAAATAACAATTCATTTTAACTTAAACAAACCTCAGGCATAGTTATTATGAGCGGTAAGCCCGCTCACACTTTATTCGACATGGGTGCTTCGCACTCGTTCGTATATGGGGCCTTCATATACGGACTTGAAGACATGGAAAGTTTTCCGGGACTATAGATGAGGGTGCGTCTCCCCAATGGGTCAGAACTGCGGACCACTGCCCATTGTAATATGGAGGCCGAGATTGGCGGCAAGGCATTTGAAGCGCCAACAACTATTCTGAAGCTGCTGGACTTCGATTTGATTTTGGTCATGATGTGGTTACATCAGAACCATGCTCAGATAGATTTCCCATCAAGGAGGATCACACTAAGGCATGACGACTCCCATGTCATCATCGAAGGTATTAAACCTATCTCCCACCTATTACTATCTTTTGTATAGGCTGTGAAGACCCATGAACAGGTAGAGGAGGTTTACCTTATCTCCTTTGAGATGGCAGGAGCAGAGGCTTCTATTTCAGTTATTTCAGTGGTTCGGGATTTCTCCGACGTGTTCCCGGAGAAATTGCCCGGACTACCACCAGCCATGGACTTGGACTTCAGGATTCAACTGGTACCGGGAGCGAGGCCAGCGTCCCGGGCACCTTATAGGATGACTCCCAGAGACTTGGCAGAGTTTAGGACACAACTTCAGGAGCTAGTTGAGTCGGGATTTGTGCGGCCCAGTTCATCACCGTGGGGAGCACCAGTTCTTCTTGTGAAGAAGAAGGATGGGTCGTTACGACTATGCATAGATTACCGGGAGCTGAACCGGTTAATGGTCTGCAATACCTATCCACTGCCTCGGATAGACGAGCTATTTGATCAGCTGTAGGGAGCCTTCTGGTTCTCTAAGCTTGATTTACGATCCAGTTACTACCAGCTCCGCATCCGGGAAGAGGTCATACCGAAGACGGCATTCAGTTCTTGATATGGGTTATACGAGTTCACGGTGATGCCTTTTGGGCTCACGAATGCCCCCTTCGCATTCATGACCCTAATGAACCGTGTATTCGAACCTTACATAGACCGCTTCGTCATTGTGTTCATCGATGATATTCTGATCAATTCCCGGACTCAAGAGGAGCACACTGAACACTTAACACAGGTTTTGCAGAGACTGAGAGAATTCAAGAGGTATGCGAAGTTTTCTAAGTGCCAGTTCTGGCTACAGGAGGTGGCTTTCCTGGAGCACACTATAAGTGGGGCTGGATTAGCTGTGGATCTAGCCAAGATAGAGGCAGTACGGAATTGGCCACTGTTGAAACTTGTGAAGTGAAAGTGGGTGAATGGAAGGCTTGGGCAACCTATCCGCGCGGACTACGCGGACAGGGTTTGCGGACTGCTAAGTCGGCATGGATGTTACAGGCGGTTTGCTCTGTGGCGACCTGGGCGGTCTGTTCGCGCGGACTACGCGGACAGCAGCGGCGGTTTGTCAGGCCGGGGATTACTCAGCAGGCAGTTGGTTCCCAGGATGTAACCGGGCGGATAGAAATCATATTCGCGGAGTCCGGCATGAAGCGGACTGATGAACTGGAGCTCGGCAGACCGGTTTGGCAGTTGCCTTGGTCTTGCTCTAGTGAAGCGGCAAGTGGAAGCCGTGGAGACCGCTGGTCAGCGCGGACAGAAACTAGAGGTCGCCCGGTATGGCGGGCTAGATCCAGTGTCCGCCAGTAAGTACGGACTAGCCCATATGGCCAGTAGACTGGACTTGGTGTGATCTGAACCAAGTCCAGGATGGCTCAGTCCGGGGAGATCGCGCAGTGGAGCGCGGGCTGCTTTCTAAGTCCGCCAAGCCTAGTAGAAGTGCTGATGCCTTGATTGCTAGCTTGGGGGTATGCGGACTGTAGGATTGCCTGTGCAAGTGCGTGCGGACTGAAGCTGGAGTCCGCTGAGTTCGGAGGTGCCTTGGAGAGGCAATGGACTCAAGAGTTGCGGACGGTAGCCGGGTGTCCGCTGAGTCCTGCAGGTCCCTTAAAGGCGAGGCTGCGGGCTCGGGGTTTGCGGGCTGATGCCTTGTCCGCAGATTGGCGGACACGGCTGTTGTGGAGTCCTGCTGTGGTGATCCTGGCTTGGCCTCTGGTGGCAAGGCGGGCTGGATATTGGAGTCCGGGCCTTGGAGAAGCTGGGGCGGACTGACTATCTACACAGGAGCGGCGAACTGGAATGTGTGTCCGCAGGCTGGCGGACACACTAGTTCTTGCTGCGGGATGTGGCGGTGTTCCTATCGGCTAGGGCGGTGACCATACTCATCATCGTGCCTATAAATAGGACCCATGTTACATCAGGATATAGAGAACCTGAACCGAAGTAAGTGAACAGTAATTGAGCTCGCGTAAGTTGCTGCGGTCTGGACTTTGTTGTCCGCGCGGATAGAGAGTTGACCCGGTTGTGGTGTGCAGGTTGTGCGGATAGCGCTGGAAAGCCAGGACTTGGCTCTGATTGCGGTCAGGGACAGTGCGGACTCTACGGTTAAGCAACTGGCGGTAAACAGCAGGTTGCGGGTAGCGACCAGGCGGTCTTCTCTTTGGCAACTTAGTTCGGGGTTCAGGAAGTCGCCTGCTCCAGGCGGACTGTTCCATTCGGTGATGCGGCTTGTGCGGTCTGGCGGCTAGGCGACCTTGCGGTCAGGCGGCCTGCAGATCGACGGTGAAGAGCTAAACATTGGAATAAGGGGTGAGTCTGCGCGGCTTGGGTTGCGGTCTGGCAACCTGGCGGACTGAGCGGACTCCACAGTAGTAGGTCGGCGGCTTATTGATTGAGTCCGCGCGACTTGTCTTTGTAACTGTCTCTACTCTCCCGGTGTTGGGTTTTGGTGAAGCATGTCTCGCCATGTATGTCTCGCCTTGTAAAGAAGTTTGCTCTTGATCAATAAAGAAGCTTGTGCTGCATGTGTTGCTGGTTGTTACTGCTTTGTTGAGATAACCCCTGCTAACTCCACGATCCGGGAAAACTTTCAACAATATAAGTGGGCGTATCCTCCTCCGGTTTGTTGAGTTTTCAACAGGGTATCCAAGGGGGCGTCTGCGGTTTTGTTGAATTTTAACAGCCACGACCGAAGACAACATCAGACATACGCAGTTTATTGGGGTTAGTAGGTTATTATCTCAAGTTTGTGGAGGGATTCTCGAGGTTAGCCCTCCCCCTAACGTCCTTGACGAAGAAGGATGCAGATTTTGTTTGGTCAGAGCAGTGCGAGACAGCTTTTCAGGAGCTGAAGGACCGACTCACCTCATCCCCTATTCTTGCGCTCCCATACGGGAGTGAAGGATTTCAGATCTACACAGATGCCTCTTACCAGGGGATGGGTGCTGTCCTGATGCATCATGGACTTGTTATTGCTTATACTTCAAGACAGTTGAAGAAGCATGAGCATAACTATCCAGTACATGACTTAGAGCTCGGGGTTGTAGTATTCGCCCTAAAGATGTGGAGACATTATTTATTCGGGATTCATTGTGATATCTATTCAGATCACAAGAATCTTAAATATATCGATACGCAGAAGGACCTGAACCTGCTACAGAGGAGATGGCTGGAATTCCTCTGTGACTATGATTATCAGATCCACTATCATCCGGGGAAAGCAAACACAGTAGCAGATGCTTTGAGTAGAAGAGTCGGCACTTCTGTACTGGAGCCTCGATTTATGTCTATAGAGTTGATACGGATGATGGAAGACATGCATATTACCATGGTATCTAAGACCGAACCAGTGGTATATCAAGAGTACTTGAGCTCAGTGATCAGTGGTGATGATATACGGGAGCGCATCCAAACACATCAGAGGTTGGATGTTGCATTAGAGCAGATTTTCAGTGCCCTGGAAGGGGGCAAGTTTGAGGATTACACGATGTAAGATGATCTCCTTCGATTCTGTGGGCGAGTGTACATACTAGTAGGAGATGGTATCCGGGATGACATACTCAGAGAGGCTCATTGCTCCAGATATTCAGTGCATCCCAGCATCACCAAGATGTGGGCAGATTTACGGAGGACCATGTATTGACCTGGAATGAAGAGGGAGATCACGTATTTTGTGACACATTGCGAGAAATGTCAGCACATGAAGGCGGAATGTAAGAGCCCAGGACGTTTACTACATCCACTGCCAGTCCCAGAGTGGAAGTTCGAGGACATTGCTATGGACTTTGTACACGGACTACCTCGCTCCCACTCCGGGTATGATTCCATTTGGGTCATAATCGACAGACTGACCAAGGTAGCGCGTTTCATTCCAGTCAGGAAGGATGCTCTAGTTGCAGTTTTGGTGAGATTGTTCGTAGAGCAGTTTATCAGATATCATGACATCCTCAGGACTATCGTCTCAGATCGTGATGGTCGGTTCACTTCTAGGGAGTGGAGGGCAGTGCAGGCTTACTTGGGGTCCCAACTTACTTTTAGCACTGCCTTCCATCCGCAGACCGGCGGCCAGATGGAGCGGACAAACAGGATGATGGAGGACCTGCTTAGATTATGCATATTGGATACAAGGAATCCTTGCGAGAGGCTGCTACCATTGATCGAATTCTCTTACAATAACAACCACCAAGCTAACATTAGGATGGCTCCTTATGAGTCTTTGTATGGAAGGATATGTCGGACACCGCTATCTTGGGTACATGATGTGGACACCAAGACTCTTGGCTCTGATTTTGTGGAAGATACGGAACCTCAGATTCGTTTGATCCGGGATCGGATGCTGGAAGCTCAGAGTAGACAGGCTAAATACTATAATGCCCGGCATAGGAAGGTGGAGTTCCAGGTGGGAGACAGGGTATTATTGAAGATACGTCTGGTACATGGTGTCTCTCAGGTGCGGAGGCACAAGAAGCTCAGTCCTTGATATATGGGGCCATATTTGATCCTGGAGCGGATCAGTCCCTTGGCTTATAGAATGCATATGCCACCAGAGTTGAGTACACTACACGACGTCTTTCATGTCTCTTCACTATGGAGAGCACTCCTCCAGCCAGAGCAGCACATTACTACTACAGCTAGCCCGTTAGCATCCGATAGATCAGTTCGTTTGCATCCGATCCGGATTTGTGATGCAGATGTCCGAGTGTTGCGGAAGAAGAAGGTCCCTCTTGTGAAGGTGATGTGGTCCAACCATGGACGGGAGGAACACACCTGGGAGTCAAGGGAACTGATGTTGGAGCGACACCCGAAGCTGTTTACTTTAGGTATGCTGTAAATTATGTTTTAAAATTACTTAAATTATTACGAGTAGAACCCCATGGACCCGAACTTAAATTTCGGGGACGAAATTATTTTTTTTGTTTATTAGAATTGTAACATCTCATGTTACTTCTAGGCCCCTTAACTTAGATTGGGTTATGCATGGGGTGGGTGATATGAGTATTTAGCTAGGTTTGACCTTAGTAGGTGAGTGAAGTCATGTGTGGCCCACCATAGGGCCTAAGTCAAACTAGGTCAAACTAGCCTAAATAAGGACCCTAACCATATCATGACCCCACCACATTGCCTCTAACCCTAAAAACAATCTAAGTCGACCCTAGGCCATGTCACTAGGTCAACCCTTTGACCCTAGTTGACCAAAGTCAACTTAGCCCTAATTTTGGTCAAACCTATACCTATAGGCCCAATTAGCCTAAATGGGGCACCCCCTTGGCCAAACCCAAGTTGGGTGGTGCCACTAGTCTCATGACCATTAAGTGGGGTCAGCCCACTCATCATGTTGACCAAGTCAACTCAAAAAGTCAACTTGGTCAACATGACGCCTAAAGAAGGGAAAGATGAACCCAAGCCCATTTCCATTGGGCTAAGCCCACCCAACTCAGCCCAAGGCTAACCCAAGGAGTCAAAGTCAACCCCTGGCCCTCAATTTGAAGAGAGAGAATACATGCAGGGGCAAAGTTGGAAAATTCACCCAAAAAGAGGAGAGAGAAGGTTGAAATTAAGGGAGGAGGCCACATGGCTCCTTCTCTACAGCCATGGCTTGCTGGCAGACCTCCCTTGGAGTTATTAGGAAGAGGTGAGAGGCTGAGGGCCACTTGGCATGAAGGGTGATACAACCAAATCTCCAAACCGAGCTTCCCTTGGTTGTATCTCCCCATATATCCCCTCCCAGCCAGAGATATTGATTCCATTATCTTCAAAGGGCAAAGGAGAGTAGAAATCGATAGATGGAGTGAAGGAAACGGTGCAGGAACCATGAATCTAAGAGGTGCCGCCGGAGAAAGGTTGAAAATGGCCACCCGCCTCCATCCTCGCCTCCAGCCACCAACACAGGTTCGTTTCACCGTTCCTCTACCCGTACTAGAATCCTAGATCAACTAGGGGAGATATCGGGCTCAATTGAGCCCGATGCCATGGGAGAAATTGGAGATTTTTCAAGCTTTTTCTTACCTCTCGAGATCGTCGTCGCCGCCGTCTCCTACCACCACATCACCGGCAAACGATAGCCACCACCACCGTGAAGGTGATGGCACCGTTGGTCGTGGGTGGCGCCGCCTCAGGTGGCCGGAAATGGCCCCGCAATATCCCCCGGGCCAGCTCAATCTCAGTCGTTGAACGCTTTGGGAAGATAAACGGATGCCGTCCAATATTGCTTTAAGATTCGTGCTGTGCATTTTTCTTAAAATCAATTTAATTTCTGTTATTATTTAATAAAATGAAATTATATTTCTGTCACATTAATTCAGTGATCTTGCATGTCAAATATAGGGCTTTTATATCCATTTCTAGAGAATGACATGAACATGAAATATGTAGCCCTTTGTGTTAACTTTAATTTGCCACCCTTTAACCTGAGATTTGGTCCAGTGGTCTGACCTATAGGACCATTTTTCTAGTGTTGGTCCTTAGCTAGGGCAAAATTTCAAAATGATACCCAAGACAAACCATTCATCCAAATTGCCCAAAATTTTGGGTGCATGCATGTGTAGGGCTTGTTTAATACCTGTACAAAAATGAGAATTTTTGGAAAAATGTTTTCCATAGTTTTTACTAAAATACACAAACAGAATTAAATGAAATATTTGGAGTTGTGGGACTCCAAATGGCCCCAAATTTTGTTGGCATGTCCTTAGGGACATTATAAGTGTATGTTTTAAATGTTAGCCAATTTGGACCAATGCATGTTGGGTAAACCCACTTCCATGTGTTGTCTTGTTATAGGCTTGGTGTGCATTTAGCCTAAAATGAAATAATGTGTATTCAGCCAACTTGGAACATTCAAAAATCATGATTTTCATTATAGAGACACATGAGGGTGTAATACACCTCTCATAGCAATGGTGGGATTTTTGGGAACAAAAATCCCATTATTTTGAATTTCTGGAAATTTGGTCTTTTTGAGGAAATAAATTTAAAATAGGTTTACCTTTATCATAAAATGTTAAATTTATGTTGAGGACTAAGGAGTGACATAATAAACACTAAACATAAATTATATCTCTGTTGGATGAAGTTTAAGTAGTTTAAGGAGCAAAAATGACCATTTTACCCTTATGGAATTTGTGTAGAAATGATGGGTATATTCCTTTGAAAAATCTGAGAAAATTTATATTGCTGTAATTGTATGTTTTATACCTTATGCCATTATTTCAGAATTTTGGGGTGCAAAATAATGTATTTAGGCCCAATAATGGCATTATGGTAAATAACACAAATTGATCATTGATAGGCCATTTCAACCTAGATGTAAATGGAAATCTGGACATAGCATTATTTCATTATTATCAAGGCTCTGTAATTTAATTAGAATTTTTGAGATAATATTTTATGTACTTCATTTGAAAAATGCTAGATTTTTGGTTATAGTATTAAAGAGGAATTAATTATAAATCTGAATTAAAAAAGCATGAAATTTTGGTAGGCCCCATTAATTGTCATATTATATACCTGGAAGAATCCCTAGGACAGTAGATTTAATATTGACAATACGTCATGTGCAAAACGACTAGGGATTACATTTAAAGAAATTAATTTAATGGTGTAAGTAATTTGGAAAATTATGGAATTCATCATGTTCATCATATAGGTCCATACCATCCTAGGATAAATAATTTGAGGCATATGGCCAGAGGAATTAGAAGGTCACATTTGTGGGCGGTATCGGGACATGGGTAAGGGTCTAGCACCAATGTTCGTACTAGTGGGGCCACCAGGGGAGGAATCTGAATGACTAGTAAAGTGAGGATCTTAATGGAGGAATTAACCCTGGTTGGTCTCCTAGAGGAGTCCTTAACCATGTGTGGAAGAGTGCAAGTCCCGTGACAATAATAATAACGGGGACCGGCGGAAGACCGCCGCTCTCCTAATAACACCTTAAATCTATAGGGTCGTCCTAAGTAATATAAGAGTTGGGGTATAAATCCTGGGTAAACACCAATAAAAGTAATTATCCGTAAGAAAGGGAACTTTGGGCATAATCCCATCGTAGTTCCTAGAGCCCCCGAGAGCCCTTCACCGGGTATACACTGGGCAGTCCTGGGATTAACCTTAAATCACTAAGTATAATAACCCGTAAACAAGAGTAGTCTAATAGGTTAAGACATTGTGGTTCATTCTCACCCGTGTAGGGTTGGAGGGATTATGGTTTATTCTCACCCGTGATGTGTTGGAGGTAGACTTGTGTAATATGCTCACCCGTGATGGGTTGGAGGGATTAAGGACGATTTGTTCCTGCGAGCTGAAGGCTCGAGATGAAATACTTGCATGTACATAAATTTAGTGGGGGGTCATGCAGTACTGGGCCGATCGTCACACTGACGACAGTACGGTGAACCAGGCGGGTGTGAGGGTTTGAGGGGCCAGTGGGTTATTTTACACTGCGGTCTAGAGGACGATCCCCGATGACGCACACCCGACCCAACAAGACTGATGATTGTCAGCAAAGTATGTATGCAGAGACTCTAGAGTGCACCTTACACGTGTACAGAGGCATATGAGAGAGGTCTAGGCTTGGTAGTGTGCATACCCGTCTAGAAAGTGGAGACGCCCGCTCTGCTGTTTCCGAAGCCACAACGGTGGTACCTGAGAGTGATGCTAGCTCTCGAAAAGTGGGAACTAAATGTCTGGGATCTCAGAGTCGTGTGCGTGTGTTGCACTTGCATGTTTCATAATTCATAACATATCATCCATTTGCATTAGGACATACGCTTCATAGATCCTTATCATATAAATTAGTATGGGCTCTTTTATATGATAACTTATTTTGGAAATCCTAACTTATATATTTGTATGGGCATTTATATAAGTTAGGGTACTCTATGATGGTAGATAGCTTTACCTTTCAGCTTTACTTTTCTGCTCTTACTTTCAGTTCTTTCCTTACTAGTACTACACTTTACTTACTTGTACTATATACTTAGAACCGCTAGAGTAGAATAATAATATCTATTACAACTGCTAGTTAGATCTTGTCATCTGCTTCCACTTTTGCTACCCCTTGTTGTCCTCCGCTTTGTCCTTCCACTCAGTGCCTTGGAGCTGCGGGGCGAGGTGGGGAGGAAACGACTTAGCCTTTTTAACTAATGGTCGGTGACCATACTATTTTAGGAGCTCGTGGAGATGGTGCACCAGCACGACGAGGAGAAAGGACTTGAGGAGCAGATACCGCTACCACAGACTACTACTACTACTGTGCGTCCTCAGGTGGGACGAGTTTTGATGTATTAGATTAGCTTTCACTTTGATTTGAGAGAGAGAGTTGATATGATGTACTGGGAATAAGCACTTATTACACTTTCATTTTGTACTCATTATGGATTATGTTTTTGTACTCTTCATTTATGTATATTATATATACTCTATGACTTGTGGACTAGTGGATTTGATATACTGCTATACTTCTATTTCTATTATTGTCCTACAGGTTATATGATCGTATTAGCCGGTAGAATCGGCGTGTTGCGGTGTCGACTAACCCGTGCGTTAGTGCCACCGTAAGACGACGGTTTTGTGCATAAGACTGGGAGCCTCCTTGGTAAGGGGGAGGGGTCTTACTGTTCTCTACCTCTCGAGTAGTTTATTCTCATTTACTCGAGTAGTATTTCTTGTACTCGAGTAGTCCAACTCCACCTCTCGTGTAACTGCTTAAGCACTCGAGTAAGTCTTTTTGATACTTGAGTTGCTGATCTTCATTTCCAAATTTTATCCAAGTATTTACTCGAGTAGTTATCTTCAGTTTACTCGTGTAGTTTTCTATAGTACTCGAGTAGTTATCTTCATCTCCCTCGAGTACCTCTATATAGTACTCGAGTAGTTGTTTCTTCACTCGAGTATATCAGCTTCATTTATTTCTGAAATTTCGTTATGTCCAGATTGACAAATTTCTTAATGAGCCTTGATATGATTGGACCATGTGTACCTCATTAAGAATTAATTATGACTATTATCACAGATCATATATAAAGTCTTGTCAAATTGACAAACCGTAATCAGAAGTTTTGCAGTAAATTATTTTCTAAATTCTCTGAATCTCTTTCTCTCTCCAAGAAGCGAAAGCCGCCGACGCTGATCATCATCGTTCTCATCCGGCTAGGGTTTTCGATTTCAGAGGATTCAGATCAAGAAGGTTTACAAATCGAGATCGTCGCTCAATTCCTCATCTTATATCCGATCGTGTGAAGCCAAGAAAGTTCTGATCTGCTTTGCCGAGATTTTCTTCACCTCTCTGATAAAGCCACAAAGTCTACAATAGGAAGATCCAGGCCGATTGTTTGTAGATATGATAAAGTTTCATTATTTGTATTTCTACATACGCTCTATTTCATTCTTGTAGGAGAATTTTCTCCGAGTTTCGGAGCATTTGTCTCCGAGTTTGTAGGAAGTTTCATCTTCTGAGTGTAGATCCATTTTGTGGATCGAGTTTGTAGGAACTTTGTTCCGAGGCGTAGGATTGGTTTTCAATCCGAGATAGTGGAGTAGCCGAGTCTAGTTTATTGCTAGATCGGTGAGGGAAAGTGGATCTTCCCAAGATTGGGGAACCACTATAAATCTTGCTTCGTATGTGATTGATTGGTTGATAGTTCTGTGCATAGATCTAAATTTTTATTCCGCAAAAAGACACATATCTCACCTATTCATCCCCTGTAGGTGATTTAGGTAGGCAACTAAACACTTTCAATTGGTATCAGAGCGAGGTTGATCAATAATAGGTTAACACCTTGATCAGATCTGATTAGTTGTCTTTTGAGATCTACCAAACATGGACAAGGCTAAAGATTTTGCCAAACTTCCTTTGTGCACCAAGAACAACTTTCACATGTGGAAATGTAGAATCAAATTTTTCATGGAAGTTGTGGATCCGAGGATCTTCATGATAGTTGAAGAAGGTCCTTATATTCCCATGACAATCTCCACAATAGATCCAACTAAGAATGTTCCGAAGAAATTAATGGATCTAGAGAAAGGCGAGATTGCACTTTTATCCTTAGATAAGAAAGCCAAAAACATAATAGTAAGTGCAGTCGATGACTCCATGCTGCAAAACATAATCCACTGCCAGTCTGCAAAGGAGATGTGGCAGTCTTTAGTTACCTTATGGAAGGTACAAAAGAAGTCAGGGATGATAGAAGATCCCTTCTAAATCAACAGTATGAAGCTTTCTGATAAGGAAACAAGGACACCATTGCTGACACATTTGAGAATTTCTTCAAGATAGTAAATGGCCTAAGGGTCTATGGCAGAGTCTTCACAAATGGAGAATTGAATGACAAATTCTTGAGATCCCTAAGTAAGGAATGGGATAACAAGGTCTGTGACATCAAAGAGTTTAGAAAACTAGCCGAGATAGACCCATAGAATCTCTTTAGGAAGCTTATGTCATATGAGCTTCAACTCAATACCAGAAAGGCTGAACAAGAGAAGAGAAGATATGCATCTAAAGATAAGTCTGTTGCTTTAAAGGCAGATGAAAGTGAGGGTTAGATCTACAATACTCTAGCGGGGGGTGGGGGTGGGGGTGGGGGGTGGGGGTGGCGAATAGAGTATATTTAAAATTTGTTAGGTCCCTATAAAGGTGTTATTACAACTTTTACTATAAATTGAAAAGGTGCAGTAATTAAGAAACTGGAAAATAGAAAATAGTAAACCTAATCACAGCCACACAGCAAGAACAAAAAGAAAACGATAGGCAACCAGACGACACAGGAAATTTATAGTGGTTCCCCAAATCTGGGTAGTCCACTCTTCTACCACCCTTGGTAGGAATCCATTCAGGTTTTTGATCAGGTGCCTGATACCAATGAGTTTTGATCAGGTCCCCAAAAACCAACTCAAGTCTTTTGGTTAGGAGACTTACAACCAGGAATCACTTTTGAAGGGAGATGACGACCCTTTATACAGGAGGGGGTGAGAGAGTGATTGTGTCTTCTCTTTCTCAATAAACTGAGAAGACTTAAGTGGATTGATGTTTAACAAACGCTCCCCCTGAAATATTGAATGGTTCAGGAAGATTTGGAAACTTTACTGCAGGGTGATAGGTCTTCAATCAGAGTTCTTGACAAGCAGTGACGTAGGAGCTTCTTGACTGATTTGATATATGTTGTCCTTGGAAGTCTTGAAGAGAATATTGAAGAAGTAGACTCTTGATATTGTATGATTGTTCTTCTTCTTCTGAAGGAAGATCACTGCCTGTCACTGTGAGCTTCAGTATGAATTTTTGTGTGAAGCTTTTCTGCTGCTGTATGAATTCTTTCAATCAGTCTATGTGTGTGTGTCTCTGTTTTTCTGACTGAGTATGTTCTTCTAACTTCTGATTGTCGATCTTCTTTTCTTCTATAACTTTTCAAAAATTTGAATCATCGGTAATTAATGCTGACACCTTGAGAATAATCGGCATTGAATCATTTCCTCAACTGTCCCGTGAAAAATCGGCAAATAATATTCCTGAAGAAGACCATAATCAATGCTCCTTCTAACAGATACATTCAGAGAATGTAGAGCATTAATTGCTTAGGAATTTCCGCATTAGAATGGGGACAGAAAGCCAGAAATGGCTATGTATGGAGTCGTTGAACGAATAACAGAATTCGTCGAGCTGAGTTACTAGTTCGTCGAACTGAGATTTTGTATTCGTCGACCAAACAGCTTTTGTTCGTCGAGTTGAAAACTTCACTACTGTCTGTTGCCAATTTTCTGTCTGAAGTTCGTCGAGCTGACAATTGCATTCGTCGACTGGAGTTCAGCAACAATTCTGGACTTAGTCAAGTATTTTGTGTTAACTGATATTTTCTGTGTCGACATGAATCTACTGGTGTCGACACAGGTGGGTGTCGACTGATTAGTCTTGGTGTCGACACAATTCTTCTGGTGTCGACATAAGTGGGTGTCGACTGATTATCCTTGGTGTCGACACAAGCTTTCTGGGGTCGACATAGTTGGTGTCGACACATGCCCTAAGTGTTGACACAAATATTCTGGTTCCAGAATTCGTCGAGTAGAGTACTGAATTCGTCAACCTAAGAAGTCGACTTTGTCGACCTGAGAAGTTCACTTTGTCGACCTGAGATCTTTTAACAGAAGGTTGTTATGAACTCGTGGTCCAAGTTCATCGAGCTCAGAATCTTGTTCGTCGACCAAAGTCTGAAGTTGGACTTAGAATAATCTGGAGTTATCCTGACTTTTGTTTGTTGAAGTATCCCAGTTTTCGTCGACTAGAGAATGAAGATCGTTGAGCTCAGCTCAGAGAAATATGTCAAGATCGTCGAGTTGAGAACGTCTTTCGTCGACATGAGTTCGACGAACATCGAACTCATTTTTACTTAGTCTTGAAATCTTCTAAGTCTTGAGTCTCTGATATTCTTGTTGATAGTTGGTCCATCTGATGTTGACTCTAAGGACTTGGCCTAGACTCTAGGACACATCTTTGACCATGGCTATACATATTGGGTCACATCCTAAGTTAGTGAACCTAGCCCAAATCAACTAGGGATCAAACAATCGCCCCCTATTTGGGTGAGGTCACTAATAGACTCAAAACAAAAATGTAAAAATAAACAAAGCAAGAAAAAGGTATATCTGGCAGAGATTTACTAACACATGCAGCATATATATATATGTACATGAGCTTTGTTTTAAACAGACAGATCAATTTTAAGACTAATGCAGAAAAGTTAAAACCATGTAAAGGTTACTTCTTCTTCTCCTTACCTATGAACTTGTCTTCTTTAGTCTTTTCACCTGGCTTTGTAAAGATAATTTCTCTCTTTGGATCCAAAGCCTGTGTCTGTGTCATTATCATGTCAGCTGCCCCAATAATCTTCAGGGATGTAGTTCTGGGGACAACTGCTTCAAGATGTAGCTTCATGTAATCATCAACATTGAACAATTTATTTGCTTTATCAAATCTTTTGAGTTCTTCCTTTCTGTATTTGGACATAGTTGAATATACTGATATATCTTTGCCTTCAGCTTTTGCTTTATTTATCAAAGAAAGACCAACAAGTTCCTGGAACCTTGCCATTTTAGCAGTATTTGCTATTTCAGGATCCTCAAATGGAACAGGAGGTGAATATGGTCTTTCAGGACTAATGTGAATAACACGTATATCATTAAAAATTTTTTTTTGAATTTTTGCTGAAAAATAAAGATTTCGGCCCGCTATTGGCAGACCACAGAAAATAATTTTTTTGATTTTCTAGAGATCCGATCAACCAACAAGGAACGCAGGGAGGATGTTTGCAACGTGAAAGTTGAAACGACTGCCTCTGATACCAAATTGATGTACGGATGTTGGATCGGAGATCTCCACGAAGCTAACGCCCTATCTCCGCTCTATACGTCGTAGATCTACCGCACCTACACAGCACCTATCGCCCACAATAGTTCCTCGTCACAAGAATGCAGCACAAACAACAATGGAAGAATGGTCGACTCGAAAACAACGATCGAAAATTTGAGTCGGAATATTCCCCAAGAAAACACAAAGGTTGCCACTCCTTTTTGAGAACAAGACCAAGGCTATATGCAAAGATCCGCTCAGGTAAATAGGATCCACCCGATCGGGAAATAAAAAGCCTTGCAACGGCGATTTCGATTCAAAACTTGCAGCGATTAAATTAACGATCCGGAGAAAACGATTTGCGAAAACCACCACAACTAAAGAGAAGAAATCACACAAGGGAGGGGGAAGAGATTACCCAACCGGAAAGCTTTCACACAAGATAACTGTGGGAGAATCACTCTCTCCATGGATCCACCGGCGTCACACCAAATGGTTTGCAACCTTATTTCAAGGAGTCGCACCGAAGGAAGCCGCGCCAGAGTCACACCAAATGGATGGAGGGAGCAAGGGGGGGGGGGGTGCGGCTTCACACCACACAAGGGGGGCGGCGGCTTGGAGAACACACTTCTTGGCCGAAATTTCACAAGGAGGAAATTAGGTTTTCAATCTTCTCTAATTATCTCATAAGAAAGCCTCCTTATATAGGAGTTACAAACACGCCTTAACCCTTCATGATGGAGATGTAATCTCATCCATCTGAATGGCTAATTGCACACAAATACTAAAAGTAGTTCAAAATAAAAACATGCAATGAATATAAAATTATCACTTAAACATAAGATAATTTTATATTCCAAATATAAAATAGAGTGTGAGGAAGGAAATAAATAAGGCTAATGCTTTGCGTTGGCGGTAGCACGCCGCGGGCGGAGGTTGTAGCGTAGCCTTCCGTTAGCGTCATCGTGCCGCCTCACATCCTTGAGTTGTATTGCCTTATCAACCGGATCATCAGCAACATCGTCAGCATCGTCTTCAGATGGTGGAGGAGGGGGAACGCCATCAATATAGGATTGTGAGACGGAGTAAAATATTGACCTTGCTGTGCTCCTAGTCAAGTGCTCTCGTCTCGTGTAGAAATTGGAGTAGATTTAATTTTTCTGTATGCTTTTAGTTTTATATTTTTCTAATTGCGCAAATACTTTTTATTCGCCTCAACAATTGGTGAATCCGGTGTGAATCTTACGGTAGCTTAGGGATGTGTGTAGACGGCCATTAGTTTCGTATTGCTCGAGTCGGGAGGATGGATAGTCTTTCTCGTTGGCTAAGAACTTGACCCAAGCTATTCTTGAAGCATGGGAATAGGTTAGTTCACTTACATGAGCGTGATGTAGGCCATCATTTTGGCCCGGTTGAGCTTTGTACCGTTCCTAACGTCTTGTCCTCGCTAGCCTCGTTGTCCCTACCCATTCTTTTGATTCAGCTCCACCTTTATTTCACCAAAGCCTCAAAGCTAATCCTAGTCGCACTCCCAAGTCGAGCTTTAGAGTTTTACATTTTTCATGATGGGGTGTTGATGTGGTGCTTTTATATATGAATATGTGGATATGCTATAAAGCTTATATTTGTTGAATTTGTTAAAAGAAAAGTAATTTGAAAAAGAAAAAGAAAAGTTTTAAAAAAATGATGTTAATTGTGAAAAATTGAAAAGTAAAAGTAAAATTGAAAATCCTATTTGAGATGTGAGTATTTTTGGAGTAGGCGGTGCACACACCCATATGTTAAAAGTTAAGTCTGGGGGTGTGGTGTACCCGCATTTATTTTTGTTAGCTGATGGATTCTTTCTTTGATAGCTCATTTGGGTTAGTTGCATAGCCTTCCTGTTTATCTTTATTTACCTCACCGAAACCCAATCCCCATCTCTTCACCTAAAGTTCTACTGATTCGTGTGTGAACCAAACCAGTGCCGTGGAGAGAATGTGAAAGGGCAAGCATATGGTCACCGACATTGGTGGATTCCTTTGGAGGTTATCCCGAGCCCCGATCATTCGCAATGCTCGCCTAGCGATTAGTCTACTTTCTCCCTTCGCGTGACCGGATGATTCACCGTGATTCCATTTTTGAGTAATAATAAAATGTTGCAACGCATTGTGAAAAGTATAAACTATTTTGTATACTTAGAAATTTCTTCTATTATATTTTTACGCGTGCGAGCATGCGACTTCGCATGGTACTCCGTATCGCAATTTCCTTGTTAGCTAAATCATTTTCCCTATCTGCTTAGATTTTGTTTGCTCGGGACGCGCAAACAGTTAAGTCTGGGGGTGTGATGAGTCCATTTTATATACCTATTTTTGCACTCATCTGGACTTGTTTTCTCGTTGATACACTTCACTTTAGAGCTTTATTTGTTCATATTTATTATTATGTCCTTTTTTTGAGTAAGTGCACATTTATGCCCGTGGTTGTGTATTTTGTTACTTTTATTGTTTGAACTCCTTTTTGTGATTGCCTGGAATGTCTGCACAGATTAGTGATTTATTTTTCCTATCGGTACAGGGGTCGTGTGAATGTTCCGGGATGGTTGTGAAATAGGAATATTGCACACGATCATGGGATCTAATGCGCACGACCACTGGTCGTGCGCCCCTGATCGTGGACACTACTCTTCGTTTTCCAGAATCAGCCTGGGGTAATCGCACGAACACTGGACCTAGTGCGCAAGACCACCGGTCGTGCGCCACTGATCGTGTGCATTGATTCCTCATTTCTGTAGTCCTGTCTGGGGTAATCGCACGACAATTGAACTTAGTGCGCACGACCACTGGTCGTGAGCCACTGCTCGCGCGCGTTATCCCAGTTCTTCTTCCTAATCCGCCATGCCACTGCGCACGATCTCTGAACATAGTGCGCAAAACCACTGGTCGTGCTCCCGTGATCGTGCGCATTGTTCATTTTCTATTTTCTATAAATATGCAAGTCTCGCCCTAATCGAGAGGATCCAGAGCTCGACATTTTCCGTCGTTTTCCGCATTCTCCGCCATTTTTCCATCCTAGGGAGGTACTCCGGGCAAGCTTTCACCGCCAAATCCACGCTAGATCTCCCTCTCGGCCTCCTCCTTCATCCTTGAACTACAAGAAGAGCTTGACCTAGCTTTCTCCATCAAGTTAGTGGAAATTATGCCATCCTCCACCGGATTGTGACATGAAGAAGACGGGCCATTGGAAGGTGGTGACAACCCTTCTCTACCCCGGACGCAGTTGCGTACCGAGCTTGGACGCGGATTGACAACCCGACGATTCAAACCGTGAATCCTCAGCAAGGCTTCGGATCCGGTCGATTTTGCACACTTTTCTTCTCTTGTTGTTGATAGTTTAGTTGAACTCTTTGTATTTGATGAAGCTATGCTTAGTGTAATATATGTTTATCTGTAATCATGTCTATGTGATTGTATATTTTCGTTATATTTACTTGAGGTGCGCCTATTTGTCCATCCACCATCCACCCTTGCCGCACTAGCAATTGCTAGTGGCGTGCATAGTGAAGAGGTGCTCACGACCCTCATTCTGCCATTCTAACCACCTCATCCGCAAGCCTGCTCGTCCTTCCCCATAGCGATTCGGTGCATAGCGGCCCGACTAGTTTTCCATCCCGCCTGGCGAAGCATCGCATAGCGGCGTTGCATAGGAGTAGTTGATAGAGTTTTATTTTCTGTTTCTGCAAAAATCAAAACCCCCCCTTAGTTACCTCCGACCTAAGGACTTCAATCTCAAGTCCTCCTCGAAATTAACTCCACCCTACTGTGTTCCTTGATAGATCGATACTTGGTAAAGCCCCCATTTTATATTAGTTGTGCGACCGGTTCACTGCCATGATATTTAGCATCAGCAGTTTTAGGAAGGTCAGCTTGGCCAAAAGTAACATCTCCCCTTGATGGAGTAGAAGAAGAGGTAGAGGCGCCGACTGCTCGAGAGACCCTTACGATTGAAGATTTCGAGTTGATTAAGTCCCTGCTCCACCATGAATGCAGAACAGTCGCCCCAAGGCTCCCTCAACTTTAGCATCAAAGCTTCACTCTGAATGTTTATAGGCTCCAGAAGGCCAACATCCTCAATTTGTTCACACTCCTAATGAGCTTCATCCAACTCCTTTCCCATGGAGGTAGATGGCTTCGATGAAGCATCTTTCTTGCCCAGGTCCTTCATCTTGCCTTCAGCAAGCAGTCTTCGTACTAGTTGATGAAGGGCTTTGCAATCCTCAGTCAAGTGACCCTTATCTTTATGAATATCGCAGTTGAGATTATAGTTCCTTGCCTTCCACTCCTTCGGAGGCCCATGCTTCTTTTCATCAAACTTCCTTTGTAGAATCTGGACGACCACATCAATATCAAGTCCCAGATCTGCAAACTCCTCCACGAAGTTGCTATCATGCTGCCTTGGAGCAGGCAAGGCAACTTGAAGAATAGGAAGAGCTTCAGCAGGTAAAGCGGGAGTTGTGGCCAATGACAGTCTCTGATCGCGAAACTGTTGATGTCCAATGAATGGTTTCTTATTGCGGATGTTTTGCCCCCTTGAAGCAGGATGCTGATAATCAGTGCGAGGAGGCTTGTTGTGATGATGTTCAGTAGAGGAAGAATTGGAAACATCCCTTCCTTCATCCTTAGCTGTCAGGGATGAGATATAAGTAGGATTGGCGTTCTCACCTTTAAAGAAGCGATTGACCAGAGTGATCAACTCCTGATAAGTTGCTGGCGCTTTAGTTGTTGCTTTGAACTTCTAAGGGCCTTCCCGGAGGCCATGGATTAAGGCAACTTTATAATAGTCCGGGTTCACATTCCTCACACCCTGGATCTCTCTCTGAAAATGATCAACGTATCTAGAAACCGACTCGTTGTCTCTTTTCTTGATAACAAAGAGAGCAGCTGGTCCATCCTTTCTCTTCTCGGAGGTAGCAAACCTCAGCAAGAGCTCACTACGGAGCTCGATGAAAGAAGAAATTATGCCTGAAGGTATCTCATAAAACCACTCTCTCCCATATCCATCAAGAGTGGTAACTAAGAGTTTATATTTTATGGCATCAGAGAGGCATCTCAATGCAACTTCCCCCTCGAATGCATGCAGATGGGCAACAGGATCAGTCTCCCCTGTATAAAGAGCAAGACGAGGTTCTCTAAAGTTGTTTGGTGCTAACACCCTTCGGATTCGATCAACGAAGGTTGAGGGGGTTTCAGATTCAGGACAATAGAAAGGGTGGACTGGAGCAGGAGTATCTGCGGGCTGCCCGGACTGGCGCTCTACGAAATCGAGCTGGCTGGCAGGAGTGCCCCTGGCTGCCTCCCTGAAGAAATCCATCAGGGTGGAAAACTGATCATCCTGAGGCCGTAGAGGAGCTGCAAACTGAGCTGGATGGTGAGGCTGGGGAGATGGAGTAACCGCCGGAGATTGCCGAAGTGGGGTTCGACGGACTGGAGCCTGGCGAACTAGCGTGTTCCTAGGAAATACTGCGGCCTGGGTCACAAGCCGCTGAGTTAGTGTGATCAAAGACTGACTTATAAAATCGAGGCGCTTGTCGATATCCCTTCAAGATCATTTAGCCTCCAAACGAGACTGTTTGATTGCTTTCCACAACGAGTCCTCTAGCGAACTGGAGCGGTCTGAATGGAGAGTTCACCGATCTGACATTGTTGTCTGTTGATTTCAAAAAAACTACTTGATTTGAAGGCCACGTGTTAACTGTTGATGTGCGAAATGGAGAGAGGCGGGCACCACCAGCTAACGGTTTGAATACGGGGGAAAGGAGGTGAAAAGAGGCAACTACAAGCAGTTATCTACTAAGAGGATAAGAAAGAATCAGAGCTGTGAACCACAACAACACTAGACTTTGCCCGTCGCGGCCTAACTGCCTCTCTTGCGACGGGATTTCCTTTGATTGCAAATGAGTTGATTACAAAGAGGAAAGGAAAAGTGCAGGAACAGAGCAAGTTTGAGACCGTAATGCCTGAGATTCAAGTCCGCATCCTTTAACAGGTAGGCTCAAAGATACGAGTCTGCATGCTTTGGGGGTACCACTCCCCCTATTTATAGGTTCAGGGTCCTGCCCAAATGGGCAGGGCTAAAAAAACCGGCTGCCCGGGGTACAAGATAACCAGACAGCGATGACGGGAAGCAAAAAGACAAGATACGCCTGTCCGCGCAAAAGCAACGGACCAGGCTCGCGGGCTGGAGCTTCCGTCTTGTTGCACGGCGTGATCTGGCTGGAGGGCCGCGACCTGTGCGTACTGAGGACTGAGTCCGCCTGAAGAGGTAGCAGTGTGATCCTGGGGGCCATATCCTGAGATAGGATGACTTGGGCGGAATAAGATCTGAGTCCTCCGCAGGAGCTGGAACATTGCTGGAACATGCCGAGGTTTGACGATCTGGGCGGACTGGAGAATTGAGTCAGACGCATTGGTAGTATGTGACCTTGGAACCTTATTGAACATGTTGTAGACTTTGGGGTTAACAATCGGGGGAACCCGTAGCTACTTGTTGAACAAGCACACGGTCGAAAAAAGACACTTGGCGACTGCACAGACTACTGGATCTGTTATAGGAGAGGCAACACATACACTCGCCGGGATTAGGATCCGGGATCGGCGTAACGATTTTCGTCAATCTTTTATGTTTCTCATCTTTTCGCAAAATGCGGCTCGTGTGCTCAGACAAATTAATCCCATACTGTAGAAACCCTAAAACTTCCTATTGATAATCCAAGAAATAAATAAGACAGATTCCGCGGCTATCCGCAGACGCAGGACTTAGACTATAAAACTTTGGCCAGACAACCCTTTTCTTGACAAATCGTCAAGTACGCATGCATATATGACGAATCATCGAGTATCATCACATACTCGATGAATCGTATAGTATCCAAAGGATACACGACGAACTCAACACCATCCTTAGTTGAGTCAATGCTTTACTCTGCAATGACGTTGAGTGGACCCAACTATGTTAAGCCTTTATGTTCCATACTCGAAGAATCGTCGACTATCATTCATACTCGATGAAAGGCATTGTTTGGACTCAATGCACTCAATGGCAAATTCCAGATTCGTCGAATGGCGTTTAGTGAACAAAATACACTCAACGCCTAAGTGCCAGTTTGTTGGATCCCTAGTTGATTTGGGCTAGGTTCACTGACTTAGGATGTGACCCATCATGTATAGCCAGGGTCATTTTGTGTCCTAGAGTCTAGGTTAAGTCCTTAGGCTCAACTTCAGATGGACCAGCTTTCATCAAGACCCTTAGAGACTCCAGACTCGCAAGTTTTCAAGACTAAGTAAAGTGAGTTCGACGTTCGTCAAACTCAGCTCAACCAAAGGAATTCTGAGCTCGACGATCGTGAGACAATTCTTAGTGCTGAGCTCGACGATTTATGTTCTCTGTTAGATGAAATCTCAATTTCTGCAACAAGCCAAAGTCATAAGGACTTCAAATTTTTTATAAGTTCAGCTTCATGCTTCGGTCGACGAATTATATTCTGAGCTCGACGAACTTGGACCTCAAGTTCACAACTTCTCAGGTCGACGAAATCAGCTTCTCAGGTCGACGAATACTATTCTCTACTAGACGATTTCTGGACTCATAGAATCTGTGTCGACACTTAGGGTTTGTGTCGACACCAGTCAACTTCTGTCGACACCAGGATTTCAGTCGACACTAACTTGTCTCGACACCAGGATTTCAGTCGACACCAGCTTATGTCGAGAACAGAGGATTTGTGTCGACACGAAGATCAATCTGTCGACACCAATTTATTGCGACACAACATTTCAGCAGATGCAGGATATTTTGTCTAAGTCCAGAACATTTCTCAGGTCGACGATTCTGTTTCTCAGCTCGACGAATGAAGAATGGCTGTCAGATGTATGAAGATTGTATGGTCGACGAACTCTATCAAGCTCAGCTCGATGAACTCAAGCTCAGCTCGACAAACTCAAGCTCAGCTCGACGAACTCAAGCTCAACTCGACGAACGTAAGCTCAGCTCGACGAACACAAGTTCAGCTCGACGAAATGTGTTCTTCGTTCGACGAATCCAGATTAGGGTTTCTTCAAGGCTCCCGTCCCATTTCTTGGCACTGATTCCTGAACATTTAAGGCCAGATCTTCACGGAATGTTACTGTTAGAACGAGCATTGACTATGGACGATCACATGCCGTTTTTCCATAGGACAGTTATGAAAGTCATTGATTGTTGATTCTTTCCAAGGTTGACTGTAATTACTGCTCGACATTCAAAAGTTTGAATATCCCTCAGTCAGTCACAGACACAGACAGACACAAAAAGAATACAGAATCAAGCAGAGTTCAAGAATTACAGTACAGAAGATACTCTAAAGTTGTAGAAGAACAATCATTTTCAAAAAAAAAGTTCTTGACTGCAATCAGCCTTGACCAGAGAACTCTCTCAAGAAGAAGAAGAAGAAGAACTAAATTCAATCAAGAGTCTTCTTCTCTCTATTCACAGGATAACTTTAAAGGACAACAATCAATCAATCTGTCAAAGAAGTTCCTGAAGAAGTTCTGGTCCAGGCATTCTAGGTCATTGAAGGCCTATCACCCTGAAGCAGTGCTCCAACATTCCTGACCAATTCAAGATCTCAGGGGGAGCAAAAGCTGCTACATCAATCCACAAGTCTTCTCTTTGACTGTTAACAGAGAAGACACTATCACCCTCTCTCTTATTCCTGTACAGGGTTTTAAATCCCTTCAAAATTATTCTGGTTACAAGTCTCCTTCCAAAAGACTTGAGGGTTTGGTTTTTGGGTACCTGATCAAAACCTATTGGTGCTCAGGACACCTGATCAACTCATCATGCAGTGGATTCCTACCTAGGGTGGTAGAAGAGTGGATGTACCCAGACTGATTGGGGAACCACTATAGCTCCTTGTGTCTTCTGGTTGCTTATTTTCTTTTGTTTTCTAGCTGTGATCTGTGATTGCTCTTTGTTTAGTTAGTTGTTGTGTTTACTTTATGTTATTTGCTTCCCTATTCACTTAGGTATACAACAATAGTTGTAAAAGTTTTTAGTAAGCACAATACTCTATTCACCCCCCCCTAGAGTATATCAGATCTAACTTGCACTTTCAATTGGTATCAGAGTGAGGTTGGTTAAAAATACCACATCTTCCAGGCTGGTTAACATACCACACCTTAGTGGTTGCACAGGCTAACACCTAAACCCAATGATCCCTCTAGTTAGATCTACTTGTTTAAGTTTGTTACTAGATTTATTTCTTCACAGAACATGGCCCAAAACAAAGATTATGCTAGCACCAGACCTCCAGTGTGCAATATATCTAAGTTTGCACTTTGGAAGGCAAAGATTAGACTGTACATTAACTCTATATATGAAGACATTTTCAATTCTGTTTTGACAGTGTGGCCAAGACCTCCAGAAAATACAAGTACAAGTGCTGTTCCACCTCCTTCAGGAACAGATGCAGAAATTAAGAAATGGAAATTGGTTGATGCAAAGGCTACGAACATTCTAGCCCAGACTATGTCTGATGAAATATTCCAAAAGGTAGCTGAATGAAACTCAACAAAGGACATCTGGGACAAGCTATCTGCGATAGTCTCAGGATCTGCTGATGAGAGAAAAGATAGAAGATCTCACCTCATAACCCAATATGAGAATTTCAAGAAAAGAGAAGCTGAGTCAGTAGCAGATATGTATAATAGACTCAGTCTCATAGTCAATGAGCTGAAATCATTGGACAAATAGATCTCATTGACTGAGCTCAATGATAAAATCCTAATGTGCTTCCCAAGCACTTGGGACTCAAGGATCTGTCCAATCAAGGATGCTAGAAGCCTAAATGAGATCACAACTGAGCTCTCTTGGGCAAGCTTAAGTCTTATGAGCTGATCATCAAGAATAGAGAAGAAGAGCAGAAGGCTGCCTCACCAGCTACAAGAAAATAAAAATCAATAGCTTTCAAAGCAATTAAAGATCAGCCTAAAGACAAGGTCACAGGTAATGAAGAGCTGCTAAGCCAACTGGCCAAAAGATTTTACACAATGGCCAGGAAAGATTTTAGGAAAAAGTCTGCCAGAGGGCACGACAAGCCAAGGTATGACAAATCAAATAACAAAGAGATTATTTGTTTTGGATGCAGGAAAACAGGCTACATGGTGTCTGACTGTCCAGAAAATTAGTATAAGAACAAAAAGGACTAGAAGGAATGAAGAAACGACAAAGACTTCAAGAAGAACAGCAATGACAAACCCTCCTCCAGCAAGAACAAACATACAAGGAAGTGGTTTGTTGCTCAAACTTGGAGTGACACAGAAGAAGAATCTGAAGCTTCATCCAGCTCAAGTGATGATGAAGATGAGGCTGAAGAAAAAAAATTCTGCATGATGGCTATCAATGCCTCACAATAAAACTCTGATGCAGAAGTGTCAGAATCTGAATCAGAGACTCAATCTGAAGAGGATCAGGTAATAAGTTCTTTTGATTTCAATTCTGAGGACTTCAAGTGTGAGTTTAAAGCACTGTGTTTAGATTTACTAAAATCTGAGAAGGAAATCATTTCTCTAAGAAATCAGCTATCTGAAGACATCACTTTAAAATCAGAAAACCTCAAACTCTCTGAGGAGTTGGAATCCTGTAGGGAGCAGATAGCCTCACTGAAAAGTGAACTATCAAAGGCCAAGAAGTTTGAAGCATCCCTTAATGGGTGAAGCATCAAACTAATGGAAATCACAAGCACAGTGAACACAAGATTTAACAGTACACTGGGCTTGGGTGCTTCATCTAGCCAACCTGTAGTATTATCAACCCCAATCAAATTTATCTCTGATAAGGGTAAGGGAGTTGTCGAGGTAGCTAGGAAGAATTTCTGATCTACCTAAGAAAACCAAAGCTCAACAGAATTCGTCAAATGGAGCTCGACGATCGCTGAATGGAGCTCAATGATCACAGGCTAAATCGTCGAACTCAGGTCAACGAACTCTGAACCCTGAACTCTGGTACAGTCGATCTTCGAACGGAGCTCGACGATCTGACCCAAGATCGTCGACCTCAGCTCAGACATCGTCGAACAGAGCTCGGAGTTTTGAAAACGCTTTCAAAGGAAAATCAAAGTTCAATCCTAGAGGTTCTACATCTCAATGGTTTAACCCCTATACTGAATGGATAATACCTCCTAGGAGATATCATCCTGAAGGCTATAAGAGTCAACCAGAGATGTCTTTTATTTCTGAATTCAAAGGTTATCAACCTAGGCCCAAGGTAAACTGGGTCAAAAATAAGTAAAATATTTTATGTGCAGGTGAAGACCTATCCAACATCAAACAAGCAATGGTATCTGGATAGTGGGTGCTCAAAGCACATGATAGGAAACAAGGACAATTTCACATCCTTCAAAGCCAAGCTTAGACCCAAAGTAATTTTTGGTGATTCAAACTTTGGACTAACAAAAGGATATGGTGCAGTACAGATTGGCACAATCACATTCAAGAAAGTAGCCTATGTGGAAGGACTGAAGCACAATTTAATCAGCATCAGTCAACTGTGTGATGAAGGTTACCAAGTGACTTTCAGCAAATCCTTATGCAAGATCAAATCAGAGGACAACACCACTGTGTTGACAGGTAAAAGGAAAGGTAACATCTATCTTGTTGATTTCCTTTCAACTAAGGTAGATATATGCCTGTTTAATTCTATTTGTAGACCTAATGAATTATGGCATAAGAGACTAGCGCATATAAACCTTAGAACCATTACTAGGCTATCCAAGGATAACCTTGTTAGAGTACTACCTTCTGGCCCCTACAAGAAGGAAGGACTTTGCAGGGCTTGTCAATTAGGCAAGCAAACCAAAAATACTTTCAAGTCACTTAATAAGAGTGATTCACCTAGGATTTTGTATTTGTTACACATGGATCTTTTTGGACCCATTACAGTACAAATCTTAGGAGGGAAATCTTATACTTTAGTAGTTGTAGATGACTTCTCTAGATTCATATGGGTATTCTTTTTGAGGAAGAAGTCTGATAACTTTAAGTGTTTGACAGAGTTTCTCAAATGCATACAGATTGAGTTCAACACTCACATTGCCCTGATCAGAAGTGATCATGGGACAGAGTTTGATTCTCTTCTTATGAAAGAGTTCTGTCAAAGTGAAGGGATCAGACACACTTTCTCAGCTCCTAGAACTCCTCAACAAAATGAGATAGCTGAAAGGAAAAATAGAACCCTTATTGAATCTGCTACTACATTGTTGTCAGATGCTCACCTTCCTCTATCCTTTTGGGCAGAGGCAGTGAACACCTCCAACTATGTGTTGAATAAAAGTTTAATACATAAACTGAAGGGCAAGACTCCCTATGAATTACTCAAAGGGAAGAAACCTAAAGTAGATTATTTTGAAATCTTTGGTTGTATTTGTTACATTCACAATAATGACAAGAGATTCATAGCAAAATTTCAAGCTAAAGCTGATGAAGGAGTATTTTTGGGATACTCCATGATCAGTAAAGCTTATAGGGTGTATAATAAATCAACTCTTAAAATTGAAGAATCTTTTCATATATCTTTTGATGAAACTGACATGTCATACAAGGAGAAAGAAACTTCTACCATAAGCTCTTTGCAGGTTCCACATCTGTGTGAGTCTATGGATGGACTGAACCTTACCCAAGAGGTATCAAACCATCCCACTCCACAGGATGCTGAAGATAGTGATGAGGAAAGTCAAGAGGAAGTGGCTGAACTTCCCCCAACAGTCAGTATCATTCCCCAAGAGGAATTCAATACTGAAGCTGTTGCTCAACCAACTCCACCAACTGATCTTGTCACACTTAGAGATCACCATAGATCTCAGGTGATTGGAGACATCTCAGTAGGTGTACAGACAAGGCATCAACTCAACCAAGACTTGATGCATGCCTGTTTTCTCTCTCAAATTGAACCTCTCACCATACATGAGGCAGAGCAAGATCCCCACTAGATCATTGCAATGCAAGAGGAACTCAATTAGTTTGAGAGATGTAGAGTTTGGGATTTGGTTCCAAGACCCCATAACTACCCAGTTATTGGAACTAAATGGGTCTACAGGAACAAGTTGGATGCTCAAGGCAACATAGTGAGGAACAAGGCTAGGCTTGTTGCTCAAGGCTACAGATAAGAGGAGGGAATAGACTATGACCAAACCTTTGCCCCTATTGCAAGGATAGAGGCCATTAGGATATTCCTTGCCTATGCAGCTTACAAGAGATTCAAGATCTACCAGATGGATGTCAAAAGTGCATTTCTGAATGGAATACTTCAAGAAGAGGTTTATATAGAACAACCTCCAGGTTTTATCTCTCCAACTCAACCCTCTTTTGTTTTTAAATTGCATAAAGCTCTCTATGGTTTAAAGCAAGCTCCAAGAGCTTGGTATGAGACCCTAGCAAGATTTCTCTTAGAGCATGAATTTACAAGAGGAACCATAGATAAAACACTTTTCGCTAGACATCATAAGGATCAAACATTGTTAGTACAAATATATGTAGATGACATTATTTTTGGGTCTACTGATCCCAAATTGTGCAAGAGGTTTGCTGACCTCATGCATTCAAAATTTGAGAAGAGTAGCTTGGGTGAGCTTTCCTACTTCCTTGGTCTCCAAGTGAAGCAGCTCGCAGATGGTATCTTCCTCTCCCAAGCTAAGTATGCTAAAGAGCTTATCTAAAAGTTTGGGATGGGTGATGCTTTAGGGATGAAAACCCCTATGGCTACAAATGCTGTTGTGGATTCTGATGCAGCAGGGAAACCAGTTGATCAGAAAAAGTATAGGGCAATTGTTGGATCCCTATTATACCTAACAGCTAGCAGACCTGATATAATGTTTTCCACATGCCTTTGTGCTAGGTTCCAAGTGAACCCTAAAGAATCTCACCTTATTTTCCTAAAAAGAATTTTGAGATATATAAAGAGTTGCCCTAATCTAGGACTCTGGTATCCTATAGAGTCAGAGTTTGAGTTAACTGGATACTCAGATGCTGACTATGCTGGATGTAGAGTGGACAGGAAAAGTACCTCTGGAACATGCCAGTTCCTTGGTATGAGACTTGTCTCCTGGTTTTGTAAAAAGCAGACATCTGTGTCTACATCAACTGCAGAAGCAGAATACATGGCTGCTGATAGTTGCTGTTCATAAATGCTATGAATACAAAACCAACTCTTAGATTATGGTGTCAACTTAAATAATTCAACTTTATTTTGTGATAATACTAGTGCTATTGCTATAGCACAGAATCCAGTTCACCATTCTAGGACAAAACATATTGAAATAAGAAATCATTTCATTAGAGTTAATGTGGACAAAAAGAAAATTAACTTGATCCACATTCCTACTGATCTACAGAGAGCAGATATTTTCACCAAGCCATTGGATGAGAAAACCCATCTGTTCTTTATAAATCAACTGGGAATGATTGATGGAGAAGAGTTAACCTAGTTTCTGTCTGCATTCGACGAATTTTCCAGAGTTTGTCGAACGGAGTTCGACGAATTAGGGAAAGTTTGAGAGTTTCTCGTCAAATGGAGATCGACGAATTCTCTGTATGAGGGAATAAGTTTCGTCGACCAGAGATCGACGAACTTTGCTTCAAGAAGACATTTTGTCAAACGGAGTTCGACGAACTATTTTCGATTCTTCTGGATGAGATCGACAAATTATCTATCTGTAATTTATTTTGTCGAGTTCAGTTCAAAGAATTTTTCTTTTTCGTTGAACAGAGTTTGTCGATTCAGATTCTGAAAATCTTATATCTAGGTTTTCTTCGACCTCCGTCCCGCGCTTTCAGTTCCTTTGCTCTTGATCGTCGTTTTTCTCTGTGTTTTTCTTGCAGGACATCAATGGCGATTCCCTCAGGTGCTTTGGTTGCAATGAAGTTTGATAGCAGTTTCGACATGGACTTTGAGTCATTTCAACATTCTGACCCCATCTTTCTATACATCTTAGAACTACTGGAAGAACTAAGTTTAAAGGATTTCATGACCAGGCGCATTAAACTTCATGGAACGGAGATACGAGAATGGGTATATACATCTACAGTGTCTGAAGAAGATATTTTCACCGGCAATATATGGAACACTGCTGTTTCCCTCTCTCTCGCAGTTCTCACTGAAATATTTGGATTAGTGAATGGAGAAGACAATCTGGAAATGGATTCTGAGGAATTCAACAATATGCTGAAACTAATGGGTTTCTCTGGGAACAACCCTAATAAGTTGTTGAAAAAGCAATTATCCACCGCATACCAATTTTTGGCAGATATCACGGGAAAGATTCTGATGGTCAAGCACTCTGCTCATGACTATAACACTTGTCACCAATTTCTGATAATGTGTGTAGTAGTGAATAAGCGACGGGTTGATTGGAGTAAAGTGTTCTTTGAATTGATCAAAAAGAAGAACAATAAGAAGGAAGTCTTCTTTGGCAGAATATTGGGAATTTTTCTCATAGAGAAGGCTGCTGAATGTATGGTATCCGCGACCATCTTCATAAATGCCAGCAAGCGCCTCACTTGCGCACTGTTTGGAAGGTGAGAAAGGACCATCTCCAAGCCCTCAAAGGCTTCCTCCTCCTCCCTCCCAACTTCTGGGAGCACAAGGGCTGTAAAGGTCGCTCCCCACCCTGTTGAAGAGGTTCCTCCATCTCAACCATCTATTCCAACACCTCTTCATCCAAAGAAGCTGTTGGAACACCCTATTACTAATTTGGGTCAGGATCACTATGTCTCTAGGAATCTGTGTTTGACCTTCTGTATAGCTTAATAGGTCAATTAGAATTGAGTCTAAGGGATCAGGAGTCTAGGTTTGGAAGCTGCCCTGAAGACCAAAGTTTTTCTAGAGACTAAGTCCAATCGTCGAGCTCAGCACGACGTTTCGTCGAACTCCGGTCGACGATCGTCTAGCTCAACTTCGACAGATCGTCGAGCTCCATTCGACGATCGCTGAGCTCAACTTTTCAATATCGTCAAACTCCATTCGACGATCGCTGAGCTCAGGTCGACGAGTTTGACTCTACACTGGATCGTTATCTCTGAGCTCAGTTCGACGATCTTTGAGCTCAGATCGACGATTTCTTTGCTGCTTGCATTTTCCAGTTCGCTGAGCTCAGCTCGACGATAGCAGAGCTCAGTTCGACGATTTCAGTTATCTTTCAGAATTCAAATTCAAATCAGATAGAAGTTATTCTGTATTTAATTCAGAAGATATGCCAGCCGTTTTCATTTACTTCTGGAGCAAGTTTCAAGGGATTTTTCAAGGAACAAATCAGTGGACTTTCCTTTAGAAGAAATTATGCAATTAAGGCTGTAATCAATGCAGACCAACGGCTATCTTTGACAGAGTGATATCCTATTCAGACACAGAGAATAAAAGAGAGAATGTTTTTGAATCAAAAAAGAGATTGACAAGAACAGGACACAACTCAAATACAGAGACTCTTTGAAAATATTATGTCAACAAGAATTCTGTAGAACACTCATCAAAAAGAGATCAAGCTTTCAAACAATCTTCAGATCTCTTCAGCTCTAAAAGTGTTCAAGGCCAACATCATTTCAAGACTCCAGACACTCAACATTTCAGCTTGCTGAAATCATCTTTTGCTGGAGATCTATCTTTGAAGGCCTATCACCCTCAGCAAAGCTCATCTTCCTGAAGATCAAGGACTCAGGGGGAGCTTTGAAATCAATCCACTTAGTCTTCTCAGTTGATTGAGAAAGAGAAGACTGCCATCACTCTCTCACCCCCACTCTGTAAAGGGTTGTTCAAACTCCCTTCAAAAGTTTGAATCTGGTTTTTGAGCACCTTGTCAAAAGCTCATTGGTGGCAAGACACCTGATCAAAAAATCTATTTTGGTTTTTGAGCACCTTATCAAAAGCTCATTGGTGCCCAGGACACCTGATCAACTCATCCTGCAGTGGATTCCTACCTAGGGTGGTAGAAGAGTAGATGTACCCAAGTTTGGGGAACCACTATAATTCCTTGTGTCATCTGGTTTTGCATGTTTTCTTTTTGTTTCTGGCCTAGATTTTCTTGTGCTTAGTTTCTGCATAGCTTAGTTTGTGATTAGTTTTATTTCTGCTTCCCTGCTTACACTCATTACAACAATTATTGTAAAGCTTTGCAAAAGTTTTTTCTTTGTGTTTCAAAAAGCACCATATACTCTATTCACCCCCCCCCCCTCTAGAGTATATCAGATCTAGTTTCCCCTTTCAATTGGTATCAGAGCGAGGTTGGTTAAACATACCATATCTGTTTGGTTGTACAGGCTAACACCTGAACCCCAAGATCCCAATCTAGATCCTTCTTTTATATTTCATTATTAGATTTAGCTTGCACAAGTCATGGCCCAAAACAAAGATTATGCTAGCACCAGACATCCAGTGTGCAATCTGTCAAAGTTTGCACTTTGGAAAGTAAGGATTAGACTCTACATGAATTCTATTGACGAAGACATTTTTAATTCTGTTTTGACAGTGTGTCCAAGACCTCCAGAGGGCACAAGCACAAATGCTGTTCCACCTCCATCAGGAACAGATGCTGACATCAAAAAGTGGAAAGTAGCTGATGTCAAGGCAATGAACATTTTAGCTCAGACAATGTCAGATGATATTTTTCAAAAAGTAGCTGAATGCAATTCAGCCAAGGAAATTTGGGACAAGCTCTCAGAAATTGTCTCTGGCTCAGCTGATGAGAGAAAGGACAGAAGATCCCATCTCATCTCCCAATATGAGAACTTCAAGAAGGGAGAAACTGAGTCAGTGGGAGACATGTACAACAGACTGAGTCTAATTGTCAGTGAACTGAGGACATTAGACAAAGAGATCTCACTGACAGAACTTAATGACAAGATCCTAATGTGCTTCCCCAGCACTTGGGATTCAAGAATCTGGCCAATTAAAGATGCCAGAAGTCTGAATGAGATCACCACTGAAGCCTTGTTGGTTAAGCTCAAATCTTATGAGCTACTCATCAAGAACAGAGAAGAAGAACAGAAGGCTGCTTCACTAGCCACAAGAAAGGAGAAGACTATAGCATTCAAGGCAACTGAGGATCTGCCTGAAGAAAAAGGAACAGCCAATGATGAACTTCTCAGCTTGTTGGCCAAAAGATTCTATAAGATGGCCAGAAAGGACTTCAGAAGAAGATCATACAAGGAGCAGGATAAGCCAAGGTATGACAAGTCCATTGGCAATAGCAAAGACATCATTTGCTTTGGTTGCAGGAAACCAGGGCATATGGTTCCTGACTGTCCAGAGAACAAGAACAAGGACAGAAGGGACATAAAAGAAAGAAGAAAGGAGAAGGACTACAAAAGGAATGGAAGTAGCAAACCTTCCTCCAGCAGAAATAAGCACACAAGGAAAGGATTTGTTGCTGAATCCTGGAGTGAGACTGAAGAGGAGTGAGAAGCCTCTTCCAGCTCAAGTAATGATGAGGATGATGCAGAGGAAAAGGAGTTCTGCATGATGGCAATCAATGCCTCACAACACAACTCAGAGGAAGAGGAGTCAGAGTCAGACTCAGAGACTCAACCTGAAGAAGATCAGGTAATCAGCTCTTTTGATTTCACTTCAGAAGATTTTAAATTTAAATTTAAAGCACTATGTTTAGACCTGCTAAAGTCTGAGAAAGAGATCATCTCTCTCAGAAATCAATTATCTGAACAAAATGTTTTAAAATCAGAAAACCTCAAACTTTCTCAGGAGTTGGAGAAATATAGGGAACAGATAGCTCCACTGAAGAGTGAGCTCTCTGAGGCCAAGAAGCTTGAAGAATCTCTCAATGGGAGAAGCATCAAGCTGATGGACATCACAAGCACAGTGAACTCAAGATTCAACAATACACTGGGCTTGGGTGCCTCATCCAGCCAACCTATTGTTCTAACAACCCCTATCAAGTTCATTTCTGACAAGGGAAAGGGAGTTGTAGAGGTTGCCAGGAAAAATTCTGATCTGCCTCAGAAAACTAAAGTCCAGCACAAATCGTCGAACTGAGATCGACGACCGCCGAATGAAGATCGATGATCGCCGAACGCAGCTCGACGATCTCAGGACAAATCGTCGAACGCTGATCAACGATCTCAGCCAAAGTCGTCGAACGCAGCTCGACGATCTCAAATACCTGACCTCAGCCATAGTCGACCGTCGAACGGAGCTCGACGATCTGACCCACGATCGTCGAACGCAGCTCCAAGATCGTCAAACAGAGGTCAGAGCTCTGGAAATTCTTTCAAAGGCAAGTCAAAATTAAATCCTAAGGGTTTTTCATCCCAAACCTTCAACCCTTATACTGAATGGATTATACCTCCAAGGAGATATCATCCTGAAGGATATTAGAGTCAGCCAGGGAAATCCTTCATTTCTGAATTTAAAGGTTATCAACCTAGGCCCAAGGTAAACTGGGTCAAAAACAAGTGAATTGCTTTATGTGCAGGTGAAGACCTATCCAACATCTAACCAGCAATGGTATTTGGATAGTGGGTGCTCTAAGCACATGACAGGGAACAAGGACAACCTCAATTCCTTTAGAGCCAAGCTTGGACCCAAGGTTTTCTTTGGTGACTCCAACTTTGGACAAACTAAAGGTTATGGAGCAGTCCAGATTGGTTCTGTAACCTTCAAGAAAGTAGCATATGTGGAAGGACTGAAGCACAACCTAATCAACATCAGTCAGCTATGTGATGAAGGCTACCAGGTGACCTTCAGCAAAACCTTATGCAAAATCAAGTCAGAGGACAACACAACTGTGTTGATAGGTAAAAGGAAAGGTAACATCTACCTAGTAGATTTTCTTTCAACTACTATAGATATCTGTTTATTCAATTCAGTTTGTAGACCAAATGTTTTATGGCATAAGAGACTAGGATACCTAAACCTTAGAACTATTGCTAGGCTATCCAAGGACAACCTTGTTAGAGGACTACCTTCTGGCCCCTACAAGAAGGAAGGACTCTGCAAGGCTTGTCAATTAGGCAAGCAAACTAAAAACAGTTTCAAGTCACTTAATAAGAGTGATTCACCTAGGATATTGTATCTGTTACACATGGATCTATTTGGACCCATCACAGTACAAAGCCTAGGAGGGAAATCCTACACTTTGGTGATTGTAGATGACTTCTCTAGATTCACTTGGGTGTTCTTTCTAAGGAAGAAGTCTGATAACTTTAAGTGTCTGACAGAGTTTCTCAAATGTATAAAGATTGAGTTCAATACTCACATTGCCCTGATCAGAAGTGATCATGAGACAGAGTTTGATTCTCTTCTTATGCAAGAGTTCTGTCAGAGTGGAGGGATCAGGCATACTTTCTCAGCTCCTAGAACTCCTCAACAAAATGGGGTAGCTGAAAGGAAAAATAGAACCCTTATTGAATCTGCCACTACATTGTTGTCAGATGCTCATCTACCTCTATCCTTTGGGCAGAGGCAGTGAACACCTCCAACTATGTGCTGAACAGAAGTCTGATACATAAACTGAAGGGAAAGACTCCCTATGAATTACTCAAAGGGAAGAAACCTAAAGTTGACTATTTCAGAATTTTTGGCTGCACTTGCTATATTCACAATAATGATAAGAAATATTTAGCAAAATTTCAAGCCAAAGCTGATGAAGGAGTGTTTCTGGGATACTCCATGATCAGCAAGGCCTATAGGGTATATAATAAATCATCATTGAAAATTGAGGAATCTGTTCATGTTTCTTTTGATGAAACTAACATGTCTTTCAAGGAGAAGATTTCTTCTACCATAGAACCTTTGCAGGAACACTCTCTAGTTGAAGATATGAACAAGTTGAAGGTTGCTCAAGAGAATGAAAGCAGTGAAGATGAAGGGAATGCTCAACACATTGAAGCTCAACATGAAGAGCCAGTTGTTGTACCACAAGAGGAAACAACGACACAGGTTGGTGAACAATCAACACCCCCTGTTGATTTAGTAACATCAAGAGACCATCCAATTTCCCAAATAATTGGAGAAATCTTAGCTGGTGTGCAAACCAGAAATCAGGTCCACCAAAACCTGTTGCACACCTGCTTCCTTTCTCAAATTGAGCCTCAGTCCATTCAAGATGCAGAGCAAGATCCACACTGGATCATTGCCATGCAAGAGGAGTTGCATCAATTTGAGAGGAACAAAGTATGGGAACTAGTGCCAAAGCCAAAGGATCATTCCATTGTTGGAACAAAATGGGTATTCAGAAATAAACTGGATGATCAAGGAGTAATAATAAGGAACAAGGCAAGCCTAGTTGCCCAGGGATATTCTCCAGAAGAAGGAATTGACTACGACCAGACTTTTGCACCTGTTGCAAGATTGGAAGCCATCAGAATTTTTCTAGCTTATGCAGCTCACAAAGGCTTCAAGGTTTATCAGATGGATGTCAAGAGTGCCTTCTTGAATGGAGACATCAAAGAGGAAGTCTATGTCAGACAACCTCCAGGTTTTATCTCTCCAACTTACCCTGATTATGTTTTAAACTACATAAAGCATTATATGGTCTCAAGCAAGCTCCTAGAGCATGGTATGAGACCCTAGCATGCTTTCTCTTGGAAAATGGTTTTATAAGGGGTAGGGTAGACCAAACTCTTTTTATTAGAACCCATAAGTCCCATACCCTACTAGTACAAATTTATGTAGACGATATCATTTTTGGTTCGACTGACTCAAAATTGTGCAGAAGGTTTTCTAACCTAATGCATTCTAAATTTGAGATGAGTAGCATGGGTGAGCTATCCTTCTTCCTAGGATTGCAAGTCAAACAACATGCTGAAGGCATCTTTATTTCTCAAACCAAATATGCTAATGAGCTGGTTAAGAAATTTGGCATGTCTGAGGCATCTTGTATGAAAACACCCATGCCTACCAATACTGTATTGGATGCTGATGAACATGGGAAACCAGTTGATCAGACAACATATAGAGCAATGATTGGCTCTCTGTTGTATCTTACAGCTAGTAGACCAGATATAATGTTTGCTACATGTATATGTGCTAGATTCCAAGTTAGCCCTAGATAGTCACACCTCACATTAGTAAAGAGGATTCTTAGGTATGTTAAAAGTTGTCCAAATCTAGGTCTATGGTATCCAAAAGATTCAGCATTTGAGTTAACTGGATTCTCTGATGCTGATTATGCTGGATGCAGAATTGACAGGAAAAGCACCAGTGGAACTTGTCAGTTCCTTGGTGATAGACTTGTCTCCTGGTTTTGCAAGAAACAAACATCTGTGTCAACTTCAACTGCTGAAGCTGAATATATGGCTGCAGGCAGTTGTTGTTCACAAATATTGTGGATTCAAAATCAACTCCTAGACTATGGTTACAACTTAGAGAAGTCAAAAATATTTTGTGACAATACAAGTGCTATTTCCATAGCTCAAAATCCAGTCCTCCATAGTAGGACAAAATACATAGAGATTAGGCATCACATCTTAAGGGACAATGTTGAAAAGAATAAAATTGAACTGTATTATATCCCAACTGATTTACAAAGGGGAGATATTTTCACCAAGCCCTTGGATGAAAAGAAACACACCTTCTTCCTAAATCAGTTAGGAATGTTAGATGGAGGAAGTCTTAAATAATATCCAAGATTTTGAAAGCTAAAAATTGACCAAGACTAGGCAAAAATTCTGATTTTTCCTTAGTGTCTAGAATTTTATGATCTCTGAACTGCGCTCGACGATTTCCCCAAAGATCGTCGAACGGAGTTCGACGATTTACTGAATCGTCGAACGGAGTTCAGCGCTCCTCAGATAGTATGAACTATCTCTTCTGGTCAACGATCGTCGAACGGCGCTCGACGATCTTGTTCCCTGAACGATCGTCGAACGACGCTCGACGATCTTGTTCCCTGAACGATCATCGAACGGAGCTCGACGCCTTTCCAGATCGTCGAACGGAGATCGACGATGTTGGAGTCTCTTCAGATTCCTTTAGAAGCCTCGATCGTCGAACTGAGTTCAACGATCTTTCCAATTCTGCGTCGAACCCTAATATAAAACTCATTTTTCGCCGTCGTTCTCTCTTGCGCTTTCAATTTCTCTGCAAAATTTTCTTCCCTCCAAACAGTTCTACGCTTGTTCGGTTTGTTTGTTAAGTTTTTGCAGGTACCATGGCCGTCTCAGTTGCTGTCCTCGCCGCCATGAAGTTTGATGCATGGTTTGACATTGATTTGGACTCCTTCAACACCACTGATCAAGTCTTCCAGGACATCCTGAATTTATTCAAAGATCAGCATTTATCTGCCCTCATGACCACAAGAATCAAACTTACCTCAGATGAAATAAAGGAATGGGTATATACTGCACACAACCTTGACAACAACACCATTGTTGGATCTATTGCTGGCACCCAGGTACCTCTGACCCCAACAGTCTTAACAGAAGTTTTTGGTTTAAGAAATGGTGAATACTCTGCTGAACTTTCTGGAGAAGAATTTTCTAATATACTTGCCAGGATGGGTCATACTGAGGGAAACCCTATCAAGTTGTTTAAGAGGAACCTGTCAGTTGAATACAGGTTTCTGGCAGATGTTGTAGGCAAGGTTCTGTTGGCAAAACATTCTGCACATGACACCATCTCCAGACATCAGCTCTGCCTCATGGGAGCTCTGGTAGATAGGAAAAGCTTGAACTGGGGAGAGGTCTTCTTTGACCTGATAAAGAAAAAGATTAACAAAAACTTTGTAAATTTTGGAAGAATTCTTGGAGTCTTCCTTCAGGAAAAGTGCCCTGCTCTGTTAGTCTCCTCTGGAGTGCACATCAATGCCTCCAAGAGACTCACCTGTGCCCTATTTGGGAAATGGGACAGGCAGATTAGCAAGCCCAGCAGTCCCTCTTCAACTGCCCCTTCAGGCACCAGGACTCAAAGAGTCACTCCCCCCAGGTCTCTGCACCTGCAGAAGACCTGCCTGCTGCTAGTGCTGCTTCTCCTCCTCCTCCAAGTTCAATCCTACCTCCAGCTCCATCCACCATTCCAGCCTCATCTCCCATTACAATCTCCAGCCCATCTCCAACCTTTATTCCATCTCCAGCAACCACTTCATCACCTCCAGTTGACCACTTCCACTCATTATTCTCATATCCACCACCAGATGTCACCTCATCTCCATCCATACCATCCTTCACACTTCTGGATGAATCCTACATGGATGATTCCCCCTCCTCTCCTCCAGACTTACCATCCTCTTCAACATCCTTCCAAGATCTCCTCCACCACATCCTTGACCAACCCACTTTCACTCCTCCATATCCCTCCTTTGTCCTCCATCTCCACAATCCCCTCTCCTGAGCCATTCATTCCACCATTCAGCCCTCCTCCCCCAGCTTCTTCAGCCATCCCTGTACCCTCTACCTCTGCTCCTCCTCTTGAGCAAGTAGATCTTTCAGCCCTTGCTGACAAGTTGTATGAGCTCATTGCCCCCAGGCTCTCCCTTCCCTTGGAGACCTCTTTGGCTCCTCTACACTTGTCAGTGGCAGCCCTCTCTGCCAGGCTTTCTTCTCTCCTTCCTCAAGCAGCCCCACCAGCAGTGTGCCTTGATACAGAGGTATCTGCATCCAAGCAGGGGGAGATGCCCTATGAAGCCAGCCTTCATGCTGCTGTTGCTGCTGCCTCTGCTCCTGCTGCTGCTGCTGCTGTGCTTGTATCTTCTGCTCTAGTTGCTGTGCCTACTCCAGTCTTAGCAATAGACCTAAGGTCTTTGCTATCTGCATTTGATACTGCATATTACAGCTACCTTCCAGAAGCCATTGCTGTCCAGCCCTTAGAAGATCTGTCTAAGGCAATGGTGCCCTTCTCTGGCTGTGACCCCAACATTCTTTCATCCTTTGTACTCTCAGTGATGACTGCTGCTGCTGCTGATAAAGAAAAGGCTGAATCTGCTTCTGAAATTGTTCTTGCTGCTGCTGAAGACAATGTTCCAACTGCTGCTGAAAATCAAATTGTTTCTGATGAGCCCATTTCCCAGGATTCTCTGATGACAGAGGCTGTTGTTTTTGAGCCTGCTGTAGATGTTGTTGTTGTTTCTGAACCTGCTGCTTCCATAATTCCTGAAATAACCAGTGTTGCTTCTACTGCTGCTCCAGTATCTGTTGTTATATCTGCTGCTGTATCTGTCTCTGTTGCTCCTTCTGCTTCTGCCTCTGCCCCATCTGCTGCTGTTCAACTTAAAGAAGATCTGATGAAAAGGATTGATGCTTTTTATGATGCTCAAAGCTCTGAATCTGATGACTACAACACTGCTTCTGATGATTCTTCTGCCACCATTGTAAGGAAAAGGAAGGCAAGAAGTAAGGTGAAAGATATGGTACCTAAACACCTAGAGGGGGGGGGGGGGGTGAATAGGTGACCTAAACCTTTTTTGACTTTTGTTTGGCAGCACAATAGTTTTTCCACTGATTACTACAGCTAACAGCAATTACAGAAATTAAGCAGTCAATTCACAGCACAGCTCAGCACAGAAGACACACTAATTTTATAGTGGTTCCCCAATCTTTGGGTACATCCACTTTCCCCCCTTCGCCTATCTAGCAGTGTACTAGATTCGGCCAAACTTCTCCACTAGCTCAGAACCCAACAAGGTTCCTACCTCAGGCCCAAAGCCTTACACTCAGCCAAAAGGCCTACACTCAGCCACCCAGGCCTACACTCAGCCAATTAAAGGCCTACACTCAGAGTTCTTCAACTCCTACACTCAGGCACCAAGCCCTACCCTCAGCCTTTATAAAATAGGCTTACAATCACTCAGATCCAATGGATCTTACAAGTTTAAAATTGAAAGTACAAATGCTAACTCTACAACTCAGAAAGGATGAGAGGAGTTGAGAGTTTCTTGAAGAGTTCTTAGAAGAACTCAGCTTGATCCAAACTGACTTAGCTTTCTTCAAAGCTTCTTGAGTAGAACTGAATTAGTCTGAATCTACTGCAGTTGATCCTTGATCTCTGCTTCTTGAAATCCAGATGACTCTGAATTGTTCTTCTCAGCCTTAGTTCCAAAGACTGAATCCTTGGTTGGAGCTCTCTCTCTCCAACTACTTAGATCTGCAGTTGGACTGCCTGATCTTCTTGTGTTGATCCTCTATGTATCACTTCTTGATTTAATCTGATCAACCACTTCAATTATTCTCACAACAAGTAATGATTGTGAACAACTTAACCACTTAACTACTACATTCTGTAAACTGTGGGTGCCTATTTATAGGCTTCCTTTATGGTAACCGGCTGATCCGGTTTATAACAGACTTTTGAATTCTTTGACAGTTGCTGTAGACCGGCTGGATTGGCAGCTGTCATGTCAACCAGTCACTTCTTGAAATCTCACTAACTGTCAGTTAGTGTCGAGACTTTCTGTTCTTAAGTGTCGACACTTATAGACCAAGTGTCGACACATGTTGTGTAAGTGTCGACACAAGTCTACAAGGTGTCGACACAATTCCTTGTATGTCTCGACACAGTTTCTTCTGCATGTGTCGACACTGAAATTGAGTGTCGACACAAGTACTTGTACTTCATTCTTTATCTGTATTCTTCTAAGTGTCGACACATCTCCTTTGTGTCGACACATCTTCATGTGTTGAAACTGTCAAGTGTCGACACTGCTTCTTGGTGTCGACACAAGTCTTCAATCTTGATTCTTCAGCTGAGTGTCGACACATTCCTTTAGTGTCGACACTTGTACTTAGAATATTTTACAACTTTTCTGTTCTTTGCTAAGTGTCGACACAGCTCCTTGTGTCGACACTTTCTTCAAGTGTTGAGTCTTCTGGTTATGTGTCGACACATTGTGCTGAGTGTCGACACAATCTTCAAGTGTTGACTCCTTTGAGTGTGTGTCGACACATTGTGTTGAGTGTCGACACATTCTTCATATTTTGACTCTGCTGATTGAGTGTCGACACATTGTGTTGAGTGTCGACACTTGTACTTAGTCTCTGCAGAATTTTGCTGAGTGTCGACACAACTCCAAGTGTCGACACTTTCTGATGTAGACTCAGCTCTTCTAGGTGTCGACACTTCTGCTAAGTGTCGACACAGCTTTTCTGCATCTTCTACACTGAGTGTCGACACAGCTCCAAGTGTCGACACTTTCTGACTGGTGTCGACACTTCTTCCCAGGTGTCGACACAATGACTCCAAGTGTCGACACTGCATGTCTGGGTGTCGACACAAGCTTTCTCAAGTGTCGACACTTTGCCTCTGGGTGTCGACACATGGACTTAGAAATTTTCAGCTTCAGTCCAGTGTATATCTAACCTGCACAAGTAACTCAAACAAACATCAAATACATTCTGATGTATATCATTGAGTTAGGTGAGGCTTCTTCAAATCAGGTACATTTGACCAATGTACCCAACAATCTCCCCCTATTTGGAGAAGTCATAACCCTTAGTCAATGATATACACCACTCATAATTAAAAATTACAAAATGATGTAAAACATATAAATGACAACAGGGTAAACTTGAACATGTAATAAAGCACACATGTATACTTATTAAACATTGCAGAACAATTAAGAAACACACATATTTCAGAACATTCATACTATATTTATCATATACTGTTCCAATAATGTTCCTTATACATTTTCAATGAAGTATTACAATGTTTTTCACTCAACAGATTACAACAAGCATCAAGTTAATTCCTAATCTAGTGCTGATCAGGTTCTTTAATAACAATGCCTTTTCCAGCTTTAACTTGAGCTTTCACAGCAGCAGCAGCAGCAGGCTCAGCTTCAGCAGTCTTCTTCCCTTTAGAGTCCTTCTTCTTCTGTTCTTCAGCCTTGATCTTTTGTCTTTCAAAATAATGATAGGGCTTAGGAAAGTACTTGCTAGGCTCCACAGCTGTTGGAGGTAGCTTTCCTAACTTAGCCTTCCTTCTATATTGGACAATTGCTTCCTGCCTACTCTCATGCTTTCTCCATTCAGCCTCTGAGAACCACTTGTTCCTCTCATGGGCATTGTCCTTGGCTGCTTTCCAGGCTGTAAGAATTATGTTCCTAGAAGTAGGGCTCCACTGTTCAAAATCTGGCTTTTGCTCAGCAATTTCCCTAAACTTCTTCTTTGACAGCCTAGTTTCTTCTTCCTTGTCCAAAGCCTCTTGCATTGCAGCTGTGATAGGTTGAACAACCTTTTCCAGAATAATATTAGGCTTGCCAGCAGGTGGACTATACATTGTGCTTATATCTGCATGAATCATGTCAAAGTCTGGAGGTGGATAGATTACATCAGCCACTGCTTGTTGCTCACCTCCAAGATATGTTCCTTGAATACCAGATTCAGCTACTTCATTGTCATCACACAGGGGAGGATATCCAAGTGTAGCCCTGATTGAATTTGAAATCCATTTGGCATGCTCAGAACTGGCCTTGACTAACACTCTCTCCCCCTTTATGACTTCTTGGGCTACATGATCTCTCACATCATCTTTCTGAAACCTGATTTGGCTATCCAAATACCTTATGCCCTCTTTAAAGAAAGGTCTAAGCTTTGTAAGCTGTTCTGAAATGACCTTCTGGGAATCTTTTATGGCAGTCTGTACAGCAGCAATCTCTGCTTGAAAGAGTTTATCAAAATCAGCTTTGGCAGCAGCAGAGGAAGTGAAGGTTCATCTGACTTATTCTTGAGTTCTGTGACTATTGCATTGTGAGATGCAGTCAAATTATCATTCATCCTTACTGATTCTCCAGCACATAGCCTTGCTTTAGTGCTATATCATCCACTTTCTCTTTGATGGTTTCTTGATGTTTAGCCAGATAGACTACTGCATGAGCACCCTTGGTAAAACAATCAGTCATTTCCCTTTTATTAAGGTTCATTTCAAACCTTATTGACTTGATTTCCTGGCCCAGATCAGATTGTAGTGCTTTGTGCCCTTCATCAACATAAGTTTCTAAAGCTTTCCTTTGTTCATCCATCTTGATTTGCAAGGCAAGCAATAGAGCACTGTAATCAGTGGATGGAGCTTGTTGAACTAAGGAATGTTGAGCAACTGTTTGGAGAGCCTTCTTATAGCTCTGGCTTCTTCTTTTGAAAACAAAGAACTTCTTTTTCTTAGCTTGCTCAGCTTCATCATCTTCAGAGTCTGATGTACTGGCTATATCCACCCTATCCTTAGGGCTGGATTGTTTTTCAGTATGCACATCTTGTGCCTTCTCAGTATCTAGCCTTATAGGCTCTTCCACAACTTCTATGTTCTCCCCCTCAGCAGCAGCATTCTTTACTGTATCAGCATCATTCTTTTCCATATCAAAATCATCCTGTTCTAAATTCAGAAATAGATCTTCCATGGTATATTCTGGTGGAGATTGTGCAGGAGATGTACTTGGTTCTTCAACCACTTTATCAGGTATCACAACAGATGTGTCTGGAAGAACAACATCTGGTTCTTGGTGTGCTTGCTGATTTTGGCTGATGGTCATCAGACAAATCAGAATTTGTTATAGAAAAATTCAAAGTATTAAGATCAACAAGTACCTCTTGAATGAGGAGGGTGGCTTGTTCACTCTCCAGTGTAGATGGTTCTGCTACACCTGGAAGCTCCCCCTGGATGTCAGCTGCCTCCTGAGGAGCAGGTGACTTCTCTGCAGCCACATCAACTGGACTTTCAGGAGTGAAGACCACATGTTCTTCACTGCCTGAGCTGCTGGAGGACTCTTGAGGCACAGCAGCAGTCTTGCTCTTCTTCCTGGGAGGAGAGTCTTTCTTAGAAGCTTGCTTTTCGGGGGTGGTCAATTCCTTTGACACCAGCACCCTTTCCCATCTAGAGAATATTCTTGAGTCCATCTTCCTCATATGATTGATCTTAGTTCCTGCAGCAGTGCTCATTACCTCTGGAATTGATCCAGCCAGGTAGAGACTTAGTATCCTGCCCAGATTGGGCTTCTTCAGGCTTTCCTTCACTTTTCATAAACCACCATTGACCAGTCTGTTTTCAGATTGAAGATGATTCTGGTCATGACTTCAAACATGGAGGCAGACACCCTGTCATGTCCTCCTGGCTTGCTTAGTATTACCTTGCCCACTATTTCTGACAAGAACTTGCCTTGATTATTCATACCTTTTCTGTTAAAGACTGATCCCACCTTCATCTTTGGATCCAGTCCACACCAAGTAAGAGCTTCCTGGTCTTAGAAGCAGTTACTTCCTCTTCATCTTGAACTTTAGGTAGCTGAAGTACCTTTCTTAAAGACTTGGGTGAAATCTTGACCTTGGTGCCATGCACCCTTGACTTAATCCTGTAGCCTGAGTCATCTACAGACGCGCCAGAAAGGAATTCAATGACTTCCTTCTTCCATATTTCGTTGGTTCTGAAACCAAGAACTCCAATCCTGAATTGGCAATTAGGGTTATTACTGATTTGATTTCTTGGTCGCTGTCGTCAAATGCGCCTCGCACAAGCTCATAGCCTTCGTTTACGTTCTCTTCCAGCTTGGGAGCCATTAGGGTTTTGAGAATTAGTCTTGAGATGAGAGAAATGTCGACACAAGAGTTTAGGTCTCGAAACTTTGAAAGCGTGTCGACAATCAAAGACAGAACCCTATTTATACCTTTCTTGTTTGAAGACGAACAGGCGGGATGAATTTCTAAAGATGTGTCGACACTGTCAATAAGTGTCGACACTGACTTATAATGTCTCGACACTCATGTGTCGACACAAATTTAGTCAACAGATTTTATGTGTCGACACTTGGTTAAGTGTCGACACCACTATACTCGACATGTGTCGAGACTTTACTTAGAAAAATTCTGAGTAAAACTTAAGTGTCGACACTTTATTGGATGTGTCGACACCTACTCGACATGTGTCGACACTAACATTCTGAAGTGTCGACACTAACTTCCTAGATGTGTCGACACCATTTTCCTGAAGTGTCGACACTTACTATTCTGTGTCGACATAGACTTGTCTATGTGTCGACACCTTTTTACTTAGCCAATTTTTGTTCTGTATACTTAGTCTAAGTTTATCATACCTAGTTCAATTTTGAACCTATTAAACTTAGCTTCTTCTAAGGGCTTAGTAAACATATCAGCTATCTGATTATCTGTTTTAACATATTCAAGTGCAATATCATTTCTTTCTACATGCTCCCTAAGAAAGTGATATTTTATCTCAATATGTTTAGTTCTACTATGTGATACAGGGTTATTAGCTATGGAAATAGCACTTGTAGAATCACAATAAAGTGGAGTTCTACTTACCTGACATCCATAGTCTTCTAGCTGATGTTGAATCCACAGAAGTTGAGCACAGCAACTTCCTGCAGCTACATATTCTGACTCAGCTGTGGAGATGGCCACACTGGTTTGCTTCTTACTACTCCATGAAATGAGTCTTCCACCTAGGAATTGACAGGATCCAGTTGTGCTCTTTCTATCTTCTTTGCATCCTGCAAAGTCTGCATCTGAATAGCCTGTTAGATCAAAATCTCCATTCCTAGGGTACCAGAGGCCTAGATAAGGTGTGCCCTTTAGATATCTCAAGATTCTCTTGACTGCAGTCAAGTGAGATTCTTTGGGGCAGGCTTGATACCTGGCACAAACACATGTAGCATACATAATGTCAGGCCTACTTGCAGTCAAGTATAGTAGGGAGCCAACTATCCCTCTATACAAGGTTTCATCCACAGGTTTCCCTGCATCATCCTTGCTTAGAGACATACTTGACCCCATAGGAGTCTTCATGGTACTGGAGGAATCCATACCATATTTCCTTATGAGTTCTAGGGTGAACTTTGACTGACATATGGACAAGCCACTTTCAGTCTGTTTAACTTGGAGACCCAAGAAAAACTTCAGTTCTCCCATACTACTCATTTCAAATTGACTTTGCATAAGCTTTGCAAACTTTTTGCAAAGGCTACTTTCAGTAGACCCAAATATAATGTCATCTACATATATTTGGACAAGTATTACTTTGCCTCTAGATTCCCTAAGGAATAGAGTCTTATCTATTTTCCCCCTTGTGAACTTGTTCTCAATGAGGAAACTAGATAGGGTTTCATACCAAGCTCTAGGAGCTTGCTTTAACCCATACAATGCTTTCCTAAGTCTATAGACATAATGTGGAAGAGTAGGATCAACAAAACCTGAAGGCTGCTCCACATATACTTCTTCTTTTAAATTACCATTAAGGAATGCTGACTTCACATCCATTTGGTATACTTTGAATCCTTGGTAGGTTGCATAGGCCAAGAACATCCTGATGGCTTCCAGTCTGGCTACTGGAGCAAAGGTTTGATCAAAATCAATACCTTCTTCTTGCCTATATCCTTTTGCAACCAGTCTTGCCTTATTCTTAATGATGACTCCTTGTTCATCTAACTTGTTTCTGTAGATCCACTTTGTTCCTATCACATTGTGATCTTTAGGCTTAGGAACTAAGTCCCAAACCTTGCACCTCTTGAACTGGTTTAGCTCTTCCTGCATAGCTTCAGTCCACTGTGGATCTTGTATTGCTTCTTCAAATTTCTTTGGTTCTATTTGAGACAGAAAACTTGAATATACTGCAGCATTCTGATTTCTGCTCCTTGTCTGAACACCTTGTCTTGGATCTCCAATGATCAGCTCCACTGGATGATCTCTTAGATGCCTGTTGGCTGGAGGCATCCTTACTTCTGGTTGTACTTCTTCAGCATCTTCATCATGCTGAGTTCCTTGAACTTCTTCAGCTCCTGGTACATGTAGTTCTCCCCCTGGACATAAGCCATCTTCTTCTACTTGCTGTCTTGCAGCAGGTACATCTTCCATGGTTAGCTTGTCCATCTTCTTAGAAAGACCTGTGGGGCTGCACACACTACTAGACAACTCATTGTTAATAAGAAGTGTCTCATCAAAAACTACATGCACAGACTCCTCTACAACTTGTGTAGTCAAGTTGTAGACTCTATAAGCCTTACTATTACTGCTGTACCCAACAAACACTCCCTCTTGGGATTTGGCAGCAAACTTAGTTAAGTAAGACTTCCCATTGTTAAGTATGAAGCATTTACAACCAAAAATCCTGAAATAGGATAGATTTGGTTTCCTGCCTTTCACTACTTCATAGGGGGTCTTGTTTAACCTTTTAGTGATGGTAGCCCTATTTATCACATGGCATGCAGTGTTTACTGCTTCAGCCCAGAAATATTCTGGCAGTGATGAATCACTTAATAGGGTTCTACCAGCCTCTATCAAGGTTCTATTTTTCCTTTCAGCAATGCCATTTTGCTGAGGTGTTCTAGGTGAAGAGAATTCTTGAAATATCCCATAGTCTTCACATAATTTTGTCATGCTTTCAGATTGAAACTCTGTACCATGGTCACTTCTAATTTTGACCACTGTACAGTTCAATTCATTCTGAATTTGCCTAACAAAACTGTGGAAGACACTAGGTGTTTCAGATTTCTGCTTTAAGAAGAACACCCAGGAAAACCTTGAGTAGTCATCAACAACTACAAAGGTGTAGACCTTCCTACCTAAGCTGTGAACTGGCATTGGACCAAATAGATCCATATGCAAGAGGTATAAACACCTCACAGCATCCTTGTTGTCAATGCTTCTAAAGGTGGATTTAGTCTGCTTGCCCTTTTGACAAGCTGAGCAAATGCCATCTTTGACACACTTAACTTGAGGACCATTCCTCACTAACTCTTTACTAAAGAGTTTGCCAATAGTCTTGTAATTAAGATGAGCAAGCCTCTTGTGCCACTTGACACATTGAGAGACTGTCTCATCAGCTACAAGACAAACTGGAGAACTATTGTTCTCAACCATAATGTCTAAACAATAGACATTTCTCTTCCTATAACCTGTCAAAATGATCTTTTGATCACTTGACCTCTTGATATGACAACCATTTTTAACAAATGAGATGTCATACCCTACATCACTTAATTGACTTATACTAATGAGGTTATGTTTCAAACCTTTAACATAAGCCACTTGAGTAATGGTAACAAGGTTAGAAGAAATGTTACCAAACCCTTTGATGATTCCTTTTTCAGAACCACCAAAGGTCACCTTTGGACCATTTTTGATTGGGATGTAGTCCTTCAGTAGTCCCCTAGTTCCAGTCATGTGTCTGGAACATCCACTATCCAAGTACCATGTAGGGGTATGGCCACTTGGATTTTCCTGCAAAACAAATTAATGAACCTTAGAACCCAATGGTTTCTTGGGTCCTTGGTAACTGTTAGCTTGCAACTTAACAAGGCTACCTACAGGCTTTCCATCAGGTATCTTGTTACTACCTTTGGCACTAACATTGTGCCAACAGTCCAAAGCAAAGTGGCCAATTTTGCCACAGCACCAACATTCAAATTTGTTGTACCTTTGCTTAGGTACAGACTTGGCTGTCTTAACTACAGCAGTCTTAGTGAATGTTGGGGCTTTGCCCTTGGACTTGGACTGATTCTGAACAGTCCTAGCTGGATTAACAAATCCCAGTCCAGTCTTTCCTTTATGATGAACAAAATCATCAATCAAGGGTAGCACTGATTTAGGTTTTGAAAACCTAGCTACTAGCTCTTTCTCCTTCTGAAGATTAATCTCCAGTTTCTTAATTTGATCATTCTTAAATGTAATAGTACCCATCTGAATCACAGTAATGTGTTTCAGCCTGGCCACTTCATTCAGTTTTTGATCATAATTCTTCTCATAATCTATTACAGCTGCCTTGAGATCAGCAATTTCCTTGGCCAAATTTTTGGCTAGGGTCTTGCTTTTCTTATAGGCTTGCAATAGTACTTGATATTCATCTAGGAGTTGATGAATATCTCCCTCAGACTCAGATATATTCTCATCACTTGATGAAGAATAATCTGACTCTGAACTAGAACTGGAATCAGAACTTTGAGTTAAACCTTGTACCTGACTGGGTCCTGGCTGCTCCAGGTTTTTGGTACTTTCAGTCAAAGCCATCAGTCCTTGGCTTTGACAGTCTTCTTGCTCATAGATAGATTCCATGATCTGCATAAACTCTTCTTCTTCCTCAGCAAATAGCCCAATATAGGCTTCAACATCTGTCTCAGTGTCTGAAGAAGACATATCTGAAAGAGTCTTCTCATTCTTTGCAACAAAGGACTTCTCCTTCTTTCCTTTGAAGTGTGTTTTCTTTTTGTCACTGGATTCTTTCCTTCTTTCAGGACAGTCTGCAATAACATGGCCCTGTCTATTGCAGCAGTAACAAATTATCTTGGATCCAGTTGCCTTACTAGTCTTGGTCCTTTTCTTGTCCTTCTTTGAAGGCTTCTTTTCCTGATACTGAACCTCTTTCCCTTTGGAAGATGAAGGTCTAGACCTCCACTGTTTCTTCTTAAGGAACTTCTGAAAATGTCTGGTGAATGCAGCAAAGTCTTCATCACTTTCACTGCTTGTAGATTTTGTACTTTCTGACTCTTCAGATTCTGATTCAACTACCTCTGGAGGAGGAGTTGATGACTTGGTCCTGCTCTTTCTGGGTACATCTGACTTAAAGGCAACAGTCTTTTCCCTGTATTCAGTCCTTGTTGACTTTTCTTCTTCTTTTCTCACTGACAATTGCATCTCATAAGATAACAACTTTCCAAAAAGTGTGGGAGGAGGAATTTCTCCCAACTTTGCCATTTCTCTGATGGCACAGATCTTGGTGTCCCAGTCTTTGGTGAGGGACCTTAAGAATTTATCATTCAACTCATAGTTTGTGAACTCTCTTCCATATGACATGAGTTCATTTACAATTCTATAAAATTTCTTGTAGCATTCAGTGATGCTATCTCCTCTTCCTTGCCTAAAGCTCTCATATTCTTGATTAAGCAGGGACTTCCTATCTTGCCTTACTTCTTCAGAACCTTCCATATAGACAATGAGGGTGTCCCACATTTCTTTTGCAGTTTTGCAGTGAATAAGGTTCTGGAAGGTGGCATCATCAATTGCACTAACTATTATATTCTGTGCTCTTTTGTCCATGGTTGCTAGGACAATCTCATCCTTGGTCATTTCAGAGAAATCCTTTGGAGTCCTCTGATTTGCATCCAATACTGAAATCTTCATGGGCACATATGGCCCTTCTTTGACTGTGATGTATATCCTAGGGTCAGAGGCCTCCATGAACAGCCTTACCCTTTCTTTCCAGATTCCAAATATCTCTTTTCTGCATATGGGCAGTTTCATTGAACCCAACTCCTTATGATTCTCTGAAGAACCCATGTTCTTGATTTTCTTGAAACTGTTTCCTGTTTCCTGACTTATACTGAATCTGCCAAACTGGATCTCCTCAGACAGTTAGTCCTGATTTTGAGGAACCTCCCTCTGATACCACTTGAAAGATATGGTACCTAAACACCTAGAGGGGGGGGGGGTGAATAGGTGACCTAAACCTTTTTTGACTTTTGTTTGGCAGCACAATAGTTTTTCCACTGATTACTACAGCTAACAGCAATTACAGAAATTAAGCAGTCAATTCACAGCACAGCTCAGCACAGAAGACACACTAATTTTATAGTGGTTCCCCAATCTTTGGGTACATCCACTTTCCCCCCTTCGCCTATCTAGCAGTGTACTAGATTCGGCCAAACTTCTCCACTAGCTCAGAACCCAACAAGGTTCCTACCTCAGGCCCAAGGCCTTACACTCAGACAAAAGGCCTACACTCAGCCACCCAGGCCTACACTCAGCCAATTAAAGGCCTACACTCAGAGTTCTTCAACTCCTACACTCAGGCACCAAGCCCTACCCTCAGCCTTTATAAAATAGGCTTACAATCACTCAGATCCAATGGATCTTACAAGTTTAAAATTGAAAGTACAAATGCTAACTCTACAACTCAGAAAGGATGAGAGGAGTTGAGAGTTTCTTGAAGAGTTCTTGGAAGATCTCAGCTTGATCCAAACTGACTTAGCTTTCTTCAAAGCTTCTTGAGTAGAACTGAATTAGTCTGAATCTACTGCAGTTGATCCTTGATCTCTGCTTCTTGAAATCCAGATGACTCTGAATTGTTCTTCTCAGCCTTAGTTCCAAAGACTGAATCCTTGGTTGGAGCTCTCTCTCTCCAACTACTTAGATCTGCAGTTGGACTGCCTGATCTTCTTGTGTTGATCCTCTATGTATCACTTCTTGATTTAATCTGATCAACCACTTCAATTATTCTCACAACAAGTAATGATTGTGAACAACTTAACACTTAACTACTACATTCTGTAAACTGTGGGTGCCTATTTATAGGCTTCCTTTATGGTAACCGGCTGATCCGGTTTATAACAGACTTTTGAATTCTTTGACAGTTGCTGTAGACCGGATGGATTGGCAGCTGTCATGTCAACCAGTCACTTCTTGAAATCTCACTAACTGTCAGTTAGTGTCGAGACTTTCTGTTCTTAAGTGTCGACACTTATAGACCAAGTGTCGACACATGTTGTGTAAGTGTCGACACAAGTCTACAAGGTGTCGACACAATTCCTTGTATGTCTCGACACAGTTTCTTCTGCATGTGTCGACACTGAAATTGAGTGTCGACACAAGTACTTGCACTTCATTCTTTATCTGTATTCTTCTAAGTGTCGACACATCTCCTTTGTGTCGACACATCTTCATGTGTTGAAACTGTCAAGTGTCGACACTGCTTCTTGGTGTCGACACAAGTCTTCAATCTTGTTTCTTCAGCTGAGTGTCGACACATTCCTTTAGTGTCGACACTTGTACTTAGAATATTTTACAACTTTTCTGTTCTTTGCCAAGTGTCGACACAGCTCCTTGTGTCGACACTTTCTTCAAGTGTTGAGTCTTCTGGTTATGTGTCGACACATTGTGCTGAGTGTCGACACAATCTTCAAGTGTTGACTCCTTTGAGTGTGTGTCGACACATTGTGTTGAGTGTCGACACATTCTTCATATTTTGACTCTGCTGATTGAGTGTCGACACATTGTGTTGAGTGTCGACACTTGTACTTAGTCTCTGCAGAATTTTGCTGAGTGTCGACACAACTCCAAGTGTCGACACTTTCTGATGTAGACTCAGCTCTTCTAGGTGTCGACACTTCTGCTAAGTGTCGACACAGCTTTTCTGCATCCTACTACACTGAGTGTCGACACAGCTCCAAGTGTCGACACTTTCTGACTGGTGTCGACACTTCTTCCCAGGTGTCGACACAATGACTCCAAGTGTCGACACTGCATGTCTGGGTGTCGACACAAGCTTTCTCAAGTGTCGACACTTTGCCTCTGGGTGTCGACACATGGACTTAGAAATTTTCAGCTTCAGTCCAGTGTATATCTAACCTGCACAAGTAACTCAAACAAACATCAAATACATTCTGATGTATATCATTGAGTTAGGTGAGGCTTCTTCAAATCAGGTACATTTGACCAATGTACCCAACATAAGGCAATTAAGAGGGTTCCACCTGCCAAAGTTAGAGATGATAATGATGTTCCTTACTATATTCTGCACAACTGCCCAATTACTGAGCATTGGATGCAGTTCTCTAAGAATCAGCTAAAGGCTATGAAGAAGAAAAGGAAGTATGAGAAAGGTTCCACCCAGTCCAAGCACCCTCATCCTCCTCCACCACCTCCACCTGATGCAGGTGCAGGTGGCAGCTCTGCAAGTTCAGGCCCAGCTAGAAGCCAGGCTCCCTACCAACCTCATGCTAGAACATATCAAAGGGAAAGCCAGTCTAGGGGCTCTTACTCTAGAAGAGGAGGATATAGGGGAAATCAAAGAGAGACTCAGGTTTACTCCAAAGGGCATTCCAGGCAGCACCCTTATTCCAGGGGAGGACATGTTCCTTCTGATACATCTTCAGGTCCATTCCCCTATAAGCTCAAAGAACCTGTGACTGCCAGGACTCCTCAAGATACTTCTTCCAACAGGTATGAGCCACCTGTTCCATTTGAGGACCCTGAGAAGAATCCTGTTGCTTGGACTGCTAGAATGAAAGAGTTGGTTGCATTAGATCAAATAAAGAAAGCCAGAGAGCAAGGCCTAGACACCTCTAATATATCTACAATGTCAGAACAAAGACAGAAAGAACTAGAAAGATATGCCTCCAGTAAATTTTTTGATGCAGACAGGTATATGGAGTTGCATCCAGCTGTAGTGGTTCCCAGGACATCAAAGCAAACATATTTGGGAGCAGCTGATCATACCAGATCCAAACAAGAAGCTTTAAATCCTAACAGAGAAATCAAGTTGGTAAAAGGCAAAGAGAAAGAGTAACTCTGTAAGGTGACAATTCTTGGTTTTTCAAACTGATATCTGGATGACATATATATATATCTCTGTGATGGTTCTGTAATGTCTAGCTACTGTTGTTTTTGTGTTTTTCTGATTGTATGATGTTGTTTGATTTTCCAAAGTCTGTAAATAGTTTTCCTAACCCAAATAGGGGGAGATTGTTGGAACACCTTATTACTAATTTGGGTCAGGATCACTATGTCTCTAGGAATCTGTGTTTGACCTTCTGTATAGCTTAATAGGTTAATTAGAATTGAGTCTAAGGGATCAGGAGTCTAGGTTTGGAAGCTGCCTTGAAGACCAAAGTTTTTCTGGAGACTAAGTCCAATCGTCGAGCTCAGCACGACGTTTCGTCGAACTCCGGTCGACGATCGTCTAGCTCAACTTCGACAGATCGTCGAGCTCCATTCGACGATCGCTGAGCTCAACTTTTCAATATCGTCGAACTCCATTCGACGATCGCTGAGCTCAGGTCGACGAGTTTGACTCTGCACAGGATCCTTATCTCTGAGCTCAGTTCGACGATCTTTGAGCTCAGATCGACGATTTCTTTGCTGCTTGCATTTTCCAATTCGCTGAGCTCAGCTCGACGATAGCAGAGCTCAGTTCGACGATTTCAGTTATCTTTCAGAATTCAAATTCAAATCAGATAGAAGTTATTCTGCATTTAATTCAGAAGATATGCCAGCCGTTTTCATTTACTTCTGGAGCAAGTTTCAAGGGATTTTTCAAGAAACAAATCAGTGGACTTTCCTTTAGAAGAAATTATGCAATTAAGGCTGTAATCAATGCAGACCAACGGCTATCTTTGACAGAGTGATATCCTATTCAGACACAGAGAATAAAAGAGAGAATGTTTTTGAATCAAAAAAGAGATTGACAAGAACAGGACACAACTCAAATACAGAGACTCTTTGAAAATATTCTGTCAACAAGAATTCTGTAGAACACTCATCAAAAAGAGATCAAGCTTTCAAACAATCTTCAGATCTCTTCAGCTCTAAAAGTGTTCAAGGCCAACATCATTTCAAGACTCCAGACACTCAACATTTCAGCTTGCTGAAATCATCTTTTGCTGGAGATCTATCTTTGAAGGCCTATCACTCTCAGCAAAGCTCATCTTCCTGAAGATCAAGGACTCAGGGGGAGCTTTGAAATCAATCCACTTAGTCTTCTCAGTTGATTGAGAAAGAGAAGACTGCCATCACTCTCTCACCCCCACTCTGTAAAGGGTTTTTCAAACTCCATTCAAAAGTTTGAATCTGGTTTTTGAGCACCTTGTCAAAAGCTCATTGGTGACAAGACACCTGATCAAAAAATCTGTTTTGGTTTTTGAGCACCTTATCAAAAGCTCATTGGTGCCCAGGACACCTGATCAACTCATCCTGCAGTGGATTCCTACCTAGGGTGGTAGAAGAGTGGATGTACCCAAGTTTGGGGAACCACTATAATTCCTTGTGTCATCTGGTTTTGCATGTTTTCTTTTTGTTTCTGGCCTAGATTTTCTTGTGCTTAGTTTCTGCATAACTTAGTTTGTGATTAGTTTTATTTCTGCTTCCCTGCTTACATTCATTACAACAATTGTTGTAAAGCTTTGCAAAAGTTTTTTCTTTGTGTTTCAAAAAGCACCATATACTCTATTCACCCCCCCTCTAGAGTATATCAGATCTAGTTTCCCCTTTCAGAAGCCTCCTCATGTACCTACCCCTCCTTCATCTCCACCACTTGACCTGACAAACATTCCATCTCCACCTCCATCTTCCCCTCTGCAAGTTCATCAACAACCCACTCCTCCAGATTCCCCTCAGGACATTCCTATTCCTACACCTCCTCAGTCTCCTCTTCCCCCACACTTATCCACCATTCCATCTTACAATATACCATCAGATACAATCATGCAAGATGCCCCGACTCCATCTTTTATTCCTCCTCCCATTCCATGCCCTTCCCCATTTGATCCATCTACCCTCATTTCTTTGCTCACCCCTCTCATAAAATCATTGATCCAAAAGGCAATTACACCTCTTGTGACCTCCATCAATTCATTATCTGCCCAGATCTCTCTTCTATCTGCTGTCCCCTCTTCATCTAGGGGCCTGGCTCCAGGTCTTCCTAAACCCAGGCAGGGGGAGATGCTCTGTGATGAAGTTGCAGCAGATGCTGATACAGCAGAAATAGTAGCAGTCACAGTAGTTCCCTCTCCAACATATTCAGATTCAGATGAGGATAGCATAATTTTGACAGACTTTGATGCTGAGATGTCTGAGTTAATTTAATTTATGGATACTGACATTAATTTGGATGAGTCAGTTTCTCAAATAACTCCTGTTGGTGATTTCTATTTAAATCCCACAGTGAATTTATCAGTTTTGTTGAGAAGTTTTGATGCTGTACGTATGTAATTCCCTCCAGCAGAATTCCCTAAGCCTTATTTGGCTATGGTACCATATACCTCTCCAGCTAGTCCAGCAGTTGCCAAGCAACTCTGTGACAATTTTGCTCTATCTGCCTCCAGCTCAAAAGTCATTCCAGAAGATACTCTAGTGCCAGTTTCAGCACCAGACTTTATTATGGATGACTCTCCAATGCCTACTCTAGATGAGATTATTCAGGTAGACATTGAAGAGGAGAATAAGGCAGTAGCTGATAGCTCTGTCTCTTTTGATTTGTACAGTTATTTCTTCTCCTGTTGCTGAAACTCTTATTCCTGAACCTTCTGCCCCTCCTCCAGTAAAGGCTGTTGTTTCTGATAAAGCTTTAAAAGCTTTGGATGCATTGTATGATACCCCTCAGGATTCAGAATTTGATGATGATGATATTGATTCTGATGAGCATGCAACTAGTAGGAAAAAGAGATTGTTGGAAAAGAAGAGAAAGGCTGCTCCTCCTCCCAAGACAAATCCCACTGCAGACACTCCCTACTATATTCTGCACAATGTGAATCCATATAAGGGAATGCCAGCATGGATGTGGCTCCCCAAAAACCTGCAGAAAGATAGAAAGAGAAGCAGGAGATACTCCCCTCCTCCAGTACACAGATACAGGAAGGATACTCCTCCTCCTCTAGCAGCTGGTGCCAGTGGCTCTAGCTCCCAGAGATCTGCCCCAATACAAACATATCAAAGACAATCAGTGAGATCTTCTGGAAGCAGCCAGCAGAGGCCATCCTCCTCAGGTAGTCAATAGCATAAGCAGCAGCAGCAATAGAGTTCTGAAGCTCATAGAGCTGAAAGCCTAAAGAAGCCAGACTCACCTCCAATTCCTTTTGAAGACCTAGAGACTGCTAATACAACAAGAATGGCTAGATACCAAGAGCTGATTGGTCTATCTTTGATAAATAAAGCCAAAGCAGAAGGAAAAGATATTTTTGGTCTTTCAACTATGTCAAAGTATAGAGAGGAAGAGCTGAAAAGGTTTGACAAAGGTAACAAATTGTTTAACGTTGATGACTATATGAAACTTCATCCAGAAGCAGTTGTCCCCAGGGCTACATCATTGAAAATTATTGGGGCAGCTGATATGACCATGACAGTGGCTCAAGCTCAAAATCCTAATAGAGAAATCATTTTCAAGAAGCCAGGAGAAAAGAAAGCAGAAGACAAACCTCAGCAGAAGAAGCCAAAGAAGTAATTTTCTTGTTGATTTATTTTTGTCTGGTATTTGTCTTTAAACTGTGCTATCTGTTAAATAAAGCTGTGTGTATATATATATCTATTGCATGTGTTATAATTCTCTGCCAGATATATTTCTTTTCTTGCTTTGTTTTTCTGTCTTAAGTCTCTATTAGTGACCTCACCCAAATAGGGGGAGATTGTTGGATCCCTAGTTGATTTGGGCTAGTTTCACTGACTTAGGATGTGACCCATCATGTATAGCCAGGGTCATTTTGTGTCCTAGAGTCTAGGTTAAGTCCTTAGGCTCAACTTCAGATGGACCAGCTTTCATCAAGACACTCAGAGACTCCAGACTCACAAGTTTTCAAGACTAAGTAAAGTGAGTTCGACGTTCGTCGAACTCAGCTCGACGAAAGGAATTCTGCGCTCGACGATCGTGAGACAATTCTTAGTGCTGAGCTCGACGATCTATGTTCTCTGTTCGACGAAATCTCAGTTTCTGCATCAAGCCAAAGTTAGAAGGACTTCAATTTTTTCTAAGTCCAGCTTCATGCTTCGGTCGATGAATTATATTCTGAGCTCGACGAACTTGGACCTCAAGTTCAGAGCTTCTCAGGTCGACGAAGTCAGCTTCTCAGGTCGACGAATGCTATTATCTACTCGACGATTTCTGGACTCAGAGGGATCCGTGTCGACACTTAGTGTTTGTGTCGACACCAGTCAACTTGTGTTGACACCAAGAATTCAGTCAACACTAACTTGTGTCGACAGCAGGATTTAAGTCGACACTAGCTTATGTCGACACCAAGATCAATCTGTCGACACCAATTTATGTCGACGCAGCATTTCAGCAGATGCAGGATATTTTGTCTAAGTCCAGAACCTTTCTCAGGTCGACGATTCTGTTTCTCAGCTCGACGAATGAAGAATGTCTGTCAGATGTATGAAGATTGTCTGATCGACGAACTCTATCAAGCTTAGCTCGACGAACTCAAGCTCAGCTCGACGAACTCAAGCTCAGCTCGACGAACTCAAGCTCAGCTCGACAAACTCAAGCTCAGCTCGACGAACATAAGCTCAGCTCGATGAACACAAGTTCAGCTCGACGAAATGTGTTCTTCGTTTGACGAATCCAGATTAGGTTTTCTTCAAGGCTCCCGTCCCGTTTCTTGGCACTGATTCCTGAACATTTAATGCCAGATCTTCACAAAATGTTACCGTTAGAACGAGCATTGACTATGGACGATCACATGCCGTTTTTCCCTGGGACAGTTAGGAAAGTCATTGATTGCTGATTCTTTGCAAGGTCGACTGTAATTACTGCTCGACATTCAAAAGTTTGAATATCCCTCAGTCAGTCACAGACACAGACAGACATAAAAAGAATACAGAATCAAGCAGAGTTCAAGAATTACAGTACAGAAGATACACTAAAGTTGCAGAAGAACAATCATTTTCAAAAAAAAAAGTTCTTGACTGCAATCAGCCTTGACCAGAGAATTCTCTCAAGAAGAAGATGAACAACAACTAAATTCAATCAAGAGACTTCTTCTCTCTATTCACAGGATAACTTCAAAGCACAACAATCAATCAATCTGTCAAAGAAGTTCCTGAAGTAGTTCTGGTCCAGGAATTCTATGTCATTGAAGGCCTATCACCCTGAAGTAGTGCTCCAGCATTCCTGACCAATTCTAGATCTCAGGTGGAGCAAAAGCTGCTACATCAATCCACAATTCTTCTCTTTGACTGTTGACAGAGAAGACACTATCACCCTCTGTCTTATTCCTGTACAGGGTTTTAAATCCCTTCAAAATTATTCTAGTTGCATGTCTCCTTCCAAAAGACTTGAGGGTTTGGTTTTTGGGGACCTGATCAAAACCCATTGGTGCTCAGGACACCTGGTCAACTCATCCTGTAGTGGATTCCTACCTAGGGTGGTATAAGAGTGGATGTACCCAGATTGATTGGGGAACCACTATAGCTCCTTGTGTCTTCTGGTTGCTTATTTTCTTTTGTTTTCTGGCTGTGATCTGTGATTGCTCTGTGTTTAGTTAGTTGTTGTGTTTACTTTATGTTATTTGCTTCCCTGTTCACTTAGGTATACAACAACAGTTGTAAAAGTTTTTTAGTAAGCACCATACTCTATTCACCCCCCCCCCCTCTAGAGTATATCAGATCTAACTTGCACTTTCACAGTTTCTTCAAGTAAACACTTTACTCGACGAATGGCTTTGAGTGAACTCAATGCACACAACACCTGAGACCCAGACTCGTCGAGTCAACACCTTGACTTGACGAACCATTAAATATAATCAACACACTGAATGCCGCCATTCGACGAGTTAACGCTTAACTCGACGAATACGTTGACTTGTCACAACGCACTCGACGACATTAAGTTGGGTTGAACTAAGTCTTATCAACTCATCATATGAGCTAAGCCATACAAATACAATCTCTCAATTTCTCCACAATCTTATGTACCACCCTAATAGGCTAATACTGAGTTGGCAGTAAGGCTACATTCTTAATCACTTCCAGATCATAATGGCAACACCTGTTGATGACCGGAAAATGAGAGAGGAGAAGGTTTTCTCGGGCACCAGCACCTAACAGGTGTGTTCGGTCTCACAAGCAAGGATGATTGAAGAATAGGGTTGTGAGGATAACAAAGAGGTTTTTATGAATGTTGAGAAAAGCTTCTGCGTGCTCGAGACTAGATCAATCGCTTGATCAAGGGTTGTAGGGATAGAGGAGAGGAAAGGAGGTTGTTGCTCTGAGTGCGGAGATGGCAGGGAAGGCTGATCAGGAACTGTCGAGTAGATGGATACTTTGATGTTTGTGTTTGTAGGTTGATGCCGAGAGAAGTGAGTTGAGAATAGAGGAGAAGGTTGTCTCAGGCACCAGCAGCTAACAGGTGTGTTTGTAGGTTGCCGCTGCTTAAATGTCACTCTTACGACGGTCTTTCCTTTGAATAATATTCAGTGTTACGACTTGAGTTGCACCTTTACATGGAAAGAAAATAAAAGATACAAAGGGGATGCTGGATGCTATGGAAAGAAATGGCGAGAGGAGGCCGCGCGGACTGAGAGGAGAGGTCGGCAGACCGCACGTGTGACTGATCTCGCAGCTCGCTGGAGTAAGCCGAGCGGACCGCGCGATCAGGAAGACAGGACAGGTGAGGTCGCGCGGACTGGAAAGTGGATTTCGCAAGGTCTGATGCCTTGACCTTACTGGTGTTTGCCCTCATGTCTGTGTCCTCTAGAATGAGAGGTATGAGGGGCTATTTATAGGCCCGAGGAGGTAACGACTTTTTGTAACATCACCCCCTGTGAGTTGGTGATTTGTGCGAGTAGAACATGGAGTCCGCCGAGTCTGCACCATGCCATGCTATTAGCAACTTTTCTTCTGGAGTTGATTCTGTTGTTGGCGGACTGGTACGAGTCTGCCTATTCTGTGTTGAATGATCCCGCGCCAAGTTATGCAGGCTGAGGAGTTATCCGCCCGTTGCTGCGGAGAAGCGGTTAGAAAGCTGGTTGGCGGACGGCGTAGTGAGTCCGCCTCTATTAGAGGCTTGTCGCTGGGTCAAAGGTTGGCGACCTGGCATACTGAGTAGAGCATCACATTCCTACAGAAGAAGTCCGTCTACTGCAGGCGGTCTAGTGGGTTGAGTGGCATAACGAATCATCTTAGCCTGCGGCGGATGTGATGGATCCGCTGAATGTCGTGCATCTTGGCGCAAATCTAGTGCAAGACCACACTCCTTTGGCAGACTGAGCTAGATTCTGCAAAGTGTAGGTGGGCGAGCTCGTCGACTAGGCAACCTGGTGGACTGAAGAAGCACGTCTACCGCATAGCTGAAGTCCGCCTCCTATTGGATGGAAAGGCTTGCCGCCCCTGCTGGGCGGCCTGGCGGTTGTCGCCCTCTGGTGGGCGACCTAGTGCATTATCGCGTTATTCGGCGACCTGGTCGCAGGTCGCCTTGCGTTGAGCGACCTAGAGGCAGGTCGCCTTGTGAAGTTATTGGTGAAGATCGTGACTCCTTGTTGGGTACAATGGAAAATGTGTACCAGATTTGAAGAAGCCTCACCAAACTCAATGATATTCATCAAGATGTATTTGATGTTGTGTTGAGTTTCAATGTGTTGGTTAAGGAAATGTAGAAAAAGTTTCTAAGTTCAAGTGTCGACACCTGAGAAGAAATGTGTCGACACTTAGGAAAGGCTATGTCGACACTAGGAGCCAGATTATATCGATACATAGAACTTGTGTCGACACACAGAAAATCTGTCGACAACAACAGTATCGACACTTGGGAAGAGCTGTGTTTACATCAGGAGCCAGATTGTGTCGACATACAGGACTTGTGTCGACACACAGAAAATCAGTCGACAACAATGGTGTTGACACATAGGACTTTTGTCGACACATTCCAGAATTCTATCGACAACAACTGTGTCGACACACAGGACTTGTGTCGACACACTCCAGAATTCTGTCAACACAAACTTTGTCGAGACAAGGAGTTATTGTGTCGACACACAGGACTTGTGTCGACACATTCCACTGAACCTGTGTCAAGAAGTTAAAGAGAAGCTGTGTCGATATTGTGAAAGTTGTGTCGACATTATCAAGAGTTGTTTCGACATATGATGTATTTGTGTCCACATATTTGAAGTATTGTCTCGACACTTTACTGTTGAGTCAAAGTACAATGAAGTTTCTGGAGACTTAACAGCTGTCATAACAGACAATGTTGTTGTATCTGTCAGAGCTGTTAGAAGGCCATTAGGAACCGGATCAACCGGTAACCTCGGATGGAGCCTATATAATGACATGTTCTATAAACAAATCAAAGTAATGAAGAACTAAAAATAAGAAGAGAAGACTTCATCCATAAATCAACAAGGGGAGATCCTGAACAAGTCTGCAAGAAGAATTTAGATTAAATTCTGAATAGAAGAAGGAAGCTGGATTGAGGATCATCTCCAAATTCAAGAAGATCGACCTTAATTTGTTCAAATTCAAGAAGCTTTGAAGAAGCTAAGACTGGTTGATTCTAAAGTTGTCAAATCTATCAAGAACTGACCAAGAAACCTTCTACCCATTCTCTCTCTACTTGGGTGAAGGAATTACTCTTTTCATTATCAATTTTTCTATAAGATCTTTTACAGATCTGAGTGTAGGAGGGTTAACCTTCTGAGTTGTAAGCCTAAATTTATAAAAGTTGAGGTAGGTATGAGTGCCTGAGGTAGGAGATTAAGTTCTCTGAGTTGTAGGCCTGAGAAAAGGCTGAGGTAGGGCTTGAGTGCCTGAGTTGTATGCCTTGTGGAAGAGGCTGAGGTAGGGATTAATTGCCTAAGTTGTAGGAGTGTGGACTCACTCTGAGGTAGGATTCTTTGGGAGGATCTGAGTTGTAGGACTTGCTAAAGTCTGAGCTGTAGGGACCTTTCAAGGTTCTGAGTTGTAAGGTATGCAGATCTGAGAAGAAAGAAGGGGGTTAGGCCGAATCTAGTATACTGCTAGATAGGCGAACGGGGAAGTGGATGTACCCATCACTTACGGAACCACTATAAATCTGTGTGCACTATGTGATTGGTTGTGATTTTGTTTATACTATGTTGTGTTAATTACTGAATAATACGTGTTAGCAGTAAAAATATTGTCTGCCTTAAAGAAAAAGAATTGAACCTATCCACCCCCCTCTAGGTGTTTAGGATATCTTGAAATCAATTCTTTCAAGTGGTATCAGAGCGAGGTTACTCAAGAAAGACTAACAGTCTGAATTGATCTCCAAGGCAGAAATCAATTAGACAGAATGAGTTCAGGTGGGAATCAGAAGGAACTTCGATCCATGAAACTTCCTATCTATAGGAAAGAAAACTTTGGCATTTGGAAAGAGAGGGTCAGATTATTTATAGAAGCATCTGATCCAAGAATTTATATCACAGTGCTAGAAGGGCCATTTATTCCTATGTATATATCAGTCCTTGATACTTATCTCAAGACTCCTAAAAGATATTCAGAAATGACTAAGGAAGAGATCATCCTAGCAACCTTGGACAAGAGGACACAAAACATAATTGTGAGTGTCATAGATGACTCTACATTTCTGAATTTGGTTCATTGAAAAACCTCCAAGGAGATGTGGGACACCTTGATTGTCTACATGGAGCGAACAAAAGAAGTGAGAGAGGATAGGAAGTCCATGCTAAATCAAGAAAATGAATGCTTTAGACAAGCTAAGTTAGATATCATAGCTGAATGCTCTAAAAATTCTTCAGAATTGTTAATGAGCTAACGACCTATGGAAGAGTTTTTAGCACTTATGAATTAAATGACAAGTTTCTCAAATCCCTAACTAATGATTGGGATACTAAAATATGTGCCATCAGAGAGATGGCCAGGCTTGCAGATACACCTCCACCAACCTTATTTAGAAAACTGCTATCCTATGAGATGCAGCTCATTGCCAGAAAGGAAGAGGAGAAAAGCAACAAGTCTGAATATAGAGAAAAGTCAGTTTCCTTTAAGGCTGAAGCTACAAAAAAGGGCAGGAGAAAGTCACCATCTCCTCCCAAGAAAATGACTGAAGTTGAATTAGAAAATACTGACATCAACACTTCAGATAGTCATAATTCTGATGAAGATTTTGCTGTCTTCACAAGGAAGTTTAAAAGGTTCATGAAGAAGAAGAAATGGAGAACAAAGCCATCTTCATCCTACTCCAAGGATGACTATTACAAGAAGAAGAAAGCATCCAAGGATGACAGGTATGGCTCTAATCCCAGTAAATAAATATCTTCTAAAGTTGTTTGTTATTGCTGCAACAGGCCAGGGCATGCCATAGCTGATTGTCCTGATAAAAGGAAGTAATCTAAAGATAAAAAGAAGCAGCAAAATGAGGGAAAGAAGGAGAGATCCTTGGTTACAAAGAAGCAGATAAGCTGGACCGATTCCTCATCATCAGATTCAGGAGAAGAGACAGATGTTGAAGCCTACATAGGATTGTTCACTACTGAAGAGGATTCAGTATAATCTGAGTTCTTGCAAATGCTGGACTCTATTAATATTACTGAAGATCATCACTGCAAAGGGCTGATGACATTGACTGAGGAAGATCATTGCCAGGATCAGCCTGGTTCCAGTAAGGTAAACAACTTTTCATTTGTTTCTGATTATTGTACTTGATCAGAATCAGAAGCATCTGCATCAAGAGATGTGAATGCATATGAATCTGAAGGGGATGTACATCAACTTATTGATGAGTATGGTGATCTGTTGCATGCACTTAAGAGAAGCAGAAACCTTGTCAAAAATCAGGCTAAGGAAATTGCTGCCCTTAAGTTTGCTGCATCTGATACAGAAAAATTGTTGGATCAGAAGATGAATGAGGTTGCCAAGCTGAAAAATATAACTTTTATTCAGATGTGTACAATTACATTCAAAAATGATCAGATCAAGGGTCTGGAAGTCAGACTACAAAGAAAAAAGGAACTTGTGGCTAAATTCTCATAGCCAAAGTCTATCTTAACTTTGATTGATAACTTCATCGCACAAAAGGGTAAGACAGGTCTATGTTTTAAGAGAAGAACTAGGGCAGCAAATTCTAAAAGAAAAGGCAAAGCCCCAGTTCAGCCACTAATCTCCAAACCCCTTATTTCTTTCAGAAAAGTAGTGCAGCCTACTAACGGGTATGACCATGACATTACACATGGTCACTGTAAGGCTGGTATTCTAAATGACAAGGGTTCAGGTGTCAATAAGGCAGCCCATGTATAAACACACCATGTTCTCCAGGAATCATTGGTATTTGATGCACCAGCCCCAACACTAAACAAAAGGACAGCTGACAGTAAGGCCGTTAATATTGTATCTAAAAGAAGATACAATAGATATGAGTGTTTGTGCTGTAGCAAGGTTGGGCATTATGTTGGCACAACAGTAGTGTCAGGAAACCTGTCAGCTTACCTGTTAGAAGGACTGCAGGGAAATCAGTCTAGTTTCAGACTAACTTGAACATAGAACCCAATACTTATTGGGGTTCTAAGGTTAAGTAATTATATTTAATGCAGGTGAGTCCAAGTGCCATACCCCAATATGGTACTTGGACAATGGTTGTTCCCAGCACATGACTGGAACAAGAAAGATGTTGAAGGACTACTCTCCCAAAGAGAATGGACCCAAAGTGATCTTTGGTGGATCTGAAAAGGGGATTATAAAAGGGTTTGGTAAGATTTCCAATGGCTCAATTACTATCACCCAAGTGGCTTATGTGAAAGGTTTGAAACACAACCTAATAAGAATAAGCCAAATGAGTGATCTTGGTTATGACACTTCATTTATTAAGAATGTGTGTCAGATTAGAAGGACAAGGGATCAAGAGGTCATCTTATTAGGTTATAGAAAAGGAAATGTTTATTATCTCAGTTTTGATTGTGAGAATAAGAACTCTCCGATATGTTTACTTGCAGATGAGAAAGATTCTCATTGTGTCAAATGGCACAAGAGGCTAGCTCACCTTAACTATAAGACTATAAGCCAACTTTATAGCATGGAGTTAGTGAGGAATGGTTCTTAGTTCAAGTGCATAAAAGAGGGTGTATGTTCAGCTTGCCAAAAGGGCAAACAGACCAAGACCTCTTTTCATGGACATGATACCAAAGATTATATGAGGTGTTTGTACCTCTTGCATATGGATTTATTTGGACTTATGCCAGTTCATAGTCTAAGTAGGAAAGTCTATACACTTGTAGTTGTGGATGACTATTCTAGATTTACTTGGTTTTTCTTCCTGAGGCAGAAATTTGAAACCCCTACTGTGTTCCACAATTTTGTTAGGCAAATTCAGAATGAACTTAACAGTTCAGTGGTCAAAATCAGAAGTGACCATGAAACTGAATTTCAGATTGAATGCATGAAAAGATTTTGTGAAGAACTAGGGATTCATCAAGAGTTATCCTCACCTAGAACTCCTCAGCAAAATGGTATTGCTGAAAGAAAGAATAGGACTCTTATTGAGGCTAGTAGAACACTACTAAGTGACACTTCTCTCGCAGAATATTTCTGGGCGTAGGCAGTAAACACTACATGTCATGTTCTCAATAGAGCATACATCATTAAAAGTATCAAAAAGACACCCTATGAGATTATGAAAGGCAGAAAACCAAATTTATCCTATTTTAGGATCTTTGGTAGCAAGTGTTATGTACTTAATAATGGCAAGTCTTATATAACTAAGTTTGCTGCCAAATCCCAAGAAGGGATATTTGTTGGCTACAACAACAACAGTAGAGCTTACAGGGTCTATACCTTGACTACTCAAGTTGTAGAAGAATTTGTTCATATAGTCTTTGATGAAACTGAACTAATCAATTGTGAGCAGTCTAGTGTATCTTGTAGCTCTACAGGTTTGGAGGAAATGATGGACAAGCTAACCATTAATGAAGACCAACCTGCAAGGCAGGATGCAGAAAATTATGGATGCTATCCAGGGGGAGTACAAGACCCACAAGCTATTGATGAAGAAAATGAAGTACATCAAGTTGAGGAAACTGAAGGAAATCAAGGTGTAGATAGATTGTCTCCATCAATAAGACACCTAAAGGATCATCCAGCACACCAAATTATTGGTGATCTAAGTCATGGTGTTCAGACAAGGAGCAAGAACTTGAACACAGTTCTTTGCTCAGGTTTCCTGTCCCAGATGCAACCCAAGAAATTTGAAGAAGCCATACAAGACCCAAATTGGATTGATGCAATGCAGAAGGAGCAGAATTAATTCAGAAGATGTAAAGTATGGGAGTTGGTTCCTAAAACAAAGAATCATAATGTCATAGGGACTAAGTGGATCTATAGGAACAAGCTAGATGAAAATGGCATCATAGTCAAAAATAAAGCAAGACTGGTAGCAAAAGGATACATGCAGGAAGAGGGAATAGACTTTGATCAGACATTTGCTCCAGTGGCAAGGTTGGAAGAAATAAGGCTATTCCTTGCCTATGAAGCATATCAAGGGTTCAAGGTATTCTAGATGGATGTCAAGTCAGCATTTTTAAATGTTTACTTAAAAGAGGAAGTCCATGTTGAACAACCCTCAGGTTTTGTACATTCTCTCTATCATAATTATGTTTATAGGCTTAATAAAGCACTATATGGTTTGAAACAAGCCCATAGGGCTTGGTTTGAAACCCTGTCTACATTCCTCATTAAGAACAAATTCTAAAGGGGGAAAATAGACAAAACTCTATTCCTTAGGGATTCAAAAGGCAAGATGATCCTAGTTCAGATATATGTTGATGACATTTCCTTTGGATCAACAGAAAACAACCTTTGTAGAAAGTTTGAAAAACTTATGCAAAGGAAGTTTGAGATGAGCAGTATGGGTGAGCTAAAATTCTTCTTGGGACTCCAAGTTAGACAGACTGATGATTGTTTGTCCATATCTCAGTCTAAGTTCACCAAGGAGTTGATTAAAAAATATGGTATGAAGGCAGCCTCCACCATGAGAACTCCAATGAGATCAAGTATGCCTATAAGAAGAGATGATGCAGGGAAACCTGTAGATGAGTCTTTGTATAGAGGGATAATTGGCTCCCTTTTATACTTAACTGCTAGTAGACCAGACATCATCTATGCTACATATGTCTGTGCTAGGTATCAAGCCTGCCCTAAAGAGTCTCATTATACTGCAGTCAAAAGAATTTTGAGAAATCTTGAGGGAACACCAAATCTTGGCCTTTGGTACCCTAAGAATAAAGATTTTCTAGTAACTGGGTATTCAAATGCAGAATTTGCAGGATGCAAATAAGATAGGAAAATTATTACTGGAACAAGTCAGTTTTTAGGAGGAAGATTGGTGTCATAGTGCAGCAAAAGGCAGACAAGTGTGGCTATTTCCACTACTGAGTCTGAATATGTTACTGCAGACAGCTGTTGTGCGCAGCTATTATGGATTCAACATCAACTTGAAGATTATAGAATCCAGGTAAGTAGAACTCCATTATTTTGTGATTCTACTAGTGTCATTTCTATTGCTATAAATCCTGTTTCACTTAGCAGAACTAAGCACATAGAAATAAGATTTCATTTCCTTAGAGATCATGTTGAAAAGGAAGATATAAGTTTAGAATTTCTCAATACTAATTTTCAAATTGCTGACATGTTCACCAAACCACTGGATGAAACTAAATTCAATTATTTTAAAATTGAATTATGCATGCTGAACTTAGAATAAGAATGACAAATTTGACTAAGTAAATTTGTGTCGACACATAAAGACATCTGTGTCGACACTTAGTAGATGGTGTCGACACATCCAGAATATTGTGTCGACACTCAGAATTTGGTGTTGACACATAGCTATCCTGCCCCTTAAATGTTGGTGTCGACACATTCAGTTGTCTGTGTTGACACTCAGAGATTAGTGTTAGCTCGTAAGATTATTTGGGTCGACACATCACAATTGGTGTCAACACCTAGAATAGAAATTCTCTGTCGAGACTTTAGTAGTCTGTGTCGACACAATCCCAACAGTGTCGACACAATAGGTTTATTTCAACCCGCCTTTTGACCTTCTTTATTTAGAAACATATAAATAGGTGGAAGTAAAACCCTATCGACTACGCTCTCAACATTCTCGAGACCTAATCCTTTGTGTCGACAGACCTTCATCTCTCTTCTTCTCTCTCTCTCTCTTATCCTGAATGGTGCCAAAGCTAGAATAAAACATTAACGAGGGCTATGAACTAGTTCGCAATGCGTTTGCGAGTGGATATAGAGAAATCAAAGCCGTGATTACCCTAAACCTAGAGAATGGCTTAGAATACTTGGTCTCAGAACCTACCAAGATTTGGAAGAAGAATGTTCTTGAATTTTACACAGCAGCAATACTGGATTCAACGGGCCTGAAAATTAAGTCATCCATTCAAGGAACCAAGGTAAAACTCACCCAGAAGTGTTTGAGGAAGAAACTACAACTGCCAAGGGTTCAAGAAGAAGATGAAGTTGTATCTTCCATGACCAGAGAAGCTCTCCAATGGTGTGCACTGGATCCCACCACCAAGATTGGATCTTCTATGCACAGAAAGGGAAGGAACTCCTAGGGAAAATTTCTTTCTGAATTTATAAGAAAATTAATTTTGTACAAAACAGGAGGACATGAAATGATATCTGCCTATATGTTCAATCTAATGACCAGAGTCATCTTCAAGGTCAAAACAAACTGGTCTGCTGTGATCTTTGAAAAGATCAAAGAAAGTTTAAAGAAACCAAGCCTTGGCAGAATACTAAGAACATATTTCACTGTGAATATTCCTAAAGTGATAAATCATACAGCAGGATCTAAAATAAACCAAATGAGAAGAATGGATTTAAGGATACTGTCTAGATGGGAAAGGGTGCTAACCAAAGATGTTTCTACTCCACAGCAACAAACAAAAGAGATATAGCAAAAGAAGAAACCAATCCACAAGATAACTGAATCTTCCAGTGAGTTAGAAGAAGAAGTGGTCTTCAGCTCAGATGAAGAAAGACCAGAGAATGCTATGAAATCACCTGCTCCAGAGACTGTAGATGAAGGTCAGGTGCAGGGGGAGCAGATTCCTGCCACCAACATCTCAGAAGTTCAGGTACAGGAAGAGCCTCATCAAGGTGGAGCCAATGTGCTTTCTCCAGCTTCAGCTCAATAAGAGGCATTACCTTCAGGTGGAACACATGAACAAGAGCCACCTATCAACACAGCTGCATTGGACAGTGAAGCAGCTACACAATCTATACTTGAGGTACTACTGGATATAAATCAAGCTGCTCTCAATTTAGAAAATAATACACTGACTGTACATATGAATGATGTTAAACAGACTAACCAAGACCGTGTCCCAGCACATGACACTACAATGGAGGACACTTTTGCATTTGATGACACTCCATCTACTGTACAAGAGAAAGATATTACTCATGTTCAAATACAACAAGAGTTCACTCTAGAAGAGTTATTTCCTGACATACAAGATGCAAGGACTGAGGGGGAGCAACCAAGGACTGAGAAGGAGTTGCCCTCTAGTCCAAAAGACACAGTGGACATAAAAAGTTCATCTGATTCTTCTGAAAATGAAGAAGTTTCTAGGGCCAAGAAGAGGAAACTGATGGTCCTCAGAAAGAAGAGCTTAGGCTATAAGAAATCCTTATAGACTATCTCCCAACCCCCAGCTCTAGCAGTTAACTTCAGCTCACTGTTGGTGGCACTGCAAGTTAAAATGGATGAGTAAATAGCAGCTCTTGAGAAATATGTAGATGAGATCCATAAAGAACTATAATCTACATTGTCCCAAGATATCAAATCCATCAGATTTTAGGTCAATTTGCATAAAAAGGAGATGATAGATTGCTTCCATAAGGGAGGTAATGATGTAGTTTATTTAGCGAAACAACAAGTGGAAGCCAAAACTCAGATAGATAACATAGTAGTGAAACAAGGCTATATTCTGGAAAATCAAATAAGAATGAATGACAATCTAACAAAATCACACAATGTGATTGTCACAGAACTTAAGAATACAGCAACTGCTTTCACTGCAAACAATGCTAAAGAAAAGTCTGATTTTTATAAACAACTCAAAGCAAATTTGACTGATATTAGCACTACTATTCAAGACTCTCAAAAGGTCATTGCTATCAGTTGCTGAAGTTCAGATAATTCTACAAAGAAGTAACAAATTATCTAGCTAATCAGATAAGATTTCAAAAGGATGATCTAAAAGACCATGTTGAACGAGAAGTCGTAAAGGGGGAGAGAGTGTTTGTCAATGCATGTTCTAAACATGCTAAATGGATAACTAATGCTATCAGAGCAACTCTTGGTTATCCACCCCTGTGTGACGATGACAATACTGCTGAGTTAGACATTTAACCTACTTCAAATGAAGGGGTTCAGCAGGAAGTGGCTCAAATTATTTATCCACCTGCTGATTTTGAGGGCATTCAATCTATAGGACAACAAATGTACAGTCCTCCACAGGAGGTTCAGAATGTGATTATTGATAAGGTTGAGAAGTCTGAAGCAGCCTTGAAAAGAGAGTAAGAAGCTCAACTTTCTAAGAAAAGGTTTAGAGAGCAGGCTGAGTTAAAACCTGATTTTGAAAGATGGAGTCCCACCTCCAGAAACATTATTCTCACTGCCTGGCAAGGTGTTAAAGATAACATGCATGATAGGGGCAAATGGTACTCTGAACAAGAATGGAGCAAGTATCAGAAACGACAAGATGCCATTTTTCAATTCAGAAGAGATATCAAAGCTGGAAAAATACCTGCTAACCTGTGGAGCCAAGCAAGTACTTTCCAAAGCCTTATCATTATTTTGAAAGGCAAAAGGTCAAGGCTGAAGAGCTCAAAAAAGGATCTTAAAGGAAACAAGCCAGCTGAAAAAACTGAAGCTAATATACAATCAAGAATTCGGTTAGGCAAAGGCATTGTTACCAAGGAGCCTGATCAATCCTAAGATTAGATTGACTAGATTTTAGAAATATGTAATTTTAATTTTAAAATCTATGTCATTTGCTGTTCAGACACTTCTGGTAGTTCAACAAAACATTGATTCATGTTCATTATATTTTATCATATTCTATGATGATATAATATGCTGGTTTTGTTTATGTATTACCCTGTCAAATAATGCTCTTATACATCATGTTCTGTGTTTTATTATAAAGTGATGTATATCATTGACTGAGGGTTATGACTTCTCCAAATAGGGGAGATTGTTGGGTATATTGGAAAATGTGTACCAGATTTGGAGAAGCCTCACCTAACTCAATGATATTCATCAAGGTGTATTTGATGTTGTGTTGAGTTTGAATGTGCAGTTTAAGGTAATGCAAAAAAAGTTTCTAAGTACAAGTGTCGACACCTAAGAAGAAATGTGTCGACACTTGGGAAAGGCTGTATCGACGCCAGGAGCCAGATTGTGTCGATACACAGAACTTATGTCGACACATAGAAAATCTGTCGACAACAACTGTGTCGACACTTGGGAATAGCTGTGTCATCACCAGGAGCCAGATTATGTCGACACACAAGACTTGTGTCGACACACAGAAAATCTGTCGACAACAACTATGTCGATACACAGGACTTATGTCGACACATTCTAGAATTCTATCGAGAACAACTATGTCGACACACAGGACTTGTGTAGACACACTCCATAATTCTGTCGACACCAACTTTGTTGAGACAAGGAGTTATTGTGTCGACATACAGGACTTGTGTTGACATATTCCACTGAAGCTGTGTCAAGAAGTTATAGAGAAGCTATGTCGACATTATGAAAGTTGTGTCGACATCATCAAGAGTTGTGTCGACACATGATCTATTTATGTCGACACATTTGAAGTATTGTCTCGACACTTTGCTGCTGAGTCAAAGTATAATGAAGTTTCTGGAGACTTGACAGCTGTCATAACTAACAATGTTCTTGTATCTGTCAGAGCTGTCAGAAGGTCGTTCGGAACCGGATGAGCCGGTAACCTCGGATGGAGCCTATATAAAGACATGTTCTATCAACAAATCAAAGTAATGAAGAACTATGAAGAAGAAGAGAAGTATTCATCAAGAAATCAACAAGGCCAAATCTTGAACAAGTCCGCAAGAAGAATTCAGATTAAATTCTGAATAGAAGAAGGAAGCTGGATTGAGGATCATCTCCAACTTCAAGAAGATCAACCTTATTTTGTTCAGATTAAAGAAACTTTAAAGAAGCTAAGACAGGTTGATTCTAAAGTTGTCAGATCTATCAAGAACTGACCAAGAAACCTTCTACCCATTCTCTCTCTACTTGGGTGAAGGAATTACTCTTTTCATTATCAATTTTTTTGTAGGATATTTTACAGATCTGAGTGTAGGAGGGTTATCTCTCTGAGTTGTAAGCCTAAATTTATAAAGGCTGAAGTAGGGTTGAATGCCTGAGGAAGGAGAATAAGTTCTCTGAGTTGTAGGCCTGGGAAAAGGCTGAGGTAGGGTTTGAGTATCTGAGTTGTAGGCCTTGTGGAAGAGGCTGAGGTAGGGCTTAATTGCCTGAGTTGTAGCAGTGTGTACTCACTCTGAGGTTGGATTCTATGGGAGGATCTGAGTTATAGTACATGCTGAAGTTTGAGCTGTAGGGACCTTTCAAGGTTCTAAGGTGTAAGATCTGTGGATCTAAGAAGGAAGAAGGGAGTTAGGCCGAATCTAAAATACTGCTATATAGGCGATGGGGGAAAGTGGATGTACCCATCAATTGGGGAACCACTATAAATCTGTGTGCACTCTGTGATTAGCTGTGATTTTGTTTATATTGTGCCATGTTAATTGCTAAATAATCTGTGTTAGCAGTAAAAATATTGTCTGCCTTAAAGAAAAAGAATTGAACCTATTCACCCCCCCCTCTATGTGTTTAGGATATCTTGAAACCAATTCTTTCACTCCTGTCAAGCATACGGCTAAATGGTAGTCTCGACAGATAGGAATCCGAGTCCGCCACAGTTGTGTAGTCCACCTATCAGAATGGAGAATCATTGTGCGGTTAGCTGACCAAACCGCACGACCTGCTGGGGCGGATTGAGGAAGCAGTCCGCAGCCCCTACAGAACAAGAGGCTGCTGCGCGACCTGGGCGGCCAGATCGCGGAGGCCTCCCTAGCCGTGCGGCCTCAGCGGATAGAGAAGTCTGTCCGCCGACATAGACTGATCGCGACCTCTAGGGAGAACCTGGAGTAGGTTGCGACTAGCAAGGTGGCTACCTTGGGAAGGATCGCCGATTTTTGGGTTAACATAATCCCCACACTTTTTTAAGTCCCAAAGAGAACTTCAAAAAAGTACGAGACCCACAAAAATCTTGATCCAACCCCTGCAAATTAAGAGGTAAGGAGAGATAGAACCTGATGTCTCTCCTTCGGCAGGAGTTTGTCAATGTCTATCTTTCTCCTGCAAAGGCAATGTTGATGCAAGGAAAAAAAGGGGGGTACATCTCATGTGTACATGAATTGCCTGATGGAGGCTTGCAAGCACCTACTATCCTCTGCGAAAGGAAGAGTAAGTGGTAGGCGTGAAAAACTAAGTTGCAAGTACCTGAAGGGGACTTGCAATCATTTGTTAGTTCCTCCAAAAGAGAAGTTATATGCAGATATGATGGTATGTACGAAAGTAAGCTGCAAGTAACTGAAGGGAACTTGCAAGTATCTGCTGAACACTACAAGAAAAGAGTTAGAAGTAGATATGATATATGAAATTAAGCTACAAGTATCTGAAAAGAACTTGCAAGTATCTGCCGAATAGTACAAGAAAAGAGTTAGAAGCAGATATGATATATGAAAGTAAGCTACAAGTACCTGAAAAGAACTTGCAAGTATCTGCTGAACTTTGCAAAAAAAGGGTTATAAGAAGATTTGAAAGAAAAACTAAGCTGCAAGTACCTGGAGGGAACTTGCAAATGCTATCTGTTAATATGATAAGATAGATATGATCGGATAGCAGAAGAAATGTCTGACGGATTCTGATGATAACCGATTAAAGATCAAGCTGCGATAGTGATCTTATATTGAATATGAAGTCCAGATCAATAAGAAGAAACCATCTTAATTAGACTCCAATGGCAAGGCTTGTTAATCAAGGTGAACCAGATACTTTGATCAATGATTGGTGTCATTAATATTCAATAAGAGTAATAGAGAGCTTGTAAATCATCATCTGATAGAACTTCATGCGAGCAGTGCATATAAGATGAGTATAAGCAAAATGAATGTTGCAAATCCTTTTAATAGGTCAGATTGAACCTGTTAACTGTGAATGAGGCAGTTGATAAAAAGGCGTCTATACTCGGAGTTGACCAAAAAATGCAAGATGCTTTTACAAGTTTTCCCTTTGGGCATTATGCATCGCTTGCCCGAGAATGGTCATTATGAGTATAGTCCTACTCAATGCGGGCTAGCCGTGCATCCTTTAGAAGGGTATAAAAGAGAAAAGCATAGGAGATCCTAAGAAGGATCATCAGATACACTGCTCTCATGTCTCAGGTTACAACATCGCTGATCAATGATACTAGATGCGCCAAGTGGCCAATAACATTGCTTGTCTGTGGAAAGATCAGCGGAGTTGTATGCCCCGCAAAAGCACGTATTGAGAGTACCATAGAGTATTCGACTATTACAATCATGAGATGATAGAAGAGACAAGGCTACACTTGATCGCCATTGCTTGTAAAGCAAAGATCATCGTAACTGTAATGTACCCTTTCTGAAGCACATCAGAGCTAACACGTGGGACCTCCCTTGATAACTGCTTTGTGTTAGATACCGTCCAGGATGCGAAGTCCTGAAGTTCACCTTATAGATTGAGCGACACACACTACACATACGCAAACACTCCCCACTATATGTGGTCATCGTGGCCTTAAGCCTGAGAACAATCTATGGAAGGAAACAAAAAGACTCGACGATATCTCGATGGTTCAGTGATGTCTTTGGGAAAGAGAAAATAGAGGAGGAAGCACTCAAAAAAGAGAAATGTGTCAGTATGTGATCTCTGACGCAAACTTTATTGAAATGAAAGAAAAAACACTTAGAAGTTCTTTAGAGAGAAAATGTTTAAAGAGTAAAGTGGAAACAACAGGCCTTGATTGTGATGAGCTTTGAACACATTGCGTTGTTCTCCCTCAGCTTAGGATTGATCCTTGAGGGTGTCTGCACAGTCATCGTTGATGCTTTCATTACCAAGAACAAAATTCAAGTCGTTGATTTGCTTTCCCTCTTTTGAAATGAGAGGATTGACCACTATATCTTTGCTTTTTGAAGCAGACAGGTTGGAATGATCATGGAGCAAATGTTGAAATTTACCCTGTTTCAGCATCTTCTCTACTAGTTGCTGAAGAGTTCTGCAGTTTTCTGATACGTGACCCTTTCCTTTGTGATGTTCACGATATTGTTTAGAGTCCTTGGCATTTTGATCAACAAGCTGAGAAGATCCCTTATCGCTTTGTTTGCTCTTCATGGCCTTAGTTGCCTTACCCACTATGATGTCAATCCTAGAGTCCTTGCTTGGGGAGAGATGATGTCAGAAATTCCGTCCTCTCCTTACTTGCTATTGAAAACCCTTTGGAGGAGACTTTGGAAGTTGCCTGATAGGGGGAAAAGCTTCTCAATCTCTCTTCCTCTAAGTCGAAAATTCAGGCAGTTTTCTTGGGTGATTGGCAGAGCATGCGATGGTTTGAGGGTTGCGTTTGCAGGAGCTCTCCCTTTGTTCAGAAACAGGAAACTACAAAGGTACTGCGGCCAGCCTAGGTGGGTAACTTGCCGAATAGGTATAAGGATCAACTGGTAGAAAAGTTGGCTGATAAGAATGTGGATCACCCACTGCTGGGTTGACTGTAGTAACCAGCGCTGCTGCAGGTTTCGATTCTAGCTGTTGCATTATAGTGTGAAGGTTGTCTTTAATCACTGCGATTTGTTGGGCAGTTTCCCAATGTGTCAGTAAGAGGGCTTCCCAGAGAGCGTCTTCGCTGGTACGAGGAATGTTTTGAGGAAGTTGGCGGTCTGATATGAGTAATAGTTGGTTTTCACCGTCTGTTCGAGATCTGAAGGTCGCTTCTTAACTGTTGATGCGCAGAAATACGGAGAGGAGAAGGTTATCACGGGCACCAGTAGCTAACGTGTGTGTTCGATCTCACATGCAAGGATGATTGAAGAAGAAAGTTGTTGTGATAACAAAGAGATTTTTGTGAATGTTGAGAAAATCTTCTGAGTGCTCGAGAGTGGAGAAAGTGCTTGATCAATTGTTGCGGGGATAGAGGAGAGGAAAGGAGGTTATTGCTCTGAGTACTGAGATGGCAGGGAAGGCTGATCAGGAACTGTCGAGCAGATGGTTACTTTGATGGTTGGGTTTGCAGGTTGGTGCCGAGAGAAGTGAGTTGAGAAGAAGAGGGGGACACTAGCAGCTACAATAGCAGACTTCGCCCGCCGCGACTTAAATGCCTCTCTTGCGACAGTCTTTCCTTTGATTAATATTCAGTATTACAGCTTGAGTTGCACCTTTACTTGGGAAGAAAATAAAGGGTACAAAGGGGTAATCTGGCAGCAGAGGGGAGAAGTTTCTAGAGGATGCCGCGCGGACTGAGATGAGAGTTCGGCAGACCCCGCGAGTGACTGATCTCGCAGCTCGTTGGAGTAAGCCGAGCAGACTACATGATCAGGCAAAGAGGATAGGTGAAGTTGCGCGAAATAGAAAGTGGATTCCGCATGGTCTGATGCCTTGACCTTGCCGGTGGTTGACCTCGTGTTTGTGTCCTCTAGAATGAGAGGTATGAGGGTTATTTATAAGCCCGAGGTGATAACGGATTTTGGTAACGTCACTCCCGATGAGTCGATGATTTTTGCGAGTAGAACAGGGAGTCCACCGAGTCCACACCATACTGTGCGGTTAGGGACTTGTCTTCTAGAGTTGATTCTGCTGTTGGAGGACTGGGACGAGTACACCTCTTCTGTGTTGAATGAGCCCGCACCAAGGTATGCGGGCTGGGGAGTTATCCACCTGCTGTTGGGGAGAAGTAGTTAGAAAGCTGGTTGGAGGACAACATAGTGAGTCCCCTCTGCTAGAGGCTTGTAGCCGGGTCAAAGGTTGGCGACCTGGCGGACTGAGTATAGCATGTCATCTTCCTACTAAAGAAGTCTGTCTACTTCAGGTGACTGGATGGTTGAGTGGCATAATGAATCTGCTAGCCTGCGTTAGACGGGATGGATCTGTTGAATATTGTGTATCTTGGCGGAGATCTGGAGCAAGTCCACGCTCCTTTGGAGGACTGAGCGAGCGTCCGCAAACTATAGGTGGGCGAGCTGGTCGACTGGGCGACCTGGCAGACTAAAGAAGCTGTTCGCCCCCGTTGCTGAAGTCAGCATCATGTTGGATGTTAAGGCTTGCTGCCCCTGCTGGGCAGCCTGGAGGTTGTCACCCTCTGGTGGGTGACTTAGAGCGTTGTCGCATTATTGGATGACCTGGAGGCAGGTCGTCTGGCATTGAGCGACCTGGAGGCAGGTCTCCTAGTGAAGTGGCTTGTGAATACCTTGACTCCTGCTGAGCATACGGCTAAATGACGGTCTCGGCGGATAGGAATCCGAGTACGCCACAGTTGGGTAGTCCACCAGTCAGAAAGGAGAATCATGGAACAGTAAGCCGATCAAACTGCACAGCGTGCAGGGGTGGACTGAGGAAGCAGTCCGTAGCCCTAGCAGAACGAGTGGTTGTTGTGCGAGCTGGGCAGTTAGACAGGGGAGGCATACCTTGCCATGCGGCCTGAGCGGATAGAGAATTATATCTACCCACACAGACTGGTCGTGACCTCCAGGGAGAACCTGGAGCAGGACGCGACTAGCAAGTTGGCTACCTTGGGAAGGATCGCCGATTTCTGGATTAACAATACCAACATTATCTACTTTGAGTTCTCTTTTATATATATTAGCAGGTTTTCACGAGATTATTCATGTACTCGCGTTACATGTTTTGCTTACCTGCTTTGAGTTCTCTTTTAAATATATTAGTAGGAGTTCGCAAGTTTACTTTATGTACTCGCGTTATATGTTTTTTACCTGCTTTGAGTTCTCTTTTGAAGAGATTAGCTGGTGTTAGCGAGTTTTCTTCAAGTACTTGCGTTATATGTTTTCTTTACCTGCTTAGAGTTCTGTTTTGCAGAGATTAACAAGATTTCATTAGTTTTCATTAGGTACTCTGAAAGTGCAAGTTTGATCTGATATACTCTATAGGGGGGTGAATAGAGTATGGTGCTTGCTAAAAATGTTTTAGAACAGTTGTTGTATTCCTAAGTGAACAGGGAAGCAAATGAACTACATCAACTATTTAATCAAAAAGCAATCACAAACCACAGCCAGAAAACAAAAAAAAAGCAAGCAACCAGAAGACACAAGGTGCTATAGTAGTTCCCCAATCAACCTGGGTACATCCACTCTTCTACCACCCTAGGTAGGAATCCACTGCAGGATGAGTTGTTCAGGTGTCATGGGCACCAATGAGCTTTTGATAAGGTGCTCAAAAACCAAACCAGATTTTTTGATCAGGTGTCTTGCAACCACTGAGTTTTGACAAGGTCTCAGAAACCGGCACAAACTATTGAAGGGAGTTTGAAAAACCCTTTACATCAGAGAGAGAGAGTGAGGGGGATGGGATGATCTTCTCTGTCAACAATAAGAGAGAAGATAGTGGATGTTGTCAAAGGTCCCCCTGAGATCTTGAGTTGTTCAGGAAGTGAAGCTTTGCAGTAGGGTGATAGGCCTTCAGAAAATTTGATCTCCAACAAAAGATGATTTCAGCAACAACTGAAATATGTGGTGTCTGGAGTCTTGAATGATGATGGCCTTTGAACACTGGAATCAAAAGGGATCTGACAGTTTCAGTATGTTGATCTCCTTTTGTGATGGTGTTCTTGTATGAATTCCATGACTGAGAATTTCTGCAACTCTTTCTCTTCTGTTGTGTAATTGTTGTTGTTGCAGAATATGTGTGTCTGAGAAGAATAAAAAACTGATCTTTTATTCCTTAGATCTGAATAGAATACTTCTCTGTCCAAGATAGCCATTAGCCTGTCATAAATGACTTCCTTAATTGCATTTGTCTTCTGGCGGAAAGTCCAATAAAAACATTCCTTTGAAAATCCCTTGAAACTTGCGCCAGATTAATTGAAAACGGCTACAAGATCCTTGAAATAAATGCTGAGAATAATTCCACAACTGTTTGAATTTGAATCTTGAAAAACGCCGTCTCACCAGAAAAACGTCGAAATGAGCTCCACAATCGTTGAATTGAGCTCAGAGACTGGACTTAGACTGAAACAGAGATCGTCGATCTGAGCTCAACTATCGTCGAACTGAGCTCAGAGATAGAGAAACAAACTGGAGACAAGAACGTCGATCTGAGCTCGAAGATCGTCGAATGGAGTTCGACGACTTGTTGAAGTTGAGCTCAGAGATCGTCGAATGGAGTTCGACGATTCGTCGAAGTGAGCTCAGTGATTCGTCGAATGGAGTTCGATGATTCGTCGTACTGAGCTCGACGAAATGACTTAGTCTCCTGAACTGAAATCTCTGGTCTTGAGGGCAGCTTTCAAACCTAAATACTAAACCTTAGACTCAATTCTAATTGACCTTTAGATCTATACAAAGAGGTCAAAACAAATTTCCTAAAGACATAGTGATGCTTGCCCAAATCAGTAATAGCGTGTTCCAACAATCTCCCCCTATTTGGGTTAGGATTACTATTTACAGATATTGGAAAAATAAAAACATACAAAGCAGAGATATAACAAACAAGATATTGCATAAACACAGACATTATCTCAGATAGTTCAGAAAACAAAATATACTGTCATCTTACAGAATCATTCTTTTTCCTTGCTCTTTATTAGGACTATTTCTCTGTTGGGATTGAGAGCTTCCTTCTTAGATCTTCTATCATCAGCTGCACCTAGAGAGGTTTGTTGCTTTGGCCTGGGCACTATAGCTTCTGGATGCAGCTTCATGTAGCTTTCTAAATCAAAGAATTTGCTGGATGAGTATCTTTCAAGTTCCTTCTTCCTTTGATCTGATAAAGTAGTGATACTGGATGTATCTTTTTTCTTGTTCTCTAGCTTTCTTGATTTGATCTAAAGCAGCCAATTCTTTCATCCTAGCTGTCCATGAGGTGGGATTATTTTCTGTGTCCTCAAATGGAACAGGAGGCTCATATCTATTTGAAGGATTATCTGGAGGAGCTCTGGAAGAGACTAGATCTTTTAGCTTGTAAGGGAAGGGACCAGAATTTGTGTCAGATGGACCTTGTCCTTCCCTTGGATAAGGATGTTTCCTGGAATATCCTTTGTACTACACTTGAAATTCTCTTTGATTTCCTATGTAATGTCCTCTTCTGGACTGGTAACCTCAAGATTGACTACCTCTGTACTGGGATCTACCTTGAGGTTGATATGAAGTTTGGCTTCTGGCAGATGATTGGAAAGAAGAACTACCACCTGCACCTGCATCAGGTGAGGGAAGAGGAGGAGGATTGAAATGGGAAGATCTTTTGTCATACTTTCTCTTCTTCTTCATAGCTTTCAGTTGATTTCTGGAGTACTACATCATAGGCATCTTCCCTGCTCTCCAGATGTCGAGGTAATTTCTTCTTGGCCTTCATGAGTTTTTTCCGTTTAGAAACTCACTGTTGCTTATCACATTGATCCTGTTCACATTTATTTATCGCCTCTGCTGGGACAGGAGAAACTCTATAGCTTCGTCATCGACATTCCCTGCTATGCTGGAATCTTCTTCTTCGGATGTCCAGGTAATTCCTTTCAGGGCTTCATGGCTTTCCGGTCATCTTCTTCTCATCTAAGCTCAAATGTAGTAGTGTGCAACTATGAAGTATATAATATGGAATGTCATTTATATCTTTCACTTTTTCTGGAGGAACTCTCTTCATAGCTTTGCTTCTGGCTTTCCTTTTCCTTGCAATTGTAGCAGAGGAATCATCTGAGTCAGTCCTAAACTGATCACTGTCTGAGCTTGAAGGATTATCATACACTGCATCAATCTTTTTGAGATAATCTATCTGTTATTGAGACTGAGCAGAAGAAACAACACAGACAACAACAGTAGTAGCAGCAACAGCAGGAAGAGGGGTGGAAGCAATAATGGCGGAAGAAATTACATCAGCTGATTCAGATACAAAACTTTCAGCAACAGGAACAACATCAGCAGTAACAACAGACTCAAAATCAAATGCCTCTGTCATATGCATATCTTCAGATACTAAAACAGCAGTAACAGAACTAACAGAGATATCAACATGAGCAGTAAGAGCAGCAGCAGTAAGAGCAACAGAAATAGAAGGAGCAGCAGTATAGAGGGAGTTTATATAAGAGCTTATTAAGCTGGTATCACAGCTAGAAATAGGCACAATGGCCTTAGAGAGATCTTGAGATTGCTGGACTGGCAGGCAGTTGAAATATACAGAATTAAAAACTGATAACAGTGACCTGAGGTCCACTGTGATAACTACAACTGGAGCTGTTGAAGCTTGGACTGAGGATACAGCAGCAGGCAATCTGTCAGCTTCATGAGGCATCTCCCGCTGCCTAGATGCAGTGAGAACTGGATCAAGGCACCCATGAGAAGGGATTTCCTGAGGAGGAATAAAAGAGGAGAGCCTAGCAGACAGTTCCTGAACTGATTTGAGAAGGGGAGCCAAAGAGGTCTCCAGTAGGAGAGATAGCCTTGGAGCTATCAGATCATATAATATGTCTGCAAGAGCTGGAAGATCTAATTGCTCAAGAGGGACTTGAGCAGAGGTAGGGATGGAGGAGGTAGCAATGGAGGGTGGATCAGCAGGAGATGTGGTAGGAGAACCTGTGGATTGAGGGAATGATGGTTGGGAAATTGGAATGGTGGAGATGGAAGAGAGTGGAATGGAAATCGATGGTGTGAAGGATGGTTGAGCAATGATGTCTTGAAGTAGTTGTTGATAAGAGGTGGATGAGGATGGTGGCTCAGGAGGGGATGTGGGAGAAGCATCCATAAAGGAATCATCTATAAGAGTGAAAGATGGAATATGAGAGGATGAGTCAATATCTAGGTGTGGGTAGTGATGTAGAGGATGGAAGAGTTCTTCTGTGAGTGGTGGAGGTGGAGAAGGAATTGAAGTTGGAGATGGGGTGGAGATTATGATGGTGGATGTGACTGTGGTAGATGAAACAAGAGGTGGAGGAGGAGGAGAAGAAACAGGCAAGTCTTCTGCAGGGCAGAAACCTGAGGGGAAGTGACTGAAGCAGTCCTTGTGCCTGAAGTAGAAATTGCAGAGGGCCTGCTGGGCTTGACAATCTGCCTATCTCATTTTCCAAATAGAGCACAGGTGAGCCTTTTGGAGACATTGATGTGCATCCCACTTGAAACAAGTAGTGCAGGGCATTTGTGGTGAAGCAACAACCCTAAAATTCTTCCAAAATTAACAAAGTTCTTGTTAATCTTTTTCTTAATCAAATCAAAGAAACTTTCTCCCCAGTTCAGTTGTTTCTTGTCTACTAGGGCACCCATCAAGCAGAGCGGATACCTTGATATGGTATCAAGAGCTGAGTGTTTGGCCAACAATACCTTGCCAACAACATCAGCTAGAAATCTATACTCAACAGACAGATTTTTCTTCAGCAATTTGCTAGGGTTTGCTTCTGAGTGACGCATCCTTTCAAGCATATTAGTAAACTCCTCTCCAAAAAGTTCAACAAAATCTTCTCCATATTTCAATTGAAAAACCTCTATCAAGGCAGTAGGTGTTAGAGATACAAGGATGCCTGAGATGCTTCCAACCACTGTATTCTGATCCAGGTTATGGGCAGTGTACACCCATTCCTTTATCTCATCTACAGCTAATTTGATCCTTGTGGTCATGATGGTAACTAGCTATTGTTCTTTGAAAAGTTCCAGAATCTCCTTGAAGATTTGATCACTATTGTTGAAAGAATCCATGTCAATATCAAATCCAGCGTCAAATTTCATTGCGGCCAAGATGGCGACTGAGATTGCCATTGATTCATGCAAAGACGAACAAACAAATGACCAAATGTAGAGAAGTTTGGAGGTAAAGAGAAAATTTGCAGAGAGTATGAAAGCGCAAAGGGAGAACGACGGCCGAAAAAATGAGTTTTATATTAGGGTTCGACGCAGAAAAGGAAAGATCGTTGTATTCTGTTCGATGATCTGGGCTTCTAAAGGAAACTGAAAGGTCATCAATAGCATCGATCTTCGTTCGATGATATTGGAGAGCGTCGAGCTCCGTTCGACGATGGTTCAGAAAACAAAATCGTCGAGCTACGCACGACGATCGCTCACCTGAAGAAAGACAGTTTAGCACTATCTGAGAAGCGCTGAACTCTGGTCGACGATTTCGAAAGTCATCGATCTCCGTTCGACGATCTGGGGGAAAATCGTCGAGCGCAGTTCAGAGACAAGAAATACTCTATACACTAGAAAAAGCACTTCGATTTGCCTAGTCTTGGTCATTTTTAGATTTTTGAAAATCTTGGATCTTATTTTAGACTTCCTCCATCTAACATTCCTAACTGATTCAGGAAGAATTTATGTTTCTTTTCATCCATGGGTTTGGTGAAAATATCTCCCATTTGAAAATCAGTTGGGATATATTGAAGTTCAATTTTATTTTTCTCAACATTATCCCTTAGAAAGTGATGCCTAATTTCTATGTGTTTTGTCCTACTATGCAGGACTGGATTTTGTGTTATAGAAATAGCACTGGTATTATCACAAAATATTTTAGACTTTTCTAATTTGTAGCCATAGTCCAGGAGTTGGTTTTGAATCCACAAGATTTGTGAACAACAACTACCTGCAGCCATATATTCAGCTTCAGCAGTTGAAGTTGACATAGATGTTTGTTTCTTGCAAAACTAGGAGACAAGTCTGTCACCAAGAAACTGACAAGTTCCACTGGTGCTTTTCTTGTCTATTTTGCATCCAGCATAATCAGCATCTGAAAATCCAGTTAAGTCAAATGCTGAGTCTTTTGGATACCAGAGACCTAGATTTGGACAACTTTTTACATACCTAAGAATCCTTTTTACTAAGGTTAGGTGTGACTCTCTAGGGCTTACTTGGAATCTAGCACATATGCATGTAGCAAACATTATGTCATGTCTACTGGCTGTAAGGTACAATAAAGAGGCAATCATTGCTCTATATGTTGTCTGATCAACAGGTTTCCCATGTTCATCAGCATCTAATACATCATTAGTAGGCATAGGTGTTTTCATACATGATGCTTCAGACATACCAAATTTCTTAACCAATTCGTTTGCATACTTGGTATGAGAAATAAATATGCCTTCAGCATGTTGTTTGATTTGCAATCCTAGAAAGAAGGATAGCTCACCCATGCTACTCATTTCAAATTTAGAATGCATTAGGTTGGAGAACCTTATGCACAAATTTTAATCAGTAGAGCAAAATATAATATCATCTACATAGATTTGTAATAGTAGGGTATGGGACTTATGGGTTCTAATAAAAAGAGTTTGGTCTACTCTACCCCTTATAAACTCATTTTTCAGAATAAATCATGTTAAGGTCTCATACCATGCTCTAGGAGCTTGCTTTAGACCATACAGTGCTTTGCGCAATTTGAAAACATAATCAGGATGAGTTGAAGAGATAAAACCTGGGGGTTGTCTGACATAGACTTCTTCTTTGATATCTCCATTGAGAAAGGCACTCTTTACATCCATCTGGTATACTTTTAATCCTTTGTGTGCTGCATATGCTAAGAATATTCTTAGGGCCTCTAACCTTGCAACTGGTGCAAAGGTCTGGTCATAATCTATCCCTTCTTCTTGGGAGTACCCTTAAGCAACTAGCCTTGCCTTGTTCCTTACAATGACTCCTTGATCATCCAACTTATTTCTGAATACCCACTTTGTTCCAACAGTGGTGTGATCCTTTGACCTTGGTACTAGTTCCCAAACTTTATTCCTTTCAAATTGATGCAAATCTTCTTGCATTGCAATGATCCAGTGTGGATCTTGCTCTGCATCTTGAATGGATTAAGATTCAATTTGAGAAAGAAAGCAAGTGTGAATCAGGTTTTGGTTGACCTGATTTCTAGTTTGCACACCAGCTGAGATGTCTCTAATCACTTGGGAGATTGGATGGTCTCTTGATGTTACTAAATCAAAAGGAGATGTTGATTGTTCACCAACCTGTGTTATTGTTTCCTCTGGTGGTACAACAACTGGCTCTTCAAGAAGTTTCTCTTCAAGATGTTGAATGCCTTCTTCATCTTCACTACTTTCCTCTTTTTGAATAATTTGTAACCTGTCCAAGTCTTCAGCAAGAGAATGTACCTGCAAAGGTTCTATGGTAGAAGTATTCTTCACCTTGAAATACATGTTAGATTCATCAAAAGATATATGAACAGATTCTTCAATTTAAAAAGTTGATTTATTATATACCCTATAAGCTTTACTGATCATGGAGTATCCCAAAAACACTCCTTCATCAGCTTTAGCTTGAAATTTTGCTAAGTATTTCTTGTCATTATTATGAATGTAATAAATACAACCAAAAATTTTAAAGTAATATACTTTAGGTTTCTTCCCTTTGAGTAATTCATAGGGAGTCTTGTCCTTCAGTTTATGTATTAAACTTCTATTCAGCAGATAGTTGGAGGTGTTCACTGCCTCTGCCCAAAAAGATAGAGGAAGGTGAGCATCTGACAACAATGTAGTAGCAGATTCAATAAGGGTTCTATTTTTCCTTTCAGTTATCCAATTTTGTTGAGGAGTTCTAGGAGCTGAGAAAGTATGCCTGATCCCTTCACTTTGACAGAACTCTTGCATAAGAAGAGAATCAAATTCTGTCCCATGATCACTTCTGATCAGGGCAATGTGAGTATTGAAATAACTCTGTATGCATTTGAGAAATTCTGTCAAACACTTAAAGTTATCAAACTTCTTCCTCAGAAAGAACACCCATGTGAATCTAGATAAGTCATCTACAACCACTAAAGTATAAGATTTCCCTCCTAGGCTTTGTACTGTGATGGGTCCAAAAAGATCCATGTGTAACAGATACAAAATCCTAGGTGAATCACTCTTATAAAGTGACTTGAAACTATTTTTGGTTTGCTTCCCTAATTGACAAGTCCTACAGAGTACTTCCTTCTTGTAGGGGCCAGAAGGTAGTCCTCTAACAAGGTTGTCCTTGGGCCTAGCAATGGTTCTAAGGTTTATATGCCCTAGTCTCTTATGCCATAATAAATTAGGTCTACACATAGAGTTAAAAAGGCAAATATCTACTTTAGTTGAAAGAAAGTCTACTAAATAGATGTTATCTTTCCTTTTACCTGTCAAAACAGTTGTGTTGTCCTCTGATTTAATCTTGCATAAGGATTTGCTGAAAGTCACTTTGTAGCCTTCATCACATAGTTGACTGATACTGATCAAGTTGTCAACACAGTTGTGCTTGGCTTTGAAGGATATGAAGTTGTCCTTGTTTCCTGTCATGTGCTTTGAGCACCCACTATCCAGATACCATTGTTGGTTTGATGTTGGATAGGCCTTCACCTGCACATAAGACAATTTAATTATTTTTGACCTAGTTTACCTTGGGCCTAGGTTGATAACCTTTAAACTCAGAAATAAAAGACATCCCAGGTTGACTGTTATAACCTTCAGGATGATATCTCCTTCGAGGTATTATCCATTCAGTATAAGGGTTAAATCTTTGGGATGAAGGACCCCTAGGTTTGGAATTTGATTTACCTTTGAAGAAGTTTTCAAAGCTCTGATCTCTGCTCGACGATCGTTGAGCTGAGTTCGACGATCTTGGGTTAGATCGTCGAGCTCCGTTCGAAGATCGATTGTGGCAGAGTTCAGGGTTTAGAGATCGTCGACCTGAGTTCGACGATTTAGCCTGAGATCGTTGATCTACATTCGACGATCGTCTAGCTCCGTTCAACGATTTCTTTTGAACTCTTGTTTTCTTGGGTAAGTCAGAATTCTTCCTAGCTACCTCTACAACTCCCTTACCTTTATCAGAGATAAATTTTATTGGGGTTGTTAGTACTATAGGTTGGCTGGATGAAGCACCCAAGCCCAGTGTAGTGTTGAATCTTGAGTTCACTATGCTTGTGATGTATATTAGCTTGATACTTCTCCCATTTAGGGATTCTTCTAGCTTTTTGGCCCCTGATAGCTCACTTTTCAGTGAAGCTATCTGCTCCCTACAGCACGCCAACTCCTCAGAGAGTTTGAGGTTTTCTGATTTTAAAGTACTGTATTCAGATAATTGATTTCTAAGAGAAATGATTTCCTACTCAGATTTTAATAAATCTAAACATAGTGCTTTAAATTCACACTTAAAGTCCTCAGAATTAAAATCAAAAGAACTTATTACCTGGTCCTCTTTAGATTGAGTCTCTGATTCTGACTCTGATTCTTCTACATCAGAATTGTGTTGTGAGGTATTGATAGCCATCATGCAGAATTCTTTTTCTTCAGCATCATCCTCATCATCACTTAAGCTGGATGAAGCTTCAGATTCTTCTTCTGTCTCACTCCAAGTTTCAGCAACAAATCCCTTCCTTGTATGTTTGTTCTTGCTGGAGGAGGGTTTATCATTGCTGTTCTTCTTGAAGTCTTTTTCTTTTCTCCTTTTTTTCCTATCCTTTTTGTCCTTATTTTTATTTTCTGGACAGTCAGGCACAATATGGCCTGGTTTCCTGCAACCAAAGCAAATAATTTCTTTGTTATTTGATTTGTCATACCTTGGCTTGTCATGCTCTCTGCATGATCTTTTCCTGAAGTCCTTTCTGGCCATTTTGTAAAATCTTTTGGCCAGTAGGCTTAGCAGCTCTTCATTGCCTATGACCTTGTCTTCAGGCTGATCTTCAATGGCTTTGAAAGCTATTGATTTTTCTTTTCTTCTAGCTGGTGAGGCAGCCTTCTACTCTTCTTCTCTATTCTTGATGAGCAGCTTATAAGACTTGAGCTTGCCCAAGAGAGCTTCAATTGTTATCTCATTCAGGCTTTTAGCATCCTTGATTGGCCAGATCCTTGAGTCCCAAGTGCTTGTGAAGCACATTAGGATTTTGTCATTTAGCTCAGTCAATGAGATCTCCTTGTCAAAAGTTTTCAGCTCATTGACTATGAGACTGAGTCTATTATACATGTTTGCTACTGACTCAGCTTCTCCTTTCTTGAAATTCTCATATTGGGTTATGAGGTGAGATCTTCTGTCTTTTCTCTCATCAGCAGATCCTGAGACTATCTCAGATAACTTGTCCCAGATGTCCTTTACTGAGTTGCATTCAACTACCTTTTGGAATATCTCATCAGACATAGTCTGGGCTATAATGTTCATAGCTTTTGCATCAGCCAATTTCCATTTTTTTATTTCTGCATCTGTTCCTGAAGGAGGTGGAACAGCACTTATACTTGTATTGTCTGGAGGTCTTGGACACACTGCCAAAACAAAATTGAAAATGTCCTCATCAATAGAGTTCATGTACAGTCTAATCCTTGCCTTCCAAAGTGTAAACTTAGATAGATTGCACACTGGAGGTCTGGCGCTAGCATAATCTTTGTTTTGGGTCATGTTTTGTGAAGAAATAATCCTAATAACAAACTTACAACAAGCATATCTAACTGGAGGGATCTTTGAGTTCAGGTGTTAGCCTGTGCAACCACTGAGATGTGGTATTTTTAACCAACCTCACTCTGATACCAATTGAAAGTGCAAGTTAGATCTGATATACTCTATAGGGGGGTGAATAGAGTATGGTGCTTGCTAAAAACGTTTTAGAACAGTTGTTGTATTCCTAAGTGAACAGGGAAGCAAATGAACTACATCAACTATTTAATCAAAAAGCACTCACAAACCACAGCCAGAAAACAAAAAGAAAGTAAGCAACCAGAAGACATAAGGTGCTATAGTGGTTCCCCAATCAACCTGGGTACATCCACTCTTCTACCACCCTAGGTAGAAATCCACTACAGGATGAGTTGATCAGGTGTCATGGGCACCAATGAGCGTTTGATAAGGTGCTCAAAAACCAAACCAGATTTTTTGATCAGGTGTCTTGCAACCACTGAGTTTTGACAAGGTCTCAGAAACCGGCACAAACTATTAAAGGGAGTTTGAAAAATCCTTTACATCAGAGAGAGAGTGTGAGGGGGATGGCATGATCTTCTCTGTCAACAATAAGAGAGAAGATAGTGGATGTTGTCAAAGGTCCCCCTGAGATCTTGAGTTGTTCAGGAAGTGAAGTTTTGCAGTAGGGTGATAGGCCTTCAGAAAATTTGATCTCCAACAAAAGATGATTTCAGCAACAACTGAAATGTGTGGTGTCTGGAGTCTTGAATGATGATGGCCTTTGAACACTGGAATCAAAAGGGATCTGAAAGTTTCAGTATGTTGATCTCATTTTGTGATGGTGTTCTTGTATGAATTCTAAGACTAAGAATGTCTGCAACTCTTTCTCTTCTATTGTGTAATTGTTGTTGTTGCAGAATATGTGTATCTGAGAAGAATAAAAAACTGATCTTTTATTCCTTAGATCTGAATAGAATACTTCTCTGTCCAAGATAGCCATTAGCCTATCATAAATGACTTCCTTGACTGCATTTGTCTTCTGGAGGAAAGTCCAATAAAAACATTCCTTTGAAAATCCCTTGAAACTTGCTCCAGATTAATTGAAAATGGCTACAAGATCCTTGAAATAAATACTGAGAATAATTCCACAACTGTCTGAATTTTAATCTTGAAAAACGTCGATCTCACCAGAAAAACGTCGAACTGAGCTCCAATATCGTTGAACTGAGCTCAGAGACTGGACTTAGACTGAAACATAGATCGTCGATCTGAGCTCAACTATCGTCGAACTGAGCTCAGAGATTGAGAAACAAACTGGAGACAAGAACGTCGATCTGAGCTCGAAGATCGTCGAATGGAGTTCGACTACTTGTTGAAGTTGAGCTCAGAGATCATCGAATGGAGTTCGACGATTCGTCGAAGTAAGCTCAGTGATTCGTCGAATGGAGTTCGACGATTCGTCGTACTGAGCTCGACGAAATGACTTAGTCTCCTGAACTGAAATCAATGGTCTTGAGGGCAGCTTTCAAAGCTAAATACTAACCCTTACACTCAATTCTAATTGACCTTTAGATCTATACAAGGAGGTCAAAACAGATTTCCTAAAGACATAGTGATCCTTGCCCAAATCTGTAATAGGGTGTTCCAACATACTCATATTATATGTTTTCTTTACCTGCTTGGAGTTCTCTTTTTCGAGATTAGCAGGTGTTCATGAGTTTTCGTCGGGTACTCGCATTACATGTTTTCTTTACATTCTTTGAGTTCTCTTTTGCAGAGATTAGCAGGTGTTCGCGAGTTTTCTTCCGGTACATGTGTTATATGTTTTTCTTTAGCTACTATGAGTTCTCTTTTACAGATATTAGCTCGTGTTAGTGTGTTTTCTTCAGGTACTCATGTTATATATTTTATATAACTGCTTTGACTTCTATTTTGCAGAGATTAGCAGGTGTACACGAGTTTTATTTAGGTTCTCACGTTATATGATTTTAGCCATCTTTGAGTTCTCTTTTGCAGATATTAGCAGGAGTTCGCGAGTTTTCTTCAGGTACTTGTGTTATATGTTCTCTTTATCAATTTTGGATCTCTTTTGCAAAGATTAGCGGGTATTCGCAAGTTTTCTTCAGGTACTCGCGTTATTGTTTTCTATTCCTGCTTTGAGTTCTCTTTTGCTGAGATTAACAGTGTTCGTGAGTTTACTTCTGGTATTCACGTTATATGTTTTCTTTACCTTCTTGGAGTTGTCTTTTGTAGAGATTAGCAGGTGTTCACAAGTTTTATTCAGGTACTTGCATTACTTGTTTTGTTAACTTACTATAAGTTACATTTTGCAGATATTAGCAGTATTTCACGTATCTTTTTCAGGTACTCGCATTATACGATTTTTTTATCATCTTTGTGTTCTCTTTTGCTGAGATTAGCAGGTGTTCGTGAGTTTTCTTCGGGTACTCAAGTTCTATGTTTTCTTTACCTGCTCTGTGTTCTCTTTTGCAGAGATTAGAAGGTGTTTACGAGTTTTTTTCAGGTACTCGAGTTATATGTTTTCTTAACCTGCTTTAAGTTCTCTTTTGCAGTGATTTGCAGGTGTTCTCTAGTTTTTGTCAGGAAGCCACTTTATATATTTCTTTTATCCACTATGAGTTCTTTATTGCAGATATTAGAAGGTGTTCACGAGTATTCTTCAGGGACTCGCGTTATGTGTTTTTTTTACCTTCTTTGAGTTCTCTTCTACAGAGATTAGCAAGTGTTCATGAGTTTTCTTCAGGAACTCAGTTTATTTGTTTTCTTTACCTGCTTTGAGTTCTCCTTTTCAGAGATTAGTAAGAGTTCGTAAGTATTCTTCAAGGACTTGCATTATATGTTATCTTTACTTGCTTTTAGTTTTCTTTTGTAGAGATTAGTAAGTGTTCGCGAGTACTCTTCAGGTACTCCCGTTATATGTTTTTTTTAACTTCTTTACGTTCTCTTTTGTAGATATTAGAAGGTGTTCATGTGTTTTATTCATGTACTGGAATTATATGTTTTCTTAACCTACTTTGAGTTTTCTTTTGTAGAGATTAGTAGGTGTTCCCGAGTTTACTACAGGTACTCGTATTATATGTTTTCTTTTCCAGCTTTGAGTTATCTTTTTTTTAGAGATTAGCAGTTGTTCACGATTATTCTTCAGGTGCTCGCGTTATATTTTTTCTTTACCTGTTTTGAGTTCTCTTTTGCAAAGATTAGCGGGTGTTGTGAGTTTTCTTCAGGTAATCATGTTATATGTTTTCTATACCTGTTTTGAGTTCTCTATTGTGGAGATTAGTTGTTGTTTGTGAGTTCTCTTCATATATTCGCATTATATGTTTTCTTTACCTGCTATGAGTTCTCTTTTCCAGAGTTTTGCAGGTGTTCGCGAATGTTCTTCAGGTACTCGCATTATATGTTTTCTTTACATGCTTGGAGTTCTCTTTTGTAGAGATTAGCATGTGTACTCGAGTTTTCTTATGGTATTAACATTATATGATTTATTTATCAGCTTTGAGTTCTCTTTTGCAGAGATTAGCAGGTGTTCGTGAGTTTTATTCAAGTACTCACGTTATATGTTTTGTTTAGCTACTTTTAGTTCTCTTATGTAGGTTTCGTGAGTTTTATTCAGGTACTAACGTTAAATGTTTTCTTTACCTGTTTTTAGACTTTTGTAGAGATTAGTAGGTGTTCGTAAGTTTTCTTCAGGAAGTCGCACTATATGTTTTCTTTTCCTTCTTTGAGTTCTCTTTTTTAGAGATTAGCGGGTGTTTGCGAGTTTTTTATAGGTACTCGCGTTATATGTTTTCTTTACCACCTTTGTGTTCTCTTTTGTCAAGATTAGCCAGTGTTCGCGAGTTTTGTTCAAGTACTCATGTTATATGTTTCTTTAACTTCTTTGAGTTATCTTTTACAGAGATTCGCATGTTAACCCAGAAATCGGCAATCCCTCCCAAGGTAGTCGGCTTGCTAGTCGTGGCCTGCTCCTGGTTCCCCCTATAGGTCACGACCAGTCCTCCAAGGATGAGGGGATAGAGTTCTCTGTCCGCTCAGGCCGCGCGGCTAGGGCAGTCTTCCCCGCCTGACCGCATAGGCCGCGCAGCAGCTGCTCGTTTTGTAGGGGCTGTGGACTGATTCCTCAGTCTGCCACTACAGGCCCGACGGTTTTGCCAGCTAACCGCGCAGTGTTTCTCTCTCCGACAGTGCGGTCCGCCCAACTATGTCGCAGACTCCTCATAGATATCCGCAGAGACCGCTATGTAGCAGCAAACTCGGCAAGAGCCACGATCTTCAGCAGCCCACCTGCAAGTCACACAGCCAGCAAGGAAAACTGCCTCATCTCCAGGCGATCTGCCTCCAGGTTGCCCAACAGAGGACGACAACTCAGGTCGCCTAAGCAACTTGCCTGGCCATCTTACAGGGCGGACTTCATCAACGGGGGGGGGGGGGGGGGGGGGGGGTGACCTGCTCCTTCAGCCCGCAGACTCGACCTAAGTCTGCCAGGTCTCCCAGTCGACCCTATCTGCTTACAGTTCGCGGACTAAGTCTCAGTCCGTCCATGGTGCGTGGACTTGTTCCAGCTTTCTGTCAATCTGCACACCCGGAAGATGGCGACCTATCTCCAGTTCTCCCAGAAGATGGCGACCTACCTCCAGGTCCCCCAAAAGATGGTGACCTGCCTCCATGTCACCAAAAGGATGACGACCTGCCTCCTCAGCCCGCTAACAAAACATCTGCTCCAGAAGTCAATTCCCAGACCGCACGGCCTGGCGTAGGCTCCGCGGACTCCAAGATCTACTCATACAACTAACTGACTCACTGGTGGTGACATTACCAGAAGACATTACCTCCTGGGGCCTATAAATAAACCCCCCATATGTCTCATTCAGGGGACACTGACAGGACTGCCAGGAGGGGGCAAATTGGATGCGGCTAGAATCTCCATGCCTTCCGCCTCTATCGCCGGGAAGACCTCTAGTCCAGACGGACTCCGCAAGTAGCTCGCGCGGCCTGGGCAATCAAGCAGTGCGGCTTGGCCGGCCATTTCTTCCCGAGCCACCGGCTCTCCTCTCTCCTTTGTCCTTTGTTGTTTTTTTTCCTTTATTGTCCTTTCCATGTAAGAGAACTTAATCGTAGCTTGATTCTCCTCGCTCCTGGAGGCAGGTCGCCATCTTCCGGGCGACCTGGAGGACTGAGGTTGAGTCTGCAGGCTGAAGGTGCAGGTCGAGCAGGTCACCTACCGCACCCCCCCCCCCCCCCCCCCCCCCCGTTGAATAAGTCCGCTGTTGAAACCAAAAACTCGGTTACTTGTGGAGTTCAACTTTGGGGATGGGGTGATCGCACACCTACTCCTCTTCAGCAAACCAAACAATAAGAGAGATGGCAACCGACCCAAGGGCTCAGCGAGATGACCCACCACACACCCGAAAGATCATAGAACAATTCCCCTCCTTAGCCAAAGGCCGAGCTAAGGCTACCTCAGAAAGCACAACAGATCTGAATGCTGGTAGGCGTGCCTTTTGAGGTGCCCCCTGGGTCTTATTTATAGCTTTCTGAAAATGGCATGCAAATATCCAACCTCCGCTGTTTTAAACAGCTATGTGCAGCCCAGCTAGGTCTGCCAATAGCATAACTCCGTTGTTCTAACAATCTATCTGCACACATGGGTGGGGCACCCAGGTAATTTTCCCTCTGGGCCCCACTGCGTCGGTCCCAAGAGTTGGGAAGTCGGCTGTCCACTGCTCTCCAACCCCACGACGCAGGTGTGACCGGGCTCCTATGACTCGCCTTCTCTCCTTTGGCGAGCGCGAGCCAGGCCTTCGCGACCCGCCAAAGCTCGCTCTGTGGTGGACTGGTGGCCAGGTAGCCTTTAGGAGAGCGGGCAAGCCAGTATCAGACTATCGCTATGGCAACTCCAGAGGGGGCTCGCTGATCTGCGCTGGTGGAGCTCAACCCTGAATATTAGCTCAAAGTATGCCGAGCTCAAACCTCTACTCGACGAATGCAGAGCTCAAAGCTCTGCTCGACAATTGTCGAGCTCAGACCTCTGCTTGACGAATACAGAGATCAAACCTAGGCTTGATGAGTGTCGAGCTCAAACCTCTGCTCGACGAATGCTGAGCTCATACCTCTGCTCGATGAATGCCGAGCTTATACCTCTGCTCGACGAATGCCGATCTCACACCTCTGTTCGACGAATGCTGAGCTCAGACCTCTGCTCGACGAATGTCGAGCTCAAACCTCTACTTGAAAAGCTCAAGGAGAGTGCGGGGGAGGGGCTAGCACGTGCGGCTCGCCCGTCTGGCTTTTGCGAGAGCGAGCTGGCCACGTGGTGCCTGCCCGCATGCTGTTCTGGTGTGGGCAGGGTGCCTTGGTCCGCTCTCCTGGCCTGGTGGGCCCACTTAGTGAACACGGGGTTGTACACAATCCCCGCTCTTTTTTAGCTTGACCAAGCTTGGAAAGAATCATCCAACCCATGTGTTCGGTGACTGCTGTACTGATCTATCGATTAATCTTCTGGTGTGTCTCATTCCCTAGCTATAAATACGCCACCGAGCCCGCTGGAAAATACATACCCCTTTCTCCTTTTTCAGTGAACTGTAGCTGCACCATGCCTGTCATCGAGGAAGTGCGAGCCCGACTAGCAGCTATGAGCCCAAAGACCAGAGAATAGGGCCTTGAGGCCGCCCCGTGGTCGGCGCGGGGTCCCTCGGCCCCCTTTTTAAGTCAGTAAAAGGAAAAATTATCAGGCGATCCCTGGAGAATGACCCCCTGGGTTCCAGCTCGGCGGTTGGCGTCGAGACTGTTCATCAGGTACGCGCACTTCCAGTCCGATTCGTCGTTTTGATTCTAACCTCTCCCTCCGCAGGTGCTGCGCACGAAGAGGGAGGCGGTGTGGAAGGGGATCATTCCCTCCCACTGTCGACCTAGCGGGTAGCCAGCCCTTGGGCCTAGGACATCCCCCTCAGGATACTTCTCGGTCGTCGATCCCCCCGGGCTGGGAAATCCGTTGTGGCTCTCAAAGGGGAACTCTTCCATGGATGGTCAGGTTCATCACAAACATCCACCGGTGCGGGCGACGTGCCAACCCCTGGTAAGCTCGTGCTTGTGCCTATTTTGTCATCGCTCGTCCCCACTGACTTTTTTCTTCGCAGGTTATAACGCGGTATCCTCCGATGCCGAGATGATCGGGGGATATTCGCCTCCCCCTGACACAGAGGGGATTTTAGAGTATATGGGGGACCCGGCGGATGCGGCGGGAATGAAGAGACAAGTGATACGGCTGTTTCAGAACAAAACTCTGCCGCTACAGGAGATCTTCAATAGGGTTACCGGGACAAGACTGTGATTGAGGCGCGACACGCGGCTCTGGAGGTAGCACGACGCCCAAACGGAGAGGAGGAAGTTACTTCCCCTAGAGTTCATATTACGCGGGCCGAGGAGAGACTTAGGCACACCATAGAGCAAGTCGACCTGGCCCAGCAGGAGCTGGTGGCGGTTCGCGATTACCACTATCCTCGTGTGCCGCCCAGAACCAGGACGCACATGCGGGCCAGGTGGAAATGGATCAAGTATTGACAAGCCTACCCCCTCCTCGTGGTTAGTTGTAGGGTCAGTACGACATCTGCACTATAAACCAACTCGCTTAGGAGGGTTTCCCATATTGAAACATTTTGATGCCTACAATAATTTGAGACTTCTCTCATCCATCAACGGGCTTAATTTCTGTCGCATGTTATCTCTATTTTGTTGCTATCTAGTTTTCTTCGGGAAGATATGGATGAAGCCCTCTTGCTCGACCACCGCTTCTTTAAGAGGGCGCGAGATCGTTGAATCGGCTTTCCCAACCCGCCTATTTAATCTTGGCGGGAGCGGGCCGGAAACTCGCTGGTTGCAAGTCTCCCCAGCTCGCCTACAGTTCCAGGAGGGTGCGAGCTGCAGCTCCCCCCCCCCCCCATATGCGGACGCAGGTGGGCATGATTCACTGCTGGATGGTCTTTGTGGCGCGGCTGATAGCCAGGAAGCTGAACCGTCAGACCTCTTTTTGCTATCCGTACTTTTCCCGCTAGCAGAATGTTTTCCCGTCCTTTTTCTTTCTATAAATAGTCCCTGCCGGCTCTTTCTTATCCACCGCATTAAAAGTTTCTCCTAGCCTTTGCCTCCTGTGACTCTTGACTCGCTCGCTTCCTGTGAGAACTTTCTCATCCCGTTCAGCAAGTTCTGCGAGATGTGTGGTGGTAGTGGCGATGCAGACGGCTGGGGCAACTGTGCCTGGACTTTTGCCGAGCATGATTTCCCCTCCATCGCCATTTCTGAAGGCGAGTTCTTCGAGGCGATAAGCGACTACATAACACCAGGTTTCGTGGCAAGGCGGCCTGGGGAGGGAGAAATAATAAACAACCTCACGGAGGGAGTGCACGCCATCCCGGTGGAGCACATATTTCGGGGTCATCCTCGGCCAGATGACCTCGAACTCCATAGCAGTCATGGTCGGTTTCGCCTACTTCTTGTGGGAGTAGCGGGTTGAGTTCAGCCCCGTGTTCTTCCACAAGTTGTTTTCTTTTCACCCGAACAAGGACGATACCGCTTATTTCTCCAGCGCCCATGTTAAGGTTCGAGAGACCGTCATCAATAGCCATAATTGGCTTAAGAAGATTGTGTTTATCAATGGGGACTTCGACAATGTCTCCTTCTTACCGGTGCCACTCAGCGAGGCGACCTACAATCCCTAGACTGGGGGCCATGAAGCGGATTTTTGTAGGTTATTCACCGGGAGGAAATTCGAGGTCGCCTTCCTGCGCCACAATCTGGACAACCTCGCCCCAGTACCTCTTGGTGGAGGTAAGCCACTTGCATTTTCCTCCCTTTTTCAATGGTTCGCTTTAAGATTCCTTCACACAGGCGAGCGAGACATTCCCCTGCACCCCCCCCATACGAGAGCGCTCGGGTCATTCCAAGCGGGCTCGCCCGCACTCAAGCTGCAGATGCCGTATAGCACGAGATCCCGGGGTCTGCCATCCAGAAGCGATCGAGCCGCAAACAACCTCCACCGCCACCGACCAAGAAGGCAAAGGTTACAGGTGAGGCGGCCACCACGGGCCAAAGAAAAGGCAAAGCCCCAGTGACCCAGCCAGCCAGGGATCTCGCCCCCGCGACTGATTCATCCTGCGGCGCCCCTAGCGAGGCGGCTGGCACCTCCGGGCCCCAGGAAGAGGCGCGGACCACCGCGAAGCCGGTGCCGAGAGGGCACCGCAACTTTTGCTACGATGAGAAGTGCTTGGACGAGCTCTACATCCCGCTCCTGTTATGGGACAAGGTGTTGAATCGGGCGGTCGGTGATCTCCACCCTGTTACCGAGCTGGCTGGAGCAAGAGACCATCAGCGGGGAGGCTTACAACTTCTCGTTCGGCCTCTACTCGCAGGAGGACTCCGCCATCTATGATGAGGATGCGACGCGGGTGAAGGTGCATGAAACTACGCGGGCTCAGCTCAGCGGCCTGGAGCTGTCCCACATGGTCGGTCGGCAGTGCACTCAGTTAGAGAGGAATGCATCCTAGCTCAACAGGCTGGAGGACGAGAAGGAGAAGGCCCGCCGCCTCACTCAGGAGGATGTGGAGTAGCAGAGGGAGAGGGCGGAAGAAGCCGACACCACTGTCGCGGCTCTGGAGAAAGAGAGGGGACTGCTTCGGGAGCGGGTGTAGTAGTTGGAGGCTGCAGAGGCAGTCCCTCCGTCATCAAGCAGCGCCTGCAAGCTTGAGCATTATACTGAGCATGAACTGGAAGAAATGATGGAGAAGAACGGCGCCAGCGTGGCCAAGTATACACTCTAGATGCTACGGTGGGCTGATCTCATCAAGAGCGAGTGCACGGTCCTCTCTGAAAGCGATGTGGTGCCTGCGCTATTCCTCTCGGCGCCGGATCCGGGAGACAAGTCCTACCAACACCTCTAGGATTTGTCCCTCAGGAGCTCGCATCCCCCTTATGTATATATTTTCTCTTCATTATGATGGAAGCGCGGGCCACGTCCCAATTATGTAGTTTTGTTTTTCATTGAAGGATTCCCTTCTCGCTTTATGCATATACACATTACCATTGCTTGTCATGTTTGTGTGATATAGATTCTCTCTCTTTTTGTATTCACGACTATCCTTGATAATCCCGCTCACTGTTCTTTCTTTCGTGTTATAGAAGAGGTCGTGTTGCTTACTAAGGACTTAGATTGGGAGGCATGTTGCACTTAGTTAGCCGACCCGCGAACGATAAGCTAACTCCATAGCCCAAGCCCTCCGTGTTGTTTGCTCGCTCGGTAGGAGAGGCGAGCAGGTTTGTCTCGCACCCAGGATACCGGGTTCTGCGCGATCTAGCCCTTATGAGATACTGCCCAGGTTTTTGCCTCCTGGACCGTTATCTTAGGCACTAGATGATCATGCTGGACCTATCTCGATAGTCATGTGACACTTTTATAGCTCATTCGGATGACTGAGGCTCTCAAACTTCCAATATCGCTTTGTTCGTCTCGACCTGCCATGTTGTGAGTTGGGGAACTGGATTGGACTCCTACGAGTGACTTCCAGCTCTGCCAGTTAGGTGAGTTCCTGGCAGCGGGATCTGCTCGTGTTCTAGATAGACGTCATTGAGTGACATCCAGCCCTGCCAGCTATTGGATAGCCTGGCAGCGGGTTTTGCTCGGGGTCCGGGTAGACGCCATTGAGTGACATCCAGTGCTGCCAGCTAGGTGAGATACTGGTAGCGAGATCTGCTTGGGGTCCAGTTAGACTCCATCGAGTGACATCCAGCCCTGCCAGCTAAGTGAGAGCCTGACAGCGGGGTCTGCTCGGGGTCCGGGTAGACGTCATCGAGTGACACCAGCCCTGCCAGCTAGGTGATAACCTGGAAGAGGGATCTGCTCGGGGTCCGGGTAGACGCCAACGAGTGACATCCTGCCCTGCCAGCTAGGAGAGAGCCTGACAGCTGGATCTGCTCAGGGTCTGAGTAGACGCAATCGAGTGACATCAAGCCCTGCCAGCTAGGTGAGAGCTTGGTAGCGGGATTTACTCGCGGTCCGGGTAGATGCCATCGAGTGACATCCAACCCTACCAGCTATGTGAGAGCCTGATAGTGGGATCTGCCCGGTGTCCGGGTAGACGCCATCGAGTGACATCTAGCCCTGTCATCTAGGTGAGGTCCTGACAGCGAGATATGCTCGGGTCTGGGTAGATGACATCGAGTGACATCTAGTCCTGTCAGCTAGGTGATAGAATGGCAGTGGGATCTGCTCGTGGTCCGAGTAGACGCCATCGAGTGACATCTAGCCCTGCCAGCTAGGTGAGAGCCTAGCAACAGGATCTGCTCGGGGTCCAGGTGTTTCCTCCTACTTGTGTGAAACATTGCGAGACTTGGTACATAAAGAAGCTTTTTAGGAATAAAGACACCACTTACATATCTTATGGATAAAAGAGCTTCAAGTCATCACCACTCTAGGTGGGATTCAGGGTCTCACCCTCCACATTCCGGAGGCGACATCCTCCCGACTTCAAGGCATCCCTTACAATAAACATACCTTCTCAGTTGGGGTTGAGCTTCCCCACGTTTGTTGATCTTCCCGCCCCATCTACCTCCTTCAAGGCAAAGTCCCCATCTACAAATTGTTTGACTCTGACATGCTTGTCAAAGTATTTGGCCATTCTCCTCTTCACCTCCTCCTGCTGGACGTCGGAGTGGTCGCGCATTTCCTCCACTATGTTGAGGGAGAGCCGCATCTCCTCCTCATTTTCAGCCAGCCATTCTTACCTACCTTCTTCCGCCACGACCGCCCAGGGAATTTGGACTTCAAATTCTATGGGTAGTACTACTTCACATCCGTGGTAGAGCTTGAAGGGGGTCTCCCCTGTTGCTATATTGGGGGTTATCCTGAGGTCCCAAAGGACTGAATGAAGCTGTTCCACCCAACCGCCCTTCTTGTTTTCCACCTTCTTCTTTAAGAGGTTCACAATGATCTTGTTTGCCGCCTCCACCTGCTCGTTTCTCCGGGGGTGGTTGACTGAGGCAAACCTGAGGTCAATTCTGAGCTATTCGCAGAAGCTGGTGAACTCTGTACCGGCGAACTGAGGACCATTATCCATGACGATGTCCTGGGGTAGACCATGGCGGATGTGTTGGATCCCTAGTTTGATTTGGGCTAGGTTCACTAAGTTAGGATCTTATGACCCATCATGTGTAGCCAGGGTCATAGTTATGTCCTAGAGTCTAGGCCAAGTCCTTAGTTCCAACATCTCATGGACCAACCATTATCAGACTGTCAGAGACTCAAGACTTAGAAAATTTCCAAAGACACAGTAAAATGAGTTCGACGTTCATCAAACTCACGTCAATGATTGTCATGCTCAGCTCGACGATCTCAGAGAAAATTCTCTGAGCTGAGCTCGACGAACTTGATTCTCAGGTAGACGATCTTTGGACTCTACCTTCAGCATTCCAAGTCCCGACTTTATTCTTTAGGCTCCAGTCGATGAACTTAATTCTCTGGTTGACGATTTCTGGTTTCTCTACTTCAACTTATTAATCCAGAAGCCTCTCAGTTTCCTAAGTCCAGAATCATCTCCAGTCGACGAATTCAGGATTCTTAGCTCGATGAAACAAAATCTCAGGTCGACGATTTCTAGATACTTCCCTCCAACACTTTATTCCAGAAGCATCTAAAATATTCTAAGTCCACAATTACTTTGCTGAACTTTAGTCGATGAAACCAGTTATCAGCTCGACGAACTCCATACACAGAAATGTCAATGTTTCTAATCAATGCAGTTCTACTCTCTGCTTGACGATCTTGGAAATCAGCTCGATGAACAGAAGCCATCTGGTCGACGAACACAGCTTCTCAGCTCGACGAACTATGGACTCAGCTCGATGATTTTTGTTCTCTATTCGATGAATCAAGACTTAGTTATTTCCTTCATTCTGTCTGCTTCCTATTACAAAAATTTCTGAGTAATCAATGCTAAAATATTCTCTGAATATAACTGTTAGATAGAGCATTGATTATGGTCTTCTCCAGGATTATTGCTTGCCATTTTTCCATGGGATAGTTGGGGAAATAAATCAATGCACATTATTTTCAAGGCCGTCAGAAATTAATGCAGAGGAATTCAAATTTCGAAAGAGAATTTCTTGACAGAAAATATAAAAGAAATTTCATCTTCTTTCCTGAACAAGAAGACATATACACACAGAAGAGATACAGAGAAAGATAAACAACTTACACACAAAGTTAGTCAGTCTATAACAATGAATTCTCTGCTGTTCTCTCTTGATAGAACTCTGATAAAAAGATACAGAACTCTGAGAAAGAAAATAAGCCCTAGACTAGAAGAACATCAGCTATCTGAAGAAGAATACCACCAAATCAAGATCAAGAGTCTTCCTTCTTCTACACTCCAGGACACTTCAAAGGACAACAAATCCATCTGTCAAGAAGTTCCTGAATACCTTCTGGTCAAGGCTGATAAAGATTGAAGACCTATCACCCTGAAGTAAAGCTCCAATTTTTCCTGAACCATTCTACATCTCAGGGGGAGCTCTTTGATAATATCATTTCCACTTAAGTCTTCTCAGTTGTATATTGAGAAAGAGAAGACAATATCATCTCACATCCCCCCACTATATAAAGGGTTATAACTCCCTTCAAAATTTATTCCTGGTTGCAAGTCACCTGACCAAAAGACTTGAGGTTTGGTTTTTGAGCACCTGAACAAAAGCTCATTGGTGTCAGGCACCTGATCAAAAATCTTAGTGGATTCATTCCAGGGTGGTAGAAGAGTGGATGGACCCAGGTTAGGGAACCTCTATAATTTCTTGTGTTGTCTGGTTTCCCTTTCTTTTTGTTCTTGCTGTGCTTGTGCCTTTTTAGGATTGCTATGTTTATGCTTCATTAATTTTATTCTGCAGTTTTTATTTACAACAAAAGTTGTAAAGGATTTAAGAATACTCTATTCACACCCCCCTCTAGAGTATTTCAGATCTAACACCTCACTTTCAATGGGTATCAAAGCAAGATTCCCTTGGTTGTACAAGCTAACCCTTGAACCAAAGATCCTGAGTTAGATCTGTATTTTCATTTTCATTAGATTTATTCTCACACAACATGGCATAGAACGAAGATTATGCAAGCACCAGACCTCCAGTATGCAATCTGAATAAATTTTCCATCTGGAAGGCAAGAATCAAATTGTACATGAACTCTATTGATGAGGATATCTTTAATTCTATTATGACAGGTCCTCCTCAAGCCACTGCCTCTACATCTATAGTAGCTTCAAGCATAAATGCAGTTCCACCACCTGAGTGGACTGATGTCTAGAAGAAGGCTAAAATTGCTGATGCCAAGGCCATAAATATTCTGGCCCAAACAATGTCTGATGACATTTTTTAAAAGGTGGCTGAATGAACATCAGCCAAGACCATCTGGGACTCTCTAAATCAAATGGTGGCTAGATCTGCAGATGAAAGGAGGGACAAGAGATCCAATCTTATATCCCTATATGAGAATTTCAAGAAGGAGGAAGCTGAGACAGTAGCTGATATGTACAACAGGTTAAGCTCAATCATCAGTGAGCTAAAAACCTTAGACAAGGACATCAACCTCACAGAGATGAATGATAAGATCCTTATGTGCTTCCCAAGCTCATGGGATTCAAGGATCTGGCCCATCAAGGAGGCCAGATGCCTAAATGAGATTTCCACTGAATCTCTTTTAGGAAAGCTTAAGTCAAATGAACAGCTGTTCAAGTCCAGAGAGGAAGCTGATAAGTCTTTTTTATAGTTATTTTTATATAGTTTTTATTTAATAAATTATAATAGTTTATTTAGTTTGTTTTAGTATTTATGTTAAAATGCTTTGTTTTCTTATTTCTGTTTTATTTGGGCTGTAGATAATAAATTGGAGCATGCTAGGCTGATCAGCAGACTAGACAGAGCAATCCTGGAAAAATCAACTTTTCACGGCCATGTCACGGGCATCACCTTCAGGTCATGGGCGTGACATGTTGTAGTGACCCATAGAGGAATTTCAGAGGGCAGGACACGTCATTTTAAAGCTACACGCCCCTGGTCACGGGCATGACTTATAGGTCACGGGCGTGACCAGAAGGCGTGATTAAGGGGCTCAATTCATCGAGCGAAGAACATCGAATAGTAAAGTACATGCACGTGACCCAAAGGTCACGAGCGTGACCCAGGGCGTGTCGCGTGCGTTTACAGCAAATAAGTAGAGCCATTACTGCCATTGCCGCCACATTTTCGTTGCAGCCTAACATGCCCATGGTCACGGGTGTGACCATGGGGCGTGACGCCTTCATCAACAGCAATTTACTCCCGCCGTTTTCAGATTCCCGCGGTTTTTTAAAAATAGAACTGACACGCCCTAGGTCATAGGCGTGACCTAGGGGCGTGACACGCCATTTAACATATTTTGGCGGTTTCTCCTCCAACATTCCTGGTCTTTCAAGATAGCGGTTCCGAGCCTGACACGCCCTCGGTCATGGGCGTGACCCATGGCGTGACCTTCCAGAAGTTTTTCCTATAAATTCCAGATAAGTTCAAGAGCTGAGGGAGGAGCTAGGAGGCCAATCTAGGAGTAGTTTTACCTCTCTATTTTGCTGCATTTTCTTTATGTAACCCTTAGCTTCATAGTTCAATTTGCATTTCTTTATGTTTAATTCAATTACTATTTTCTTAGTAATCATGTTCTTGCCCTTCTTTCTATGTAATTTCTTCATCATGCTTAGTAGCTAAACTTCTTTTAGCACTTGATCATGATGAATCTTGGAATAAAATAAGCTTCTCAACTATATTAAAAATTTCAAGCCCTTTACTTTACTCACTAACGACTTATCTTTGATTTTTATTGTATCGAATTCATATTGCACGGATAAGTTCTTCGATCTAATATCCGTATCCTAAATGACTGAGAGGTTGCGGATATGAGAAAATCACTGAAAGATAAAAGGAGTTGCATGAACTTCTCGAAAGAGGATGACATAAATCATCGGGATTGGAGTCGAATCCAATAGAGTAGTTCACCGCCTAAAGCAAGCTTAGGGGTTTCGACTAGCCGAGAGGTCTTAATCGATCAACTTAAGGTTAATCAAAAGCATGAGCTCGAGAGAGAAGCTTTTGTATTTAAGGAACCTCCACGGTCGTGTGAGCAATTTAAAAGTCTTACGTACTTTATGTTCATAAATGAGGTTAGTTTTAGTACAAGGGGATTCTAGATCAAGTGCTATATTTTATTTTGTTTTCTAGCTACAGTTTAAATTAACTCATTTTATTAACTGATAAAATAATATAATTTACGTGAGTAGAAATAGTCAACAAGCCCCGAGTCTAATACGACATTTCCTATACTATATTTTGATAGGTACACTTGCCTATTTCGAGATTATAGTTTGGATATAATTTTTAAAACTATATAAATCCTCATCAAGTTTTGGCGCCGTTGCCGGGGACTCTTTTTATTGATATTTAGAAAGCACAAATTTTATTACTTTTATCATTCTCTTTCTCTACCCCAATTCTTCTTTTGATTTTCTTTTTCATTCATTTTCATTAGGTAAAGGTTGTTTTATTTTCTTTTTACATTAAAAAAATGTTATCTCAATTGGCCGCTAAAATTGTCAGGCTTCAAAATCAATTAGATATTTTGAAAGCCGCAAAACAGCGCCAAAGTGTTTGTTATTACTGTGGTGGCACTCATCGAAGTGAGTACTGTTATATTTATCACTGTAATTCACAGCTACCTTATTAAAATAAAATTGAATATAATTATGAAAATAACTATTCTCACTTTTATGATAATTCTTTTTCCAATTTTCATGAAAATAATTTTTCGAATTCCTTTAATTTCCATGAAAATAGTTTTTCGAATTTAAACACGAATACATATTTTGATTTAAATAATATTTCTTCTACCTCGGACGTTTGTTTTACTTGTTCGCAAGAACACCCAGAAAACTTTTCGAGTTATAAGAACAATTATTTAGATCCTAATTTTTGTTCTTCTTTTAGCACACCACAATCGCTTGCTTCTAATTTTGGGGACTTTACGCAATTCCTTGTTGATCCTCTCCAAAATTTAGAAGAAGTTATTTCTTTTTCTAATGATCCTTCAGCACCTCCAAATAGTTCACAAAGTACGGAACATGAATCTTCAGGTGCCCCCTTGGTGACTTATTCAGAAGTGGAGGAAGAATTATTATATCAAGAATATTTTAAAGTTATGGGCACACTAGGTGAAATAGAAGAAAAACTAGTTTCTTCTCCTATTTCTCCCGATTTTCATTCTCCTCATGAATTTTCAACCTCCACTTATGAA